>JAESUZ010004655.1:0-343693 GCA_017311185.1 Proteles cristata cristata | reverse complement strand
TTTTATTTATTTCTAGGAGAGAGAGAGACAGCGTAGCAGGGGAGGGTCAGAGAGAGAGGGAGTCACAGACTGAAACAGGCTCCAGGCTCTGAGCTGGCAGTCAGCACAGAGCCGACGCGGGGCTCGAACCCACAAACCGCGAGATCATGACCTAAGCGAAAGTCGGACGCTTAACCGACTAAGCCACCCAGGCGCCCCTAATGTTTATTTTTGAGAGAGAGAGAGACGAGGGAGGGAGGAACAGGGAGAGAGGGAGACACAGAATCTGAAGCAGCTCCAGGCTACCAGCTGTCAGCACAGAGCCCGACGCGGGGCTCGAGCTCATGAACCGGGAGATCATGACCTGAGCCGAAGTCGGACACTTAACCAACTGAGCCCCCAGGTAGCCCTCCCCCGGGCGCCCCCACATGTGCGTTTTAATCACCCGCTGCTCCCAGGCCACACGGCGGGCCCCCGGCTCGAGCTGTGCCCTGAGGCTTCGGGCCGCCGACTGTCCTGCCGCCCCAGAGCCGGTGTGAGCAACATGCTGCCCTCGGGAAGAGGCGCCGGTTAAAGAAGCGTTTCCCACTTCCGTGGTTTCCACGGCCGGCCTTGGCCTCACGGGTGGGGCTGCTCACGCTGTGAGCCCCGGAAATGGGAGCCTTAGCTGTGAGATAGTTTTCCAGAAACTGGACGCCCTCTCCTGGGAGCCTGCGAAAGTGCACGATGCACGCGCCCAGCAAAGCCTCGAGCCCCGTGTTCTGTTTCTTTTCCTCCCGGTGCCCAGGTAGCTCCGGGCCCGCCTGTCAGCTCCAAGGGCGGCCTGACCCAGACCCCGGACCCACAGAACAATAACACACAGGTAGGCCGCTCCTTCTGCCAACAGTCAAGTCAGAAAAGGACCTGACGTCAACAGATCTTTGCCACAATAAGTTCTTGTTACGGGGATGCACATTTCACCGCCACGGACTGGGTCAAAGTTGCCTGTAAACCCAAGCTCCCCCTCCCCCCTGCAGCTGTGAGCTCCTTGTCCTGAAAAAAACGCGGAAACATGGACAAGCCTAGGAAAACATACTTCTAAAAACCTGATGGAGATCAAGTGCATTAAAATATAGCTTTTCATGCGAGCTTAGTGCACGTGGGGGCTCCTAGGAGAGCAGACACTTCCTTCTCTTACCTGCTCGCCTCTCCCCTTCTCCAGGTCTCAGCCAGGGAGGGGCTGCAATCAGGTAGGAATGATTCATCTCTCATTTGAATACACAGACCCTTTACACGATCTGAGTCATTTTTCTAAGAATAATCCCTTGAAATGAAATTGCATACTCCATTGTCTTTCTAAACGCCTCTCACTTAAAGGCAGCGGGATGACTTCAGGGGGAGGGTCTTTAGCAGGTGAACAGGAAGGGGAACAGGGCAGGGACGGAGGTGTTCGCGTTTCCGGCGGGGGCGGGGGTAACGTGACTTGGAGAGAACGAGCAGTGGGAGCATCTCTGAGGAGGCGCACGTGAAACGCCAGCACCCTCCAGTCGGCAGCACCGTGTTTAATAAGTCATTTTTAATTAGCTCTCATCGAGCGCGGTGCTCACTGGTTGTTATTTGTACAGCTCCCCAGGGCCTTCCGCAAGGCGCCCTGTTTTGTCGGCCACCCATATGACATCTGCGCAGAGACAGCCTCAGAAAATATGACGGGTGTCTTGCACGTGCGGGGGGGGCACACACCGACCCGGGGGGGGACACTGTGGGCATCCGACAGCAGCCCAGCAGGGGTGAGGGGCAGCCATGTCTGATCACAGCCTCTGCCATTTACCCTGAGCAGGGGCCTGTCCCGTCCTATGATAGTGGACCCATGTCTGAGGGACTGAGGTCTGTAGGCAGTCTAGTTCCTGAGTTTTTGATAGGAAGATTCCAGAAGCAAACTTCCTGAAAAGGGCATTTGGGGAAACATCGGGTCCCCAGGAAGAGAATCCTGAATGGCCATGTTGGCAGGTCCTGGACGAAGTAGGAAGGAGCTGCTGAAGCCAAGACGCCCCCACCAGCCCGGCTAGGTCCGCGTCTTTCTCAGATGAAAGCTGCTGGCCGCGGCCAGAGGGCTGGTGTCCTGCCATTTGAAGAGCAGGACTATCGTGGGGCCCAGAAGGGCAGCCTAGCGACGTGCGGTTCTCACAACGGGACACAGAAAGTGTCTGGATCCGCGGTGTTCCCAGGCCCATCCTCCCGCAAGCCACGCCGTGCAGGACCACGGTGTCCTCTCCGGGGAGCCCCCCCACTGGGGATGTGGGGCTGGGCGTGGCAGGGAGAGTGGGGCCGGGGTGGGGGGACCGGCCCGCAGGGTCGCCAGGAAAACCGAGATCCCAGAGTTGGCCGGCCCCGCGGAAGGACGCGTGCAGGGAGAGGCTGGCGGACGGTGTTGGTGAGCGAGGGTCTGGGGGAGTGACACGGCCAGGGAGGTCTGGACGGCTGCAGGCTGTGGGGCAGCGAAGGAGGGGGTACAGGTCTGCAGAGAACAGGCCGCCCCCCGGGAATCTCTACCTCTGAGGTCCCCGTCTCCCCGTCTGCTCCCGTCTCCCTGCTGCAGCTCCAGGCGGGTGTGAGCGGAGGCTGGTAAGTCCCCCCCGGTGCTCAGGCTCCGGGTGGCACCTTGCTGCCCCCCGCCCCCCCCACCACCGTGCATGTGTCTGTCCACACACGCCCACGTGAGGGTCGCTCCTCAGCGCCTTGGCCCCCAGCCCCCCACTGCATGCTCTTCCCGGTACCGAGATCAGCCCCACCAGGGGACTGGCTGAAAGGGGCCTTCCCACCCGGCCTCCTCAGGAAGCCCCCTCCCCAGACCCTCCCCTGCTCCCACCCAGGCGCTCAGATGCACATCACCCGCGCTTCTGCTCACACCTTCACAAAGACCTGGTGGAGGAAACGAACGTGCGTCATACGAATGCGATGAACTGAATTCCCAACACCTCTCACCAAGGACGCCCCTCAGAGTAGCAAAGGTAAGAAGGAAATGTGTCGAATCCAGGGATTACACTATTTCACTCGTGTGTGCGTTGCTGCTGGAGGGCTTCTAGCGAACTACTGATGCCTACTTTAAAGAAACGTGGATGAAACACCAATGGAGAAGAAGCAGAAGACAGTGGAGGTAACACAGGAGGCGGGAAGAACGGGTTTAGTTATGAAAAGCCAAACTTAAATCTCAAACGTTTGCATTTCTCTGTAGGTCAGAACTCGTCCTCGGAGGATGCCAAAATGCTGTTCATTTTTAGTGCAAAAAAATGTCCACTTCCAGCGTGCAGTCGTCGAAAGGGTGCGTGAAGATGACGCTCACATCCCTCTCACATACTGGCTGACACACAGGAGGCTTCAGGGCAGAAGCGGCGGTGACCCACGCACCATGCTGACCGTGGGACATAGACGCAACGTCAGTTGCTCACTCACCTGAAGCGCCACCTGCTGCCACGACCTGGGATTCACCCGCGAAAAGGCACATGGTTATCTCACTTCTCACTTCCGTCCAGACTCACTAGCCGCCACACGGGAATCACACCCGGGCGAGTGCCCCGGCCCACAGACTTATTCCGTGGGAAACCGTGCTTGATGACAACTGTCAGCCGGGCCAGCAGGAAGGGAAGGACAGACAGGAAGCACAGGTGTGGTCAGGAGGGTTCCTGGCTCACACGTCAGCTCTCAGCCCCCATGTCACTGACCAGAACTTCTAGGTCCCCTGCCCATGGGTCTTAGGCCCACCTGTCATGCTGGTCCAGGCCTTCCTAAACGTTCCTTCATAGCGCGTCACACACATCCCGGGCGGTGACTGGCGCACGGCTGCCTCTTCCACTCGCTGCCAGACTCTAGAGCTGGGATTTCTCTGCTCTTTCTTCGCTCCCGTCCACACCGCTCACAGGCACCTGGAGATCCTCCACAGAGGTTTCCTGGACGGAGGCCTGGGGACGTGCTGGACATACCGCGAGAAACACGGTATATTGCTAGTCTGACCTATGAGTCCTGAATGACAGGTTTCTGTTCTTCAAATTTAAACGCTGGTCAGCAAGTGCCTTTCAGCAGTTTACCATCAAAACAGATGTCGTGTTGTTCGTTTCTAAGCTGACTTTGGGCTTCGTGTGTCCGACTCACAGGTGGGTCAAGTACAACCCCGCAGGCAGCTGCCCTCAGTCAGCTGTCACGGGCTGTGGGCACGGAGCTTTCAGTGAATGATGTTGACGGTAATTTTCTCATTTGTGCCAAGAGTCGTCGTCGTCTTTTTTTTTTTTTTTTTAAATGTTTATTTATTTTTGAAGGAGAGAGAGAGCACGAGCAGGGCAGGACAAAGAGAGAAGGAGACACAGAATCTGAAGCAGGCTCTGGGCTCTGAGCTGCAGCATATAGCCCGACTCGGGGCTTGAACCCATGGACTGTGAGATCATGACCCGAACTGAAGTCGGACACAACCAACTGAGCCATGCAGGCACCCCTGAGAGTTTGACTTCTTAGAAAGTATACTTTTACTCACTCAGCTAACATCAAGATGTGATTCAGCACACAGCCTGTTTCATAAGGGTCATTTTTCTCATTTGATAACTGTTCTATAGACTATGGCACGAGTGGCTTTGAGGGCTGTAAAACCTGCCGACCAGCAGGAACGATGCTGCTTCTAATAACAAATGTCCTGACCTGCTGAAGGCCAGGACTAACTTTTCCACTGTCCCAGATACTTTGAACCCAGAAAAAGGGAACATTCACAGCTGCAGAATCGGGAGCACTTGCAGTGAAATAAAGGTAACACTCCCAGCTCTGGGGTGGTTTTCATTGTTTTTGGAATGTTGTTTCTGGGGGAAATTTTCTAAATCCTGGCCACAAGCCATTCCCCAAACAACTGCTTTTACAGAGTATACTTAGTAGTGTTTGGGAATTCGTTCCTTTTTTTTTTTTTTAAATGTTTTATTTATTTCTGAGAGAGAGAGAGAGAGAGAGAGACAGCATGAACAGGGGAGGGTCAGAGAAAGAGGGGGACACAGAATCTGAAAACAGGCTCCAGGCTCTGAGCTGTCAGCACAGAGCCCAGTGTGGGGCTCGAACCCATGAACTGTGAGATCATGACCTAAGCTGAAGCCAGATGCTTAACTGACTGAGCCACCCAGGCGCCCCAGGAATTCGTTCCTATGGTGCAAATAGTCACGGTGTCCTGCCACTCACTGGCGGGACGTATAAAATATACGTTTAAAGTATGAAAGCAAGACAGCCAGGATGAGTGACTGGATGAGCAGGAGTGAGTGACGAGAAGCAAGTTTTAGCAGGAGGGAGAAGGAAGCGACTTTGTACGTCCCCTTTTTCTTCCAAGGAAATCACACACTGGTGACTCCTGAGAAAGGAATGTGTGGGATGAGGGGCCATGGAGAAACGTACACAGCCTGTTACTCTTCGATCGTCCAGGGTAGCGAGGACGGAAGCAAGTTGCCAAAATTTGGATCCAGAGGCTCTATGTCCTAAGACATGTTCTGTGGTTGGAATGTTTCTGGTCAGTGTGCTATGTGACCACTACTGGTCTGGGTGGAAGAAGTAATGGCTTCTTTTTTTCCCAGAGCAATAAGCCAAAGTGATATTAATGCCCTGAGTTGGATGGTAGGACCCGTATCATCACTCACAAGCCCTTACGGAATCCGCCAAAGGTGGAGGAAGGGCAAGACGGCTGTGCGCAGACAAGGGCACGTTCCCCGGGCGCCAGGCGCTCTCAGGGTGTCCCGCTTTGTCATAACTTGCCTGGGGATTGACCGAGGCAGAACACCCGTGAGTTTCTCATCCAGAGACTCGTTGTTTGTGTGAACTCCAGGCTCTGAATGAGAGTTGCTTGGTCGCAAGCCGTGGGAGAGAAGCGAAGCAGCACCCCAGAAACAACCCAGCCCCTTCCAGCCTGCGTGGTGCACACCTGATCCAAGTTGCCTTCAGTCTAAATCTGTGTGGAATCATCTGTCTTCATTAGAAGTTCCTATCATGTCCAGGGTCTTTTAAACTTGGCAGAGAAAGGGTTTGTTCATGGCTGATACTTTGATGAACAGCATCTGCCCAAGTACCGTCTCTAGAGGCAAAAAGAACTTGTTTGGATGTATGTAATTTATAGTAAAGTGGAATGTAACCTCTTTTTCCAATCACAGTTTTCTTGTCTAAGAAAACCAAAGAGCTCGCTGACTGGGAGATAAGCAGTTGATCTTTCAAGGGGGGATCAGAAAGAGGTGGCCCTGAGCCCATGTGAATAAAGATGCAAGGACTGAGTTGAGGAAGACAGTATTATCTTACACAACAGCTTTTTCTGCAGGATACTAAAGCACTTTATAAATATTAATTATCTCATCCATTCTAATCAGAATGTATCAACCAAAGACATTCTAGATGGCCGGCTGCTCAGCTCACTAGGCTAAATATCTCAAGCTGTCTTTCACAGACTGTGATTTCCAATTCAAGGTATGATCACCTTCCTGTTATTTAGGGATGTGATTGCATTTATGAAGGACCCAGTCCCCTTTGGTTTTGTTTCTTTTACTCAACACCTTTGAATCGCCAAACGTTTCTGCCTGGGCCCCATTCTTCCCCCTTTTATACATGTTATTTTAGCAAAATTAGAAAACATAGATCCATGAAAATAAGGGTAAGCCACTTATAAGCTCATGATCACTAAAAACTACCATAAATGTTTGGTGCGTCTTTATCCTGAATATTTTCTAAATACATATGGGATCATGGATTTTTCCTTTAATATTGTTTCATATTCACTAATACCATTATTTTAGATGTATGTGATTTTCACGTCATACCATCATTTTTACTAGCTGAGTATTATTTCACTATATGGAAGTGCCATCCTTAAATTAACTAAACCCTTCCACCTAAAAACACTGAGGCTGTTTTCACATTTTTGTTGTTAGAAATCTCTGTCTCCCACTCAGGAAATCAGGGTGTTTGGTGTCCTTTTGAACTTTTTCAGTGTCCAAATAACCATATCAAACGGCATGCTCATATAAGTGTTTTGTTTATAAAAATGGTATTATACCCCGAACCTCACTTATTTCACTTAAAAAAAGTATCATGAAAGTTCTTCTGGAAAATTCTTTAAATAGCTGCATGATAGTTTATGTATGAATACAGCACTATTTGTTCAGACATTTTCCTTGATAGCCATGCAGGCTATTTCTTGATGTTTGCCACACAATACTCTTGCACTGGACACCCTTGAGCATAACTGCCAGGGTATTCGGTGTTCGCGTCCACAGCAGAAGGGCACGGAAGTGGGGCTGCTGGTCAAAGAACACATTTATAATGAGAATAGATTTGTTATGCATACCTCTTAAAGACATTCGCACAAGCGTGTGGAAAAGTTCATGCTGCTCTGTCACTTTCCTTCATACATATGCTCTAGCTACAAATATCTTGGGTGTAAACATCCAGACAAGGAAACTGATGCTCAGAAAGGTACAGGACAAGTTCAGAGTCATACAGCTAAATATTTCTCAGAGTCAGGAGTAGCACCTACATCTCCCAATTCTGATTAGGACTCTCTGCATAGTGATAAGCCTTTCTGGGGCGATGAGGGTATTGATAAAAAGGAGAAAGAAAAGGTGTATCAGCAAAGCTATTGCTGCGTAACAAACTCCCCCAAAACTTAGTAGTTTAAAATAGGAGCCATATATTTAGTTATGATTTTATGGGTCAGCAGTTTGGGCTGGGCTCTGCTAGGGGGGCCCTCTGTCTGAGCTCGAGCCCTCACGTCAATGCAGTCAGCTGTGGGTCAGCTGGGACACCTCAGCTCTTCTGTACTCCCTCACCCTGCAGGGCACCTCCCCGGCCCACTCCTGTGGCAGTGGTCAACAAGAGTACATCCTTACTTCCACCACCTTCTATGGTCAGAGAGTCACAGGACCAGCCCAGATTTGAAGGTCAATGAAACAGACTCTTCCTCTTAATGGGAGGAGTGGCCATGCCACACCTCAAAGGCCACGGGCAGAGGAGCATGTAGAGAACAGGAGCCACACTGGCAAGCAATCCACCCGGTACTCAGGCTGATTTTTTCCCGCTTTCCAAGCAATTGCTGTGTTAGCATCTTGACGTGGCTGTTGGGAAAAAATCACAGGTATTCAAGGGCATTCAGGTAGTAATATTTGTAGTGAAATCTCAGAAAGTTTCCCCAAGATACCTGCAGTACATGTCGGTCACTGCCATACTAGGTGTGACCTCCTTCCATTTTTAAAAATAGATTTGTCAGATAAGAAAAATTAAGCACTGTGGCTATCTTACCTTGTTTCTGTCGTAGGTTACACAGAACACTGCTGATGTATCTTCTTTTTCTCTGTTGGGAGGGCACCACAGCTGTACAGGATTTGTGTCTTTTTCTGTGCATATGGCTTTAAACATATATATCTACATATCTCTGTAATTTTCCATCTCGCACAGTAAACAAGTGAAGGGGGGGCGGGACTTTATACGTCATAAAAATAGCAGGCAATAAATCAAGTTACACACGATATGCTTCCTTTGGATATGTCAGCAGGAACGTGTCCTTGGAGATGGGGAGTCGTGGATCAAGGTAAAGGGGCTGCACTTGCTGGGTCAATGGGGCCCCGGCGAATGTGGCCTGTGGATTCACAGACAGCCCTGCAGGGACACTGGGGAGTGCACAGCCTCTATATTTAGATCTTCTGGCTTCAGCCAGATATAAAGTAGATTTCAGATGTGGGTTGAGGACAGGAAGGGAGCACACACATGCTAATATTTCACTTGTTCTTGAATTAGCAGCCTAGCATGGAAAGTGCTCTCTGCGACGCCCCTGTTTGTCTGTAATCACAGACTGGCGTGGGACTGGCGTGGAACAAGGGGAAGTGGAAGGGAAAGTCCACTGGCTGTTTGCACTGGGCACCTTGCGATGTCTCTGAGCATCCTCTGGCCCTCAGCTGCATCTGGCAGCAACTGCGTTCTCCAGTTCTGAGTGAAGGCACATGAGTGGTGGCCAAAAGCACCCGATCTTCAAAGGGTGGTGCTGAGCACTCCGTGTCACCACGTGTGGCTTTCACAGATCCCTCAGCGAGGCTGCGAGTGTTTAAAACAAGTGAAATGAGCATGTAGGGAAGAACTACGGATTTCAACAAAAAGTGCTTTGGAGACATTCTATAGCACAGATCCCCTTTCCAAGGGAAACAGGATACACGGAAAAGTGGAAGGAAACCTTATTGTTTACTTGGAGGTATGAAAAGAAATGGGTCAGTGATTCGTTTCCATGGTGACTATTATTGAAATAAGACAAACGGACACCAATAGTGATTTATTCTCCTATTCAAATCCTTTTAAAAGATCACTTTAATCTGTGTTGGTTCTTGAATACAAACAAGAAGACCAACTTATCTTACACAATAAGTATCTTTCGCTACTTGCAAATGAGACTTTTAAAAACTTGACTTAAAATAGTCGCAGTTTGTGCCATAGCTGTTTGTGGCTATAATGTGTTTTGTGTATATGAACTGTGTACTGGGCATTTGTTCTTAAAGCAATTTGTTCTTGCTTTTCCCCAAACGACAGCAGGTGTTGGCGACTCTGCAGCCACACGGGAAGAGTTGAGGTTATAAACAGTGACATGTGAGCTGTACTCCCAGACCATCAGTTTTAATTCGACCTTTGAATCCAAGAGACAGTGCAGGTACAGGGCAGAATGCATGTGTGCTGGGAGTCCAATCGGTTTGGCCATTTTAACCACTGTGGCAAATCGTTGCCTGCAGACGTCTTCTGAAGGGATTAACACCAATTTTCAAGAGAGCTGAAAGGCCCCAATCGGGCTCAGGGCGCCAGTTCACCGGGCATGTGTGGACCTGAGTTCCTGGTTAAGGCGAAATGAAGTAAACAAGGGCTGGGCCCGTCCCTGCCGGGAATCTGGGTCAGAAGGATCTTATTCCGGCCACAGGTTTACTGTCTGGACCACTTCCATGGCTCAGCTCTTCACCTTCGTCACCCCAGCGAAAGTGGGTCAGTTCTCAGCTGAGGGGTGTGGACACGGTGTCTTCTCTGTGTTCCAGATGCCTGTGGCAGCATCCGTGGAGGCTGTGTGTGCAAGGCTGAGAGTGTGCTCCTGTGTGTGTGACTGTGAGTACTGCACGTGTGTGCTCCGTGGCCTGCAGCACAGTCCACGGTGTGAGGGTGATTTCCATAGCTGAGGTGAACCCTTAGTGGTCAGGGTCTTGACTTCCTCAGTTAGCGAATGACCCAGCATCATTCTTCTTCTGCTCTATCTGCCTTTCAGCAGTTTCCCTTCTATTTGGGATCTTCACAGGTAGGTCAACAGGAGAAAGAGAAATGATTTCTTGCATATGACGGGAGGGGCTGGAAGCTGAACCTTGGGCTAAAATTAGATGAGGAGATGATCAGCGGATCAGCACACAAGTAAGGGGCTTAGGTGACAGCCGTGGCTCCGCACGAGGGCGAGGACCCCATCTTTCCTGTTCCTCTGGCATGAATGCTTCTCAGACGTACTTTTCCTATATTTAAGCAATGATTATGTTCTCCTAGCATAACAAACACTGATCCTAGAGCTCGTGGGAGATGAGAAGACCGCAATGGGATCACACTTTGCAAAGTAAGAACTCTGACCTCTCGCACTGCAAGGCTCATTGTCTATTTTCCAGAACGGAGACCATTCTGTCACCTGCAGACTAGCTCTGCCTCCTCTCTGCTGTATGTCTTGGCACCGGAGGGAAGGCACTGCACGGTGTTCTCTTAGGAGCGCTTCCAAACTGCACGGTCATGCTCTGAGGACGGCCTCCTCTCCGTTTCATACAGTTAGGGCTCTCGCAGATGCAGTTCACGTTATTAGAAGTTTGGAAGCCAGGGCCGTTGAGCTCTTTCCTCGAATAGCTGATCCTGAAAAATGAGATCAATCGTCACCCAACAGAGTGAGAGAAACATATTTCTTTTTCTTGTTTGCTTTCTAGGAGTATCTGCCAAGTTAGATCTACATAAATGAAATCTAAATTACTAGTAACTTAAAGAACCAGACAACTCCTAAAAGTTCTTATAATCACACCAGGCAGATCTATAATACTAGTGACAAAATAATAGCTATCTGCATGGCTTTCTTGGTATTTCTAAGTTTCTTCATTTAACAGCTCTGTTAAAGAGTATACTGCTCTAAAAGAAAGCCAAGAAAAAAAAAAAGAGAGAGAGAGACAGAAAGAGAAAATGAAAGACTGGGAAGGAAGGAGAGTAAAAGAGAATCTGAGTTTATAAATTTTTTTTAATGTTTTATTTTATTATTGAGACAGAGAAACAGAGCCTGAGTTGGGGAAGGGCAGAGAGAGAGGGAGACACAGAATATGAAGCAGTTCCAGGCTCCGGAGCTGTCAGCACAGAGCCTGATGCAGGGCTCGAGCTCGCAAACTGTGAGATCATAACCTGATCCGAAGTCGGACACTTAACCAACTGAGCCACCCAGGCGCTCCTGAGTTTATAAAATGGTGAAAATGTGCTGCCCTATTTACAAAGAATCTTTGTTTACCAAAGAGTTAGTGGCAGATTCCTTTGCTTTACTTTTATTTCAAAATGTGTTATGAAACTTCAGGACATTATAAATCACAAACATAAACAAAATTACAACTATGTAGTAACACCACATCCACCACTTGGTTAAAAAAAATCAAATCAAACTCCCCTCTTCTCTCTCGTCAGCCACAGACCCCTTCCAACAAAGGACAGCATTCTGAGTTCGTGTCACCACGTGTCACATTGTGTATTTCTTCGTGCCATTACCATACACTAATGTGTCCTAAACAAGTAATCATATTTTTATGTAGTTTAAACATCTGCAGGATTGTATCATACACTGATTTTATCAATGGCACCATGTATTTTCTTGGGGGCTCTGTCTGTTGTGAACGTGTTGCTGTACTTTACTCAGTTCTCTGTCAGATGGTGGTCCTTTGGGAAGATACAGCAGCATTTAGCTACCATCATGATACCAGGGTCATGGGATCGAGACTGCACTGGGCTCCATGATGAGCATGGATCCTGCTTGGGATTCTCTGTCTCTCTCTCCCTCTGCCCCTCATAAAAAAGAAAAGAAAAGAAAATCAAAATCTTTCTTCCAATGGATAAAGATGGAGTGGGGGAGGGGAAAAACTAAAGCTTCTGTTCCTCACAGAAGCCCCAAACCTTCAGTTACCTATGTCTGTACTACTGGGATCAAAAATATAAAAAAACCCACTTTAAGATCGAAAAAAGAAGTCTGTCGTGGGCTGGGCCGCACAGGAACAGACAGACAGTGGGACAGAATAGACAGCCTGAGTTTTTACACAAAATAAAGACAAAGATAACATTTTAAATCAGTGACGCAATTGTTAATACTTTGCAATTAAAATAAAGTAAAATAAACTTAAGAGTACAACTTCGCAAAACAAATTCAAGAATAACTAAAGATGGAGGCACCTGGGTGGCTCAGTCAATTACCTGTCTGACTTCGGCTCAGGTCATGATCTCGAGGTCAGTGAGTACGAGCCCTTCATCGGGCTCTGTGCTGACAGCTCAGAGCCTGGAACCTGCCTCAGATTCTGTGCCTCTCTCTCTGTGCCCCTCCTCCGCTTGTGCTCTGTCCTCCCTCCCAAAAATAAGTAAACTTTAAAACAAAAATAGAATAATCAGAGATAAGCTGGGAAAGAAGCAATGAAAAACAAAGGAAATGCATCAGACAAGAAAATAAGTATTTAGATAAATATGTATCTGTGGTTGCTTTTAACGGTAAAAATATACACTTAAAGGTACAGACATTCGACTCCTAAAAATTTTAAACTTCTACGTGCCAGGAAAACATGTAAGTAAAATGTAAAAGTCAAACAGGACAACTATGTGCTAAAATGTCATCAATATTAATATTACATTTTAGGGATTCCTTACAAATTAATAATGATAAGCATCCCAATTTAAAAACAGGCAAATAACATGACAAACACAGAGAGGAAGGAAAAACATAGTCAATAAATAGACACACACTTTTGGGTTCTCCGATCAGGAAATGCATGCTGAAATAACGACAAGGCTCTGGTAGCAGTGAAGGAGCACGCCCAGTGCAGGTGTCCATTTCTAAGTCCAAGTCTTTGGTGAAAGTACCCAGCACACCTTCATGACATGCCATATTTTAGTGAAAACAGCAAGAAAATCTTGGTGGTCAAATAAGAAGGAGTGTGTTGGGGGGGGGGGTAAGGTGTCCTATGTTTAAAAATAACACCCAACGGAACCCACAACCAAAGGTAACAGGGAACAGTTATCCACAGTGCTCAAGTCCGGTTAAAAAAAAATCACACCAAAATAAATGAAACCATATTGCGACAATAGACAAAGTTGTAGGTCGTATTTTAAAGCTGTGGGTGTCTATTTCAGGAGGCACTGATTCTGCTCTGGAGGGTGGAGTGGACTCCAGCGCTGCCTCCTGGAATGCAGGGGCCCCGTGGGACTCGGCTGTGGGAAGGGCCACTGGGTCCACCACATCCCCGGCAGCCTGACTTTTTCCACTAGCACAGTAAACGACTCCATCTCCTTGTAAACGCAGCCACTTATAATAGAGCCCCAGTTTAAAGGGCCAACTTTGGACAAATTTGTCTCTTCTTCCAAAGTCTTTAAATACCTGCAGCTTTAAAAAAGGGAAAACTAATGACGATCCATTCCTGCTTCGAAGGAAAAGAAAGGAGTCTGCTCTCATCACGGTGAGACTCTATGATCAACACACACAGGCCTGCACATCCTGTGCCTCTTTTTAAGGTCAGGATTGTACCCGATTAGCTCGTGATCCAAGCTAAAGAGCAGCAGAGGACGCAGGTACTCAGCGCTAATATGATCACGTGTGGCACCCAGGGCAGGTGTCTGCATGTGGGTTCTCTCAAGTAATACATCTGATCCCAGAATGGGATTCTGCAGGGACACAGGCCTGGGAAGCTCAAGCTCTCACGTGAGACTCGGGCTAAAAGGAAAAGATTACATGGGAACCCCAAGTCCAGGGCCTCCCCAGGCCCATCCTCGCTTCCTGCAGTCTTTCTGATCTGCCCTTCATGTCCGTAAACTAAAGTTTTACACATTCTCCAAGTCTCTTTTCGGCTCTAATATCCTGGAGCTTTCTGATTCAAGATGTGTACTCCTCAGAAGCTTGCAAAATCCACAAATGGGACAGTTGTATTTCCAAACTTAAGAGTGGGGACGTTCACTCTGTGCTAATTCCAGAATCATCTATCCATCTGGAAGGTGGAGCCCAAGTACTTCATCTGTTTACGGAGATAACTGAAATAGAATATTTTAAGACGGGATGCCGCAGATGGCTTGGGGTGCAGGGTGCAGGGATGAGTACAGCATGGACAGTAAGGAAAGTTGAGAGGAGACTGGTCTTTAGTTCTTGCTTCCATCTTTTCTCTTTCTTCCATTCTCTCATTTGGTGCCACACATACCTCCTTGCAAGTCAGCTCCTCCAGGATGGTGTCCTATGAAACCTGCACTTTCAGATCAATTCCCCATCACCCAAACTAAGTCATTCTCACTCCTTTTCTTTCATTCTTCTCATACTTCATTTCCAATGGTGTCTGACTGCTGATAGACAAGGGACTGGAATAATTCATACTAAGGTGTGAATGGTCCATTGCTGACTCAGCTTGTGATCCCACTCACCTTGTGATCCTTCTCTGAGCAACTCTGCATTCTGGAGTAGCTAGTGAGTCCAAATAGAATCTAAAGGATGGAGTTAAGGACTTAATATTATTCAGGCAAGTCTATGGACAAGTTTGTAAGCATATTTTTCTGCCCTGGTTCCCTATCTTCTGAATGGAGATGGTGTTAATAGGATTTGGTTTCCAAACTTCTGATGGTGCACCTCTATCAGATACAAACAAATGAGCACCTACTCAAATAATTTACTGAATTCACACATATATGTACAATCATTGCGCCGATGTGCTGTTTACTATAAACACACAACTTGAAAAGGGTGCGATATAATACATAATATTTATGTACTATTTTAAGAAAATGTATATATATTTTTTGCTCTCATTCCAGCTTGTGTTTTGAGTGCAAGTAGTTAAGGATGAATACACGACACAAAGGGAAATTACAAACGTAAATCACACACCAAATGCTGAAAGAAAACAGCAGTGAGCCCCTGCTCCCCTCATGCTTCACTGTGGGCACTCAGGTCACTTTTCAGGGTCGCCTGTGCCCGTCACAGTTGGTAGGAAAGGAGGGGCAGGAAGATGGGTGAGGAGATCGTCCGTACCATGTTAACAATGTCTGATTTTCTTCTTTGATTAAAAGAGAGAAAAAAGTCTCAATGGCTTCTTTCCGTACCCCAGTTCATTATCCGCGTGGGCTGCAGCGGCTGCCCTGTGTCCCTAACGTAACCCAGGCGCAGGCCCAGATCCAAGTTCTGTGCAACTTGGGACTGTTACAACTTCTGAGGAAAGAAAACTCTTTAAGAAAAAGAGCCCAAGTGCACAAATCTTACTTTTGCAACTTTTCACAAACTCTGTGATCCTTGCAACACAGGCCTGGGTCCTCCCAGGGTGGCGGGAGAGGATCCTGGGGGGCCGGGGGGACATGGCGCTCCCAGCAAGGAGGTGGGAGACGGGTCTTGGGCAGACTTGAGGAGCCGTCTCTTGAAAACGAAGAAGCCTGGGAAAGACGGCTTCTTTGCAAAAGGCTGCTTAGAAGACCGGAATTTAAATTTCTTTCCCTGCTTAGCTCCCCTTAACGGGCTTTGACTCCTGGCAAACCCTGCCTTCTGTGCTCAACAGTCCGGAGCGCGGGCGCCAAGGACCGGAGCCCAGAAGTTCGGATAACCTCAGAGCCCTTCAGCCCGGCTGTCTTCTCCTGCTCGCGCCTGAAAACGAGCTGTGGTGTCCGGCTCGCGGTGCTCCCTCCAGGCTCCAAGCGGAGGACGTTCAGCTTTTTGGTAAAGAACGTCCCGGACCCACTAACATAAGTCACGCTGTCAGCTCCTGCCCATTAAGGGGGCCCCTTCTCCCTGGTCCTTGTGGGCGAGAAATTTGAGATGATCCTGGTCTCAGCTGCCTCCCTTTTAAGGCTTTGTTTTCAACGTTCCAGGGCAGAGGAAGAAGCGGAGGGCAGGCCGGGCTGAGGCGAGTTTGCGCCGAGGACGCGGAAGCGCGGGCGGCGTGGGCGGCTCGAAGACGGGCTGAGAAGGGTTCAGGTGCGCGTTCGAACGCGGCGCAGTGGGAAGGCCCGAGAGACGCGGCATGAAAGATAAAGCCGCAAGTCCGGTTCTTCCGTGGCTCCTTCCTCCCCGCGCGCACCCGGCAGGGGCGTCGGGCTCCGGGTCTACCCGCCTGCCCCCCCCCGGCCCCCGCCAGGTGTCTCCCGGGCCCCGGCTCACCCGAACCTACCTGCCCGGACTCCACCCGCCGCTGCGCAGGAGGAACGAGCAGGGAACTCTTTGAAACAGACGTAACCATCGACTCGTGACTCCCAAGGCGGGCGAGGCAGACGCCATGTTTACCCAGCATGCCCCGGGCGGCCGCGGGACTGGCGGGCTGCGGCCACGTGACTGGGCGGGCCGTGATCGTGTCACGTGACCACGCAGTCGCCCCCGTCTGCGGCTGCGCAAGGCGGGGCCCCAGAGGCGGGAAGGCCGAGGGCCTGCGGGCGCGTTGTGGGCCGGGCTGTGTGGGTCGCGGGAGGAGCGGGGGGGCCCTGCGTGATTGGGGGACCGATGTGCGTGCAGGACACGACCTCCCAGTGCGGCCGGGGCGGAGGAGGCCTGCCGTCCTGATGGGTGGGAGCGGGTGTGGGGGTGCAGGGAGCCGGGCGTGCCGGAGTACGCCCCTGCCAGGTGAAACCGGAGAGCATCCTAATAGATGCCCTCTCGAAGAACCTAGAAGAAACTGGAGGAACCTTCTAGAATATGTGTCTAAATGAGCTCTGGGAACACTTACCACACGGTAAGAATTTGTCCAGATGACATAAATTTTACCTCCAATCCTAAACCTCGCCCCGAAGAAGGAGGTAGCGGTCGTTGACGGGGCCCCCGAGCACCCTCAGCTGAGGGTCACACTGTGGGTTGGAGAGGGCGGGAGGGAAGAGCCACCCTCGTGCTTTTACACGGCAGCAGCCCAGGCCCCTGAGCAGGGGAAGGACGAGGTCAGCACCTCGCACGTCACCCGCACATTTACCAAGAACCCATCTTAGGGGTGGGTGCCCTGCACCCGGACTGCCCTGCTGCCTTGGGCGTCACCTGAGCCCCCCTAACCCAGACGCTGGGTCTGCTTTCTGAGCCACTGCCCATGAGCCGCCAGATGCTGCTAAGTGGCGTAGGCTGCCCGAGCCTCAACTTCCTCAAGGATTTGGGGGGAAGCCCAGGCCTGCAGTGTGAGCTCCTGGCCCCAGGGCCCCCCTACTCACGGTCAGCAGAGGGGCAGGGAGCCTGTGACTGAGGCACCACTGCCACCTGGTGGCCGCAAACCCAAATTACAACTCCAGGGTTTGTAGCTCTGGTTCTGTTGTTTTGAGCAGGGCGGCCTCTGAAAGCAAAGATGGAAGCCTGGGGTTATGAAGATCAAAACACAGACGTGACCAGGGGAAGGAAGCAGTGAGTTGTCAGGCCGGGATGGGGAGGCTGGATCATTTCTAGGGCTTCCGGATTCTGGGCCTCACAGGCCTGCAGCCCCTTATCAACGTTTGAAGTTCCCACAACATCAAATGCAGCTGAAATGAAAGAATTACAACAGTATCTGCCAAAGACAAGATACTGCTTCTGTGTCTTCTCTACCGTTCGGGATCATCTGTTTTACGTTTTCTCTTCATCTGATGTCAAGTTGTTGTTGTTGTTTTTTAAATGTTTATTTGTTTTAGAGAGAGAGGGCAGGCAAGGGCCAGAGAGAGACAGGGAGACAGAATCCCAAGCAGGCCCCGTGTTGCCAGCTTCGGAGCCCAACGTGGGGCTTGAACCCACGAACTGTGTAAGATCATTACCAGAGCCAAAAGCAAGAGTCTGATGCTTAACCAGCCCAGCTACCCAGGTGCCCCATCAAATTGCTTTCTGTGAGCATCTTTCTTACATCTAAACTGATGTGGACGACACTGACCTGATTCCCCACGCGCATCCTCGGGCTCCGGCCTGTGGCTGAACAAGTCTAGAGGGAGCCTGACTCAGAGCAAGAGGAGCCCAGCAGAGGATAGAAAACTTCCTCCTGTTCTAGAAAGGAGAGTCCTCCAAGCCGGTGTCTTCTGTGCTCCAGAAAATCAGGCCAGACAGTGGTTAGCAAAGCTGAATAGCCAACCATGTCCCTACATAAACAGAGCTGTGCGCTCCCCCATTTCATACTTCATCACTTCAGATGTCTCAAGGCCTCCGGTCTTGGCAAAGCCAGCTTAGAGGAAAAGAGAGGCAAAGGGGAAGAAAGGGAAGTGTGTCGTATGCTTTCCATGTTACAAAATCCTTAAAGGCCATGGAGTGATAAACCGAGATGGAGAGAATTTATACGTGACCTAAGTTAGAATGTAAGTACGCGGCAAGGACAGAACATGACCCAGATCTGTCTGAACGCAAAGAACAGTCTTTCCAAGAATATCTGCAGCCTGTTGAGACTGTGGGCCGCTGTCAAAATGCCTGACTTCTCCGACTTCTCCCCTGCAACTCGGCTCCTTCTCACACGCCTTCCTGATGGGCCTCCCACGAAATTGGGATCTCAGCTGAGAGTGAGGAAGGTTCACAGACAAGACTGCATTAAATTCATCTTCCCCGTGTTACGCACAAGCAAGCTCAGTGTGGAAGGAGGAAAGCCCGGACAGGCAGCAGGATTTAAGGATTTTCAGCCCGTGGATTCAGGAAGCAGAAGTCTTAATTTTTAGAGCTGCTCTGTCAGGCGCTTTACAGCTTCCTCTGCTCGCTGCTAAGTGCTGTAAATCTCGACTGCCGGTCTGCAAGCTCACATGTAAACAGTCGTGCACATGAACGGCAACTGGCCACCAGCACACGGCCAGGGAGCGAGTGACCCGTAACTAAGGTTCGCGTGTGGTCCTCAGCTGCTCCAGTCCGCCGTGTGTCCGGACACAGGAGTGGCCCCGGGCACCTGAGGCAGATGGCCGCACTTTCACACTTCCTGGGCGCGGCGGCCGACAGAAAGGGAGGCCCGATGCCGCCGCGCTGCTGTGCGCCTGCCTCTGTCCGCTGCTTCCACAGTGCAGGTGGCCCGGACGACAGGCCATCCGAGAGCGGCTGTCTGAGGTTGGGGTCTCTGGATTGAAGGCTGACTGTGTGGGAGGCCCTTGCCCCCCTGATGGTGATTTAACTGTGGGAAGAAATGGCCCTCCCAAGCCTGTCTGATGGCACTGGGAGCCCGCAAGAGCCACCAACTCCAGACCCGCTGCGGACTTGTCTGGGATGCCTGCTGTGTGAGGACAGGGTAGTGGAATCTCAAAGGAAAAGGTCTTATTACACAGGGCAGCGGCCTGCAGATTGCTTTCTGCAAAGCGCTGGAGAGTAAATATCCTACTTGTGCTACTCGGCTCCTCCGTGGCACGGGGCTGCCACACACTGTGCCCGAATGAGTGGGCCTGGCTGCGTTTCGGCAAAACTTTAGTTACAAAAAGAGATGGTAGGCAGGATTTGGTGCTCAGGCCTACTTTGCTGACCCCCGGGGCAGGAGAAGGAGCAGGAAGGTGGTCCATGAGACCCAGATCTCCTCCCTGTCCTGCCATGTGCTGGATCTGAGACCTTAGATGTTACTTATCTCTGAGCCTGGTTCCTCATTAGTAAAAGGGAGTTCGTGGTATTTACCATTAGACATGCAGTGATGTAGGCAGAGCTCCGAGCGTACCGCCTGGCACAGCGTGGGCCTGCGGTAAATACCAGGCTTTCCATCGAAGTACCCGCAGCCCCAGAGGGAGGTCGGCTGTAGGTGCCTCAGTGCTCCGCTGCCTTCGTAGTCTTTGATGGTCATCTTTTGCCTCATTTGTTGAACTTGACTCAGAGCGAATGAAGTCTCCTTCACCCCATTTGTATTCTAAAAGTAGGTCTTTCCAAACTCACTGTCATGTTATTCCAAACGGTCTGGCAGCATTCAGGGCTTTGCGGAGTCTCCTGGCAATTTCCCTGCACCGGAACATTGCCTACCCTAAAATTTTTAAATTATAATGGAATGCAGAACAGATGTACCAAATCTAGGGAGGACCAGAGCAACATTAATTTGTTCCTTGGGAATGCCCTTCATAAGCACGTTTTTGAGCAGACATTTGTGATAAGAGCCAGGCAATAAAAGGTCTCAGCGTGTTCTAAACACTGCAATTTTGGCAATTTGTGTCAAAGAAAATTTGGAAGGCACAGATAACTGAAACAGAGCTGGCTAAATTTATGGCTCAACCTCTCACTAAAATATCTGTGTTTGGAAGATGTCACTGATCAGAGAAATAAGAATGTGGATGGAAAAAAACTTAGTATTCAGACGGGTGGAGCTCTGAGCTACGACACTAATCAATACTTAGTTATGTAGAATATGAACTGGGGCCAAGTTGCTGCTCAGGTCTCTTCAAGGTGGCTGGCTTCATACCGTATTACAAATACCAACGTGAAAATGCAGAGCTAAACTTAAAGATAGTGTTTTCAGAAAAGCTGACTTTTATATCTAGGGTTATGATTTAAAGTACACTGAGCTTCAAAGTGGGGAGGGGGGAAATATGGATAAACAAAAAGGGCAGTAGAGTAATAGTGTGAAGGCCACTATGATATTGGCCTGGGGCGCCTGCGTGGCTCAGTCGGGTAAGCATCTGACTCTTGGTTTTGGCTCAGGTCAAGATCTCATGGTTTGTGAGTTTGAGCCCCATGTTGGGCTCTGTACAGAGCCTGGTTGGGATGCTGTGTCTCTCTTTCTCTCTCTTTCTGCCCCACCCCACCTGCTCAAACTCTCTCTCAAAATAAATGAATAAACTTAAAAAAATAAAAGATACTGGGGCGCCTGGGTGGCTTAGTCGGTTAAGCGTCCGACTTTCGCTTAGGTCATGATCTCGCGGTTCGTGGGTTCGGGCCCCGCGTCGGGGTCTGTGCTGACTGCTAGCTCAGAGCCTGGAGCCTGTTTCGGTCTGTGACTCCCTCTCTCTCTGACCCTCCCCTGCTCACGCTGTCTCTCTCTCTCTCTCTCTCCTAGAAATAAATAAAACATTTAAAAAAATAAATAAATAAAAGATACTGATCTGAAAACTAGGGTGAACCCACATTGTCAGCTGTAGTACATTACATCCTTGTGGATCATATGATCCAGAAGAGAACCGTTTGCGACACAAAGAGAAAATTACTTCTTTTGGCAAATCTGAAATTTCATATCCCCCAAGATGTACTTGTTACACTTTTCCCTTTAAGAAACAAATCTGATAGGAATCTTTCTTGACCCTATAGAGTGATAACCTTCTGGGTAAAACTGACCTACTTTTTATCTCATTCTCTGCTACCACTTCTATAGAAAATGAGCTGTACCAGACAAGAAATGCATTTTGTGTTGGCGCAGTTGTATGTTGAGACATGCTCTAAAATGTTTGGGTTATGAAAAGGAGGGAGGGTTCGCCAAGCTGGGACGTGAACATCTTCTGTAGCTTTGCTACTTACCAATAACTTAACGTTTTCTTGCTGGGTTTTTATTTTATAAACCAGAGAAGGAAACAGATTCCAACTGCACTAGATAACAATGCCATGGAAGTTGTAATACCAGGATGTTGATGACTCGGTGGAAGATCATGTCTAACTTTCTTCGGTAAAAAATAATAAAATATGCATTTGTTTGTTGTGATTTGTTTTGTCCAAATGTGGTCTGTGTGGTTGAGCTCATGCCACGTGTAAAGTTCTCTAACGCTTTTATTTTTTTTTTAAGGAAATGTTGGCTGTGAACTACATTTTTTTTTTTTTTATTTCTAGGAGAGAGAGAGAGAGAGAGAGAGAGAGACAGCGTGAGCAGGGGAGGGTCAGAGAGAGAGGGAGACACAGAATCTGAAACAGGCTCCAGGCTCCGAGCTGGCAGTCAGCACAGAGCCTGACGCGGGGCTCGAACCCACAAACCACGAGATCATGACCCGAGCGAAAGTCGGACGCTCAACCGACTAAGCCACCCAGGCGCCCCTCTATAGTGCTTTTAAAATTTTTATTTTGAAATAATCTGCAATTAATAGGAATTTTTAAAGGTAGTACAGAGAGGTCCTGTGTAACCTCACCCCGTTCCCCACAACAGCTATATCACATTTAACTGTGATGCAATAGCAAACCCAGGAAACTGACGTCTGTAAGATGTGGGTGTAGAGAGATCTAACCCATCTTATCCCATGTGTGTTTTCCTGGAACCACCACCGCAGCCGAGATATAGAACTGCTCGCTGACTCGGAGCATGCTCTCTTGTTCCGTTAGAGTCACACTTATACCCCCACTCCCCATCCCTTACCCCTGGCAGCCAGTGATCTGTTCTCTGTCTGGTACTTTCATTGTTTCAAGGGTAAACAGAACCATATATGTAAATGGAATCTCATATCATGTGACTTTTTGATACAGTTTTTTAAATCAGTATAATGCCTTTGCGTATGGTTGGGTCATGTTTGTTTCATACTTCTGTTGATCCCTGTCTTTTAAAAAAAATTTTTTTTTTAATGTTTATTTATTTTTGAGAGATACAGACAGAGCACAAGCAGGGGAAGGGTAGAGAGAGACACACACACACACACAATCTGAAGCAGGCTCCAGGCTCTGAGCTGTCAGCACAGAGTCTGACACAGGGCTCGAACCCACAGACCGTGAGATCACGATGTGAGCTGAAGTCGGGCGCTTAACCGACTGAGCCGCCCAGGCGCCCCTCATCCATCTTTTAACTGGTATATTCAGATCACTTATGTTTAATGGAAGCTCATATAGCTCCTAAAAAGGGCTCAACAACCAGGGTGTGGGTTGTGTTAGCAAAATTTTTACCAAAAGTCCTTCAAAGGTGCTGAGGGAGAAAGGGTTTCCAGGGATCACTCAGGACTTGAGTTATAAAATGGACACAGATGTAGTTAAGTGCAGGATGCTCTAAGGGACACGCAAGCGAATGTGGCTTACCTGGGGAGAGGGCCCGGGGAGGTCAGGCTGGAAGGTTGGGAGGGTCCAGGGGAGGTAGGTTGAGAGGGAAGAGAGAACAGAAGGTGAGGCGCTGACCAGAGGTGCTGACCTTGGTGGGACTGCGGCCGGTGAAGGAACTGTGTGGCCCGGTGGCCCCTGGCCTGACTCCCAGGAGGGTGGATGAGCCTACGACTGCACGCTGCTGTCTTCCGGGCTTGTAGTTAATCTTCTGTTGGCTGTCGGTTTGTTATGATTCCAAATCTTCTTGTTTATGACTTAAGTGGGTTGTTTCATCTAACGGTGAGTTTATTTATGGCGAGGGGACTGCGTAGGATGTGTCATTGACATCTTTTGTCCGTAAGGGCTCAGTCACTCAGCTACTGACGGGTGCTGCCAGGGGCTCGTCGGTAAGAGCGAATGGGGGAGCAGCTGTGGCGTAACGGACATTAACCCTTCACACCCCGAGAACGCGGGAGGGCTTGCTGAGTGTGGCCTGGGCAAGCCTGCCCTTTGCCAGCGGAGTGAGCGCCGCGCGCTGGGCTCTCGCAGGAGACGGTCTCGCCCGTGCAAGCGCCTCTGTCCCGCTGGCATCGTGCTCTGGCCATAGGCCACTTTTGCTTCGCTGGCACTGAACGCCGGCTCTTGGTTGATGAAACACCCTCCACGGAGGCCCGACTCCTAGAGAGGCGCCCCCTCACTAAGTGCGCACTCACCCCTGTCACTCCTCTGCCTGGAGCCAGAGTGTAACTGCTCTGTCGCCGGCCCTGTGGCCGCTGCCTCTGTGGCGGCTTGTGACGAGACACCTGTCCTGCGGGCTGCTGGTGGCTTGTGAAGCGCTGGTTAAGTCAGAATTCCCGCAGTGAGCCTGTGCGAAATACAGTGTTGGCAAAGATGGTCTCGGTCTCTGCGCATTATTTGCATGAACAAAAACATCTCCCTCTAACCCGGACAGAGGCCTCCGGAGCCGTATGACTGAATTGTCTCCACTTACAGAAAAGGTCACTAAAGAGAAACCGCAACCTTCGGCATTGAGGAGAAGGAAGTCTGATCTCCAGCTTGGCGTTCTGACGCCCATTTTCCCAGGCGTGTTATCTTCGGATTCAAAGCAGAGGCCAACCCACACAAGTACACCCGTGCACAGAAGTTCGTGGCAAAGGTGTGGGGAGGCCTCTGGCCCCGCAGAGTTTGTGGGGTGGTGTAGGGGGTGACTAGGAACGCCCTCCCAGGAGAGAAGGTAAAGCAGTAAAAGAGAAGCCCGCGCGCTCAGAATATGAGCGGGAGATTTCACGGTGAGGGTGGAAGAGAGAGGAGCGCTCGGAGCGTCTTTAACTGCCGGGGGGTTGGCGGTGCAGGGTGGGAAGAGGCCACACGTGCACGAAGCAGGTCTCAGAAACCGCAGCAGTGGCTTCAGAATGAAGGGCTGCCGGAACTCTCTGGAGAGGAGGTAAGAACGTTGCGAAGGGAGCGAGCGCCTTCTGGCGTGTTCACTCCCACGTGCCCCGGGCGACAAGCGACGCTGGCGTTGGGATTGGCGTTGGGATTGGCGTTGGGATTGGCGTTGGGATTGGCGTTGGGATTGGCGCAGAACAGCTCGGCCTCACCGGTGGGCTCTCCCGCAGCCCCGCAGGCCTGAAGCCGCTGAGCGAGGTGTCCGCGGGGCCCGCTGTCCACAGAGCCTCCCGGGGAGGACCGTCCCCGGCCTCGCCCAGAGGGATGCCTGGCATGTGGCTGCACCGGCACCATCTCTGCCGCCGTCTCCACGTGGACTTCATGTGGCTTCTCCCTGTGTCTGTGTCCAAACTCCTCTCTTCCAAGCCCACCACTCATGGGATTTAGAGCCCACCCTCCTTGACTCCGTTACATCTACAGAGACCCTGTTTCCAAATAGGGTCATGTTCTGAGGTTCCGGGTGGTGTGAATTTCGGGGGACGGCATTCACCTCAGCACATGGAGCTCCTGCGCCCAGTGAGGGGCCAGCAGGCTCCGCCCCCCGCCCCCCGCCCCGCCCACGCAGCAGGTGCCTGGGAGTTGGCTTTCTGGCCCTTGGTTGAGGCACCAAATAAGTTTTTGGTGCTAAATATTGTACAGATTAATTATGTAAACATTAATCAAGAGTCTCCTCTGTGCCTGTCATAGACAATGCGGAGGGTACCACCCTGTGTGAAGCACGGCCCCTTGGCCTCAATGGGTTTTCAGTATTTCCCCTAATGAACTTCATTTGACAGTTAATAGTAAAACCAGCAGTGAGGAGAGGCCTTTTTTTCGACAGTTCTTCGAATTACTGACATTTGTGGTTTGGTTCCCTGTAGCCACACACACACACAAATGCTCTAAATTAGTGTATATTTTTAAAAGTATCAGTAGATGTCATCGGAAATTAAAAAAAAGTTTCTTTGGAAGTACTGGGCCCTTTGAGGCACAGTAAATTTCTAATTGGTCTTTTTGTCTCAAAATCCTTGGACTAGGATGGGGGTGGTAGTATCTCTAAACACAATACAGTTCTGTGAGACACCACACCAACCTGAAGTCACTTAAGGGGAAAAATAGCCTCTGAGAATAGCAATAATCTCAGGGTAATGGCCCATTGTTTTCACAATTCCCTGAATTCTTGCAAAGAGGAAGGAAATATGTATCAATAGGGACTCTTTCAATTATTAAGCTTATTAAATTGAAAAACCAGAAAACAAGGTAATGCTAATTGCATCTTCTGATTAGACCTGAAGTCTTGACCATTGTTAATAGCCCTTGATCATTCAGAGTCCTATCCATATAAGTAAATTAATGTAAATTATATTCATGTACATCTCCTCTCTCCATCTCTCTTTTTTTCTCACTTCCCATCATCCATCTTTCTTTAGTTTTGCTCTCACTTCCCTCCCTCTTTCCTTTCCTTCCTCCTTCCCTTCCTCCTCCTTTTCTCTCCATTGTATTTTTGTTCAATTTGCCTTTTTTTCCCCAGAATTGCCCTTACTCCCACCCAAGTCTCTGCGGTCACTAACGTTTCTTAGCCCCACAGGTAACTCAACGGTAGGGAGAGTCGCCTAGCCCGGTGCTGCTCCGACCTCAGTTGTGCCCACAAAAGACCCGTGTGTCTTCTGGAAACGCAGACCTTGTCTCAGGAGCTCGGGGGCAGGCCTGGGAATCTGCATCTCCCGGTGTGTGGACCACACAGAGGGCACAGACTGAGATTCCCTGGTGAGACCCTCCCCACCCCCGCTCCCTCCTGGTGCTCAGACACGCCCTTTCCCTTCAGTGTGGAGAAGGCACCCAGGAGGTGGCTGGGCAAGGGTGATGAGGTTTTGGGGTGATGGTGGGGTGCGGGGCTGACGGCCAAGAAAGGGTTCTGGAGATGTCTTTGGTGCAAAAAGGTCATTTTATGAGAGCCCAGGGACAGGACCGTGGACCGAAAGAGCTGCACTGGGGTCGTGAAGAGTGGCTGGTCATATACTGTGCAGTTGGGGGAGGTAAAGGCAAAATGGAGCCCTCCAGAAGGATGTTCCCTCCTGAGATCCTGAGGCCCAGCTCTACTCCCTCTAGCAAAGCTCTGTCCTTCAGGCCACAGGGAGGTCCTGGAGATTGGGCTGTTGATAAGATTATCCTTCTGTAATTTACTAAGATATTTGTAAATTGACGGAGAATCTTTTTAGCTTAACCATTTGTTTTGCGTCCTTTGTCCCTGGGCGGCCAGAGCCCCGAGGAATGTCACACGTAGCCCACCTGGGGGTGGGGGTGAGCTAGCTTGTGCTTTGCCCTCAGCTTGCCTTATGGTCCCTCATCAAGGGGGCAGGGAGGGGAGCTGGAGAATTGGGGGGATGTGAGGGCAGGGAAGGGGGAGCCTTCCGGGGTGCACCAGTGCGATCCCGAGTGAAGCAGAGGACGGAGCATTTGGTGTCAGGAATCCAGCAGGCGACTGGCCGCGGGGTGAGAGGAGCAGCTAGGAGACGAGGCCTTCACGGAACTGTGGGTGGGGACCCCAGGATGTCCTCTGAGCTCACACACTACCAGCAGGTTGGGGGGCTCCGTGGGCGCACCTCGCACGGTTATTATTTTAACCTTTCCCTGATCCCTTCCTGCGACCCACAGATGTCCAATCGAACCATCTTTGAAGAGTTAAAGAGACACCTTGTTCATCACGATCAAGAGTTTCTCTATTTGAATGCAGACCACCCACCATGATTCATGCTAAGGTCACTTAGAGAAAAAGAAGAAAGACTGAAAAATCCAGCTGACCGTTGCCGAGGAGGGAGCCCATGAGCGAACCACGCGGTGTGACCGCCGCAACTTCAGCGTGAATCTCTGCTGACTCAGCACTGGGTTTTCTTCCTGCTGCTTAGATTGTGCTGTTGAAGGCCAGCCTCTCTGCGGCCGCAGGTACAGCCTGGGCATTTCAAGTCCACGTGACAGAGCGATACTTAAACGTTGGAAATTGAAAGTAAGCTGTTTGGATGGCATCCCTTTCCCCTCAAGATACTGATAGTGTTTTATACTTCTTTACTGCAGGACTTTTCCTCCATATTAACATTGAAGCAAGTACCGTGTTGTGGTTGACACAGTTTGCAAATGATTATAAAATAAGTGCACGTGGTAATTGTTACTTTGCTCCTCTTTTTGTTATCCTGAGAGTAAATCGGGGCCATTCTTGACCGCTGCAGTAGGAGCCAGGCCAGGCGAAGAGGAGGTCGTGAAGATCTGCTCCTTCTGGCGGCTTAGGATTGGTGCTCACGAGGCCGAGACCCCAGGCCGAAAATTCTCATGGGCGCTGTCCCCGTAATTTCTACGACAGTTCGAATTTAGATACTCTGTTTTGTTATTTTCTCCCATTCAGGTTTGTCAGGCATGAGTCTCCGTTTGCTTTGGGACGTCTTCTCTGAGGACGGGTGCCCCCGGCCGGCAGGTGCCTTTTGTCAAGAAGACTGTGGAGAGAGTGTAGACACATCAAAGCAAGTCTGTCCTTTATCGCTTCAGGGGCGTCGCAGAGGTGCATCGTGGTGCCATCTTCGCACGTGAGAGAGAAGTTCGCAGGAACGCGCCGGTGAGTGGGCTACTTCAGTGGTAGAAAGTGATGTGAAAAAGCACTTTTGAAGTCTGGGTGCTGGATTTTTTGGCGCTCCTTTAAATATCTTTGAACTTTATTCTGGGACCCAATTAAATTACTTGGAAACATTTGATCCTTTTGGGTCTTGAGTTAAGGCATCGTTCGGTTGGACGGAGAGAGTGCCTGGTTCTGGGCTAAGTTGGCCTCGCTCCAGGACGGTAGCCCCACGGTGCACTCAGCGCCCCCTGCAGTGTGGACACGAACTCTGAGATGCTTCTGTCCCATCCCTCCCAGGGGGGTCTTCCCAGGCCCCCCTGCACCTGCCCGTCAGCACCCCGCTGAGGCTGTGAGGTGCGGCCTCCACGTCTGTGTGTGTCTGTCCTCTTTGCCGCTCTGCCCTGGGAGCTCTGTGGCTCCACTGCCCTGACTTGTGAGCGCCATGTGGTCATTGGCTAGACGGCCTCTAAGCAGAAGAATGACAAGATTGCGTCCGTGGTTTAGAGGACAGGCCTGCCCTGAGCGGTCAAGGCTGAGCAGGGACGGTGGCACCATGTGGACCTCGATGCCCAGGGCCCGGGCGTGGGCGGAGCAGGAGGAACAGAAAGCAGGGCGGTATGTGCTTTGAGAGGGATTTTAAAACTGTGATAACGGATCAGGTGAGTTCATGGAGGTATGAACACGCCTGTCTTGGTCTCTCAGAGGCCAGGATGGTGAGGGGGGCCGTCCTGGTGCAGGGGGTGGGGGGGCATCCTGGTGCGGGGGGTCCGTCCTGATGCAGGGGGCCGTCCAGAGGTGAGGGTGGGCTGTCCTGCTGTGGGGGGGCATCCTGGTTTGGGGGGGCTGTCCTGGTGCGGGGGGCCATCCAGAGGTGAGGGTTCAGGGGTTCCCTGCGAGGGGTGGGGGGCTTGAAGTACAGTCTCAAAAACACACCGTAAGGCCCAGGGGAGACGGGGTGCACGGTGAGTGCGTGCTGTGGACGGAGGCGGAGACGGGAGGGTGAGAGTGGGGAAAGGGAGGGGTAACTGCCTGGGTCCCCCTGGAAGGGCTGCAGCCGGAGATGAAGTGTGGACCGTGCTCCCGGCTCCTGCTAGAGAAGCGCTGGTGTGAGGGGAGGACTTAGGTTAACGTCCCTAGAAGTGCTGTGTTTTGAGGACACTTTTTGAAAGTCACACAAGTTGTGATCCAAAATAATCTCAAGCGAATCATAGTTTGACGTGTCAGCCTGATTGGTTTGTGGTGCCCAAATATTTGGTCAGACATTATACTGAATCTTCTATGAGGTGTTCTTCAGATACGATTAACATTTAAATCGTTTAACGTTTGATAGACTGAGTAAAGTAGATTTCCCTGCATTCTGTGGTGGGCCTTACCCAATCAGTTGAAGGCCTTAATGGGATAAGACTTAGCCTCCGAAAAGAAGAAATTCTGCGAGCAGTTGGACTCAGCCTGAAACCTCAACTCTCGCTGGGTGTCCAGCCTGGTGTCCCACTGCAGGTTTTGTACTTACCACGCCTCGCGATCATGTGAGCTCTTTCCGTAAAATCATCATCTGTACACACACCCCTACTGATTCTGTTTCTCTGGAGAATCCTAATATGCACATCATTTGGTTGGTTTCAAATGTAGTTCTGTTTCCTCAGCCCAAAATGAGAACGTGGATTAAAAGTTGTTAAAAACCAACATGTTTTTTTAAAAAACAACACATTAAAAGTATGTTTTGGGTGGTCACATCTCCGTCATCTCCCTGCGGCTCACAGCTGTTCCCTCAGCAGAAGCCCAGGACCCGGGGGAGGGGCGGGGACCCGAGCTGCTGCTGAAGTCCTCTGGTTGGGACGAAAGATCTGCGTTTTCCAGGCCCCCGACTTGCTCACTCACCGAGGGCAGAGCCGGCCGAGCATCTGACGTCTTTGGCCCGTGCTTGTCCTGAGAAGTAGGCAGAACACAGCGAGTGGCCGTGGCGTCCAGCGCCTTTCGCTGAGTGTCTGAGGAGAGGACCTCCGAATGGGGAGGAGCGGCAGGTGAGGCACTTGGGGAGAGGACACGGTCACACCCGGACGCAGTGGGCCTACCCAGAGGGACGCAGGAGCAGGAGGGCAGAGCGCGCGCTCAGGGAGTACCGGTACCTCGTGGGCTGGGCCAGCAGGAAGGAGGTGCTGGAGGCGTGCGCTCCTGTGCACCGTGACCATGTGGACCAGATGTGACCTTCACCTTCACCGTGTGGACCAGACATGGCCTTCACCTTCGCCATGTGGACCAGATGCGACCATCACCGTGTGGACCAGACGCGACCTTCACCTTCACCGTGTGGACCAGACATGGCCTTCACCTTCGCCATGTGGACCAGATGCGACCATCACCGTGTGGACCAGACGCGACCTTCACCTTCACCGTGTGGACCAGGTGTGACCATTACTAGCCAACTCCCTTCTCTCGTCGTGGATTCAGGATAGCTCGCACCCACTTTTAAAGTACAAGGAAGCTACTAGAAGAAACTCTCAGCACTTCCATTTAGAATGTTTTCAAGTAGCTTGGGGTGCTGACGGTTCATTTATTTGTTTTGAAGTTACCGGGATCAGAAAAGGTTGGGGAGACGTGACAGAGTCACAGTCAAGTAGCGAGTGGACGAGCACGGGGAGACGGCGTAGCCCTTCAGACCCACAGTTTAAGAGTTGCGGCAAGCTCAGCTGTGCGCACAGGCCCTAGGCGCCCACTACAACGGAGGTGCCTGTTACCGTCTCCTCTCGTGCTCATGCGACCCTTCTTCAGTGCAACGTGTGGAATTGTAACAAGGAAGTTCAAGTGACTTACAGAAGCCAGAAGGACTGGAAAGGAGCCCCTGGAATGGACACTGTTCTGCATAAACACGCACACGACCACCTCTGCTCCCCGAAGGAGGCCCTTCGTGGCTGGCATGCTCCCGAGCCCTGCATCTGGAAGTTTCCCCATCATGGGTCCATCCGCAGCAGCGTCTCTGTGCGCCCCGGCGTGCAGCCCAGCGTTGGGTCAGACACGGATGTGGCAGCGACAGCGCTATGGCTGGAGGTGACGTCTCTTGTGTCACTGCAGCCACTTGGAGTCTATGCAGTGACAAATCTGAGAGCAGAATTAAGTGGCCTGGCCTGAGCTCCCTCCCTCCTGTGTGAGGCCCACAACCCGGTCTACACCCTGTGGCACTGAATCGGGAGGCGCAGCGCCTCCCCGGTAGTTTCCAGCCCAGATGTTCACCCTCACTGAGCCGACGCTCCATCTCTGTAAGACGTGTGTCTGCACACAGGCGGCGTGTGGCCGGCGGGTGCTCTCAGCTGTTCTCTGATCCGAGGTACACAGTCCTGGGGCCCGTCCCCCCCGCCCCCCCGCCCCGAATACCTCTGTCCTGACCCTGCGTTGGTCCCGGCCCCTCAGGGGTGCGGAAGGCGCGGCAGAGCCGGGCCGTGGGTGCGGGACTCAGCTCGTCAGATCGGAATGTTCACCAGGGGTTTTAACTCCTAGGACGGAACAGACAGTCCCGGAAGGGTCCTGGGAACAAGCTTTCTGCACTGAGGTCCTGGTGCAGGGGACGTGGAGGGGCACGGCGGGGACGTGTCAGGGTAGCAGTGTGGGCTGAGGGTGTGATGGTTTGGGGGTCGCCTGCAGACAGAGTCCTCCATCAGGGGCACGTGAGGGCACAGCCCTGCACTGGGGCCACGGAGGGCGTGGCTCTGCATTGGGGACACGGAGGGCACAGCTCTGCACTGGGGCCACGGAGGGCGTGGCTCTGCATTGGGGACACGGAGGGCACAGCTCTGCACTGGGGACATGGAGGGCACAGCTCTGCACTGGGGACATGTGAGGGCACAGCTCTTCATGGGGACTCTGAGGGCACAGCTCTTCATGGGGACTCTGAGGGCAGCTCTCTGCATCAGGACATGTGAGGACACATCTCGCACTGGGGGCATGTGACGATGTGACGGCACACCTCCATCTTGGGCACCTGTGGGCACATCTCTCTACTGGGAGCTATGGCTGGGGGTTTGGAGGTGAGGTGACATCAATGTCACTCTCTCCCAGGACCACACATGTGGGATCGTGCTCTGGAAAACTATCAGAATTTAGGGCTTCATGGATATAATTTCTCCTCCACTTGAAAATGCCACGGACAACACGAACACAAGCCTTTGTTCACTAGTTTACTCCTCGATGTCATTTTGTTGTAAGTGTTCCCAGTCTTTTAAACAGTCTTTAAAAATCTTCTGTGTTTGGGAGAAGGTTCAAGTTCATACGGGTACTAATCCCAGAACAAGTGCCCAGTACTGCTTACTGTCACTTTATAGGCAAGAAGAGGGGACACGTGAGACAGAGTGACAGCACAGGCTAGTGACAGCTCAGTGACCCCTTCCATGTCCCCTGCTGGCTTGCATGCTTCATTGATTTTTTTTTCTGATTAAAAATTAGATGGTCTCATTAGAGAATATTTAGAGAATATAGAGAAGCATCGGGAACAAAATCAAAGCCACATGGAAGTAGTTCCCCAACGGACGGGCAGGGTAGAAGGGGCCTCTCAGAGCAGCCGGACGGGCAGGGTGCAGCGTCCGGCCGGCCCCTCTGTCCCCTGAGCCCCTCACCGGGCCTCGCTCTCTGACCTCCCTTCCACCCCGTGGGGGTGATTGAGGCGTCACCTCTGCTGCTACCCCGCATTCAAGGACAGAAGGAAAGTGCTGTCCCCTCCTTGGTCCCGCGAGGGCCGCTTGCTTCTGTGCTCGGTCAGTCCCATCCGGCCCACAGACTCGGAATCTTTCTGATGCACTACTAACCGTACCCATTATGGTGGTTGTTTAAAATTCCAACAAAAGCTTCCTTAATTTTAGAAAACATCCTGTAAGTTCTTAGTTCTAAGATACTTTTGTGAGAGTAAGTCCCAATGGAAATGACAAAAATGTTCTAATCCCACTTTTTAAAGCTGTGTAATCAAACGAACATCGTCTGCACAGCCCTTTAAATCCCTCGGGCGGCCCTATGCCAGATTGTCCTGAGCGTCCCCTTTTATTTGGGGACCGATCGAGATTTTTTTTTTAAATATTTTTATTTATTTCTAGGAGAGAGAGAGAGACAGCATGAGCAGGAAGGAGAGAGAGGGAGACACAGACTGAAACAGGCTCCAGGCTCCGAGCTGGCAGTCAGCACAGAGCCCGATGCGGGGCTCGAACCCACGAACCGCGAGATCATGACCCGAGCGAAAGTCGGACGCTTAACCGACTAAGCCACCCAGGCGCCCCCGATCGAGATTTTTAACAGGAGTTTATTTGGAAGTTGCGGGCGCCACTGCCACGGACTTCCCAGCAGCACGTCTGTCAGGAGTGATGTGGGTTTACTGTGACTGTGGAATGAGGCATTTCACATGGTGAAGGGATGTGAATTAGAATCTCTCGCTTCATTTTCTGGCCTGGTTTCCTGCGCGCATTCCTCAAAGTGAGGCTGCCAGTCTCGCTATGATGCCGGCTCTACCTCGGCTCCGAACCAGGTCTGCTCTAAGGACTTCCGAAGTTCTGGAATGGTCTGCTCTTTGATTCCTTTCTTTTGCCCTGGAGGTAGATTTTAGGCATTCCTACAAAAAGAAATGCTTTCCATACTCAAGGATCCCATGTAGCCATAATCGTCAAGTGTCACCCCAGAGGGCGCCTTGTGTGAGAGGGAGCCGTGGACTTCAGCACACGGTGGGTAAGACACACGCCCAGACCCCTCGGGGTGTGCTCCCTGCGCTGGTGGCGGAGGGGAGCAAGTCTCTCCAGTTCCGTGATCAAAGAGACAGAATCCTGTGTGTCCGTCAGAGATTAGGGAACGAGGGTCAAAGGGAGGGACTTGACTAGACTTTTACTAGGATCCCCAGCTATTCCTTTATTTGCCTTTTGCCCTCTTTTGGGTGGGGGTGGTGGGAGGTGGTGGGGGCTGCTTCTGTGTAGGGTCCCTCTTCTCCCTGCTGCTAGAAGTCTTCCCATGTCTCGGGGAGTGGGGGCAAGGGGCTGTCTGCACCCACCAAGGGCTCTCTGCGCAGGGGACCCGAGGCTGGACAACCCAGCAGGGCTCTGGTGGTGGCAGCTGGTGGGCCCGGGAGGAGCCGCAGGCTGGCCAGCGTTGGGCTGACAGCTGCAAGACACCTTCTAAAAAATTATTTTTTTTAAATGTTTTTTATTTATTTCTAGGAGAGAGAGAGAGAGAGAGAGAGAGACAGCATTAGAGGGGAGGGTCAGAGAGAGAGGGAGTCACAGACTGAAACAGGCTCCAGGCTCTAAGCTGGCAGTCAGCACAGAGCCCGACGTGGGGCCCGAACCCACGAACCATGAGATCCTGACCTAAGCAAAAGTCGGACACTTAACCGACTAAGCCACCCAGGAGCCCCACAAGACACCTTCTAGAAACTTCTCTAGAAACCACTTGAGAGAGGAAAGGCGCTCCAGGGCCTCTGCCTCGGTCAGCCCCCCGCCCCCCTTCATGACCCAGCCTGGTGAGGTGAGTTGAGCTGCACATACCAGAAGCTGACCCAACTGCTGGTGCCTTGAAGGGCCACACAGTGGTGACAGCCGCATCCAGTTTCTAGAAGCTTCACGGTGTGAACCATGGGGCCTTTGCTCCATGCAGTATCTTCACACGTTCTCCTTTCTGGACGTGACTCTCAGCACCTCAGAAAACAGGCCAGGTCTTAATTCTCGTACCAGCAGTGGAGGAGGCCTGCCCTGTCTGAACCCTAGCCGGTCACGTTGGCCTTGAAATGCCAGGAGCACATTTGACGGCAACACCCACTCACGTTTTTGTAGCCATCTTGCTGCTGCTGAGGATGATGGTGATGGTCATAAAATACATACAGAAGTTACCACTCAGCCACTTCCAAGTGTATCGTTTAGGGGCACCGCATTCACGTTGATGTGCAGCCGTCACCGCCGTCCATCTCCAGGACCCTTTCGTTTCCCCAAACTGAAATTCTTGCCACCTTGTTGTTTGAATTTTTGAATTATTCTGTTCTACTGTGTCCTGCCAAATAGACTGTCAGTCTCTTGAGGACAGAACAGAGGGTGTGCAGGTCCCCGCGTGTGTCCCAGACGTAATCGGAGCTCCAGTACGTGTTTGATGACGACAGCGCGCGGCTTTATGGAGGTCTGCTTGGCTCGCCGCAGCCTGTATTTTCAGCCTCCTCCCTCACGGGTCCCTGTTTATTAAAAATAACCACAACTCTCTGGTAGTAGGTGATTGGGTCGGGACTGGGCCCCTGACCCAGGAAGGACCAATTGCAGTCACTCTTCACAGCCTGATTTGGGACAGTCTCATTGATGTGAGCATGTGCCAGGAAGTGTAACATTGAACTGAAGAGCTGAGGTGACCCTAAAATTTCAGATCTAGGAGAATCTGGGATAAGATGAAAGAGAAAAATGAGAGTGTGTGGGGGAGAATGTGAGAGTCTGTTAGAGAATGTGCGTGAAATTAAATGTGTGAGAGAATGTGTGCAAAAGTAGGCACATGTGTAAGAGTATGGGAGAGGTTGTGAAAGTATGTGAGAACTCTGTGGGAAAGGGAATTGTGAGAGTGTGGGAAAGAATGAAAGTTGTATAAAAGAATATGTGTGTGAGATGGCATGCATCTGAGAGGATGTGTGAGTGGAAATATGTGCAAGACTGTATGAGAGACTGAGGGTGTGTGTGAGAGATAATGTGGGTTGTGCATGTGTGAGAATGGTTGTGAGAGTGCATGTGAGCGAATATGTGTGAGACAGAATTACGTGTTGATTGTGAGAGAATGAGAGCGTTATGTAAGAGTTTGTGTGTGAGAAAATGTGAGATACTTTTGTCTGTGCGTGTGTATGAGATAATGTGGAAGTGTGAAACAGTGTGTGAGAAAATGTGTGTGAGAGTGTGTGTGTTAACATGTGTGAAATAGGTTATGAGTGTAGGGTTGTGGGTGTTGAAGAATGTGGGGGAAAGAATGGGAGAATGTGTGTGCAAAAATGTGAGTTTGTTAGAAAATGTGTGAGAATGACAAAGTTATGTAAGAGTTTACGTGTGAGAATGTTGTGAGAAATGTGAGATACTTTTGTGTGTGCATGTGTGTGGGGTAATGTGGAAGTGCAAAACAGTGTGTGAGAAAATGTGTGTGAGACTGTGTGAGAGTGTGTGTGGTAATGTGTGTGAAATAGGTTGTGAGTGTAGGGTTGTGTGTGTTGAAGAATGTGTGGGAAAGAATAGGAGAATGTGTGTGGAAAAATGTATTTGGTAGAAAATGTGCATGAAATTAAATGTGTGTGAAAGAGAATGCAAGAGTGTAAGAGGGCGAGAGAGTGAGGGAATGTGTGACTGAAAATGCATGTGAGAGCATCTTTGTGTAAAAGGACTTGTGAGAGTGTACGAGAGAATATGAGAGTTGTATAAGAGAATATATACGTGTGATTGCATATATGTGAGAGGATGTGTGAAAATATTTGTGAGAATATGTATGAGAGACTGTGATGGTGTGTGTGTGTGAGAGAGAGATGATATGTATTGTGCACGAGAGATTATGTGTGAGACAGTTATGAGTTGAATGTGAGAGAATGTGTGAGAATTATATGAGTGTATGTGTTTGAGAATGGTGAGAAAATGTGAGATCCTAAGTGAGAGTGTGTGTGGTAATGTGTGTGAAATAGGTTGTGAGTGGGGTTGTGTGAGCAAACGTGCATGAGAATGGAGAGAGTTGTGAGACAATATGTATAAGAGGGTGAGTGTGAGGAATTTGAGAGTATGTCTCAGAAAGTGTGTGGTAGCGTGTAAAAGTGCTTGTAGGAGTTGTGAATGGGAGAATTACATGTATGTTGAAATATGTGAGAGAATGTGTGTGTGAAAGAGCATGTGAGTATCAGTGTGAGGACGTGAGAATACTATGTGAGGGTGCGTGATTATGGAAGCGAATGTGAAAGTGAGAAAATATGTGTAAGAGTGTATGTGAAAGTGTGAGAGTGCATGTGAAAGCACAAGAATGAGAGAGAGTATGTGAATGTGTGTGTGACAGTAGGAAAGAGAATGTGTGGGCAGGTGTGTATGTGAGAGAGTGGTCACAATTATGTGCGAGAGCAAATGTGTTTGAGAGTGAAAACATGTATGTAAGAGGATGTGTGTAAAAGGTGTGAGAGAATGTGTATGAGCATGTATGTGAACAAATACGTGAGAGAATTGTATAAGGGATTGTGTGTAAGAGAGTGTGAGTGTGTTGAGAATGTGAGTGTGAGAGTGTGTTAAGAATGTGAGAGTGTACGTTAGAGAGTGTGTGTGTCAGTGGTTGTGAGCCAGTTGTGTGTGAGAGAGAACACATGAGTGAATGTAAGAATGCGTGTAAATGTGAGAATGTGCATGCGTGTATGAGAGTGAGTTTGTATGTGAGAAAAGTGTGGCAGTTAGCCATTGCGTCTGATATTTATCCCACTATTTAACATCGTCCCTTTTCGCAACTACTCAGTCTTCCTTCTTGCCATAGTTTTGACTGTTTGTTCTTCTGTTCTGCGGAAGAACATCTTTGGGGGACTTCCTGCCACCAGGAGACCGGCCTGTTCGGATGTGTCATGTTCTGTCGTGCCAGCAGCCGTTCCCTTAGAAATCCAACGCGAGATGTGAGTTGTTTCTCTTCAGAATTTTGAGGACATTGGTCCATTTTTGTCTTTGAGGAATCCAGTGCCATCTTGATTTCCGAACTTTTAAAAAGTGACCTGTGTTTTTTCTTTTCTCTGTCCTCTGGGGAGATCCTGGGGTCCCGCCTTGATCACCACCAGCCTTAAATTGCGTGGTGATGTCCTTGATGTAAGTCATTCATTGGGTCGATACGTGGTGGGTTCGTTCAGTCTGGACCTTCATGTCCTTCAACTTGGGAGAGTTTTCTGGTGTCACTTCTTTCATTATTTCCTCCTCCATTTTGGGGGGAACATATTTATCAGTAGTTGGACACCTTGAATTTATGTTCTCATTTTCTATTTGTATGTTTTTTTTCTTATTCTGCTTTACGGGAGATTTCTTAAATTATATCTTAACTATTTCTATTGAATTATTTTGTTTCTGTTTCCACATTTTAATTTCCAAGAACTCTTTTTTATTCTTCTGTGTTTCTTTTGTATGGCTTCTTGCTCTTGTGGTGGATAAAATATCTTCTACCTTTGCAAGGACATTAACGAAAGAAATATTTTTTTGAAGTTTTCTTTTGCCGCCTGCACTGTTTCCTTTTCCCTTCTGCTCTGTTTGGGCTGTTCCCGTCTTCCCTGCTGGCAGCGCTTCTCGCAGTGTGGCAGTGTTCAGCTGTCCACGTTAACCGCGTAAGCCACGATGGGAGAGGGAGTTGGAGCTGGCCGGGCATCCCGTGGTTGACTTGTGGAGCAGCAGTCCACAGGCCTGTTCCGTGGCAGAGCGGAAAGTACATGCTTTAGGCCTTGGGGGCCACACAGTCTCTGTTGTGACTTCTCCCCACTCACTCAGCTGTTGTGGTGCGTCGTGGTGCAAGAAACCCACAGAAAACCCAGAACCGAATGCATATGGCTGTCCTCGGCCATACCACCCTGAACACGCCTGATCTCGTCTGAATGTGTATGGCTGTGTTCCAATAAAACTTTATTTACAGAATGAGCAGTGGGCGGATGTGCCAGCCCCCCGTGGTGCCCCCCTTGTCCTCGGCCTCCCCGGAGTCGAGAGCAGAGCCTCCCTGCACCAACTTCTCCAGAGAACAGCTCTCTGGTGTGGGGGTGGGTGTGGGTGTGGGTGTGGGTGTGGGTGTTCGGTGAGGAGTCGCGGGTACACACAGGCCGAGGGAGGAGAGCACGGAGTCCCTGTCCGCACCAGGCCCGCTTCCTCCCGCGGGTGATGGTGCCTGCAGACAAGTTCGCACACCAGCCGCCTCTGCCGACTCCCGATGGGCACACTGAGCGGAAGCTTCCGCTCACGACCACGTCGTGTGCCACTCATCCGTCGAGCTTGCCATCTCCCCAAGTTGTATCATCAGTTTATCGTGTCCGATTTCTTTTTCCTTAGAGGAGTTTGTAAGCGTGTTTTCCCTTCAGGTCGTTTTGGCACGATTTCGGGAAAGGGCCAAAATCTCACGTGCACTCAGTCTGCCATGTTTGAACCAAAGCTTCCTGGGACGTCCTGACCTGTTGACAGAGGTCACGGGGGAAGATGAGGTCAGGGGAAGGAGACTCTGAAAACAAAACAAAGGGGTGAAAGAAGAGAGGATGGAGGCCAGGAAGTCAAACATTTGCATCTGGGTTTTTTTTTCCACTCAACACAGAGCAGTGAAACGTTAAAGCCTCTTCTACTTCAGTCTCCCTCCTCTCAACATTAAAAAAAAAAATCACCAGGAGGAAATAGAATAGTAAACAGCGCCAAGAGGTGCATTTTGCCTTAGAGACGGGAGCTGAACTACAGAGCGGTTCCTCCGACTCACTTGCTCCGTGTCTGCACGCCGCGCGGAAGCCGAAAACGCTGCACTAGACCTGAATCAGGACTTTGGGAGAGAGTGACCCCCGACCACAGTGTTACTTCTGCCAGAATCGCAGTCTCTTCCCTCCCCCAGGAAGTTTTAAGGCAGGAGCCGCACTGCGATCAGACGGGAAGTAATCGCTGCTCCAGGATGAGGCGGTCGTTAACCGCGTGGCGCTGCCCAGGCGCGGGCGGTCCCACCTGGAGGGCTCCCGGATTGGGACGTAACGGCGTCGTGACTGATTTTATAAGCCAACGTGCCGTGATCTCTCTCAGAGTTAAATGACTGGTTCTTAACATGCTGCCCTTTAGAGAAGGCAGAGCAACTAGTGACGTTCCCCCGGACAAAGCATCGCATCACCCCACCCCCGTCCCGTCTTTCACCACCACACGGGTGCACACCCACGTGCACACGCAGACACGCACACACACACACACACAGGCGCGTGTGCGTGCTTACCCCATACTTGTTTTTCCCGTGTACAGAGTTCTGTTACCTGATCTGTAGTTAAACTAACTTACAACTGTCCTGCGTCTGGACACGGACTGTGGCGGGATGTCGGAGGCAGGCGGCCTGGCCCCCATGTCCTTCGCAACGTGAAGTGCCCCAGCGCTTCGGGCTCTTGTGGGAAGGACAGGGTTAAGGTGGGGATGAGCTCATTCAATCCCAGTCAGACCCTCCCCCCCCCCAGTCTGTTAGATGGGATCACAGAAAACAGAAAGGGAGCTCAAGGTCACCTCAGGAAGGGAGTCAGAGCCCAGGTGCGGCGGGTGGGGAGCCCCGTCACCTCTGATGGGCTACACGAGCTCGGTCAGAGGCAGGGGACCTGAAGCCTCGGCTCCCCCCCGCCCCCCACCGTGAAATGGGGCAGGCGGAGCTGACCTAGCACCCAAGCCCTCGGTAGAGGGTCCTCAGCGCGGCCCCTGAGCGGCTGCGTGTCCTTGGAGAATCACCTGACTGGGATCTGCCTCCTCGTCCGCAGCACGAGGCGGGCCCAGGACACCTCCAGGGCTCCGGTTGACCCGACGTCCTGTAATTCAGGGGCTCGCCGTCTGCGGGACCTGCCTGGGACCCGTTCCCTGAACTTCTTTTCTGAGAAAAAGAGCAGACTGCTCGCCGTGGTGGGAAGGGAGACGCTGCACGGGCCAAGCACGTGAGTCCCGGGCTCTTTCCACTTCGCCCTCCCGGACACACTGGTGTGATGTCAGATTCGAGCGCCCACCCTCACCCCGCACCCCGCCCATCACCATGTCCCTGTCCTGTGACCCCCCGCCCTCCGCCCCGAGCGCTGAGTCCCGCCGCCTGCCGGCCGAGTGCCCGCCTCCTCCTGGGCACAGGGCCCGCGGCCCTGCGTGCTCCCCGCTGCCCTGTCCGGTCGCTCAGTCCCCCCACAGAACCAGAGCTGCGGGGAGGCTCTCAGCAAGCGTGTGCAGGGATGAATGAGCGCACAGGTGGCGCTGGGGGGAGGGGGAGGGCACAGGTTCGCGGGAGCAGAGCCGCAGCCACGCTCTCTCCAGAGTGGACGTGACAGCCGCCGCCTGCTCTCCGCCAGCTTCTGAGCCACTGAGTGTGGATTCGCCTTTGAGCCTTAGGGACAAGAACAGAGGTGGAGTGGGTCCCATAGCTAAGGATTCGTGGCCCGATTACTATCTTCACGTTTCTTTCCATGTGGTTCTCAGCTGTGTTTTACCCGCCAGGCCGATGCCAAACGCAGGGAAGGGTGTGTGTGCTCCGCCCCCGCGGGTCCTGCGGGCCGAGGAGCGTCTCTGTGACCAAGGCCCCGTGTCCTCTGTCCTGTGGTGACGCAGCGTCGTCGGGGGAGACGTCCCCACTGTCCTGGCGTCCGTCTATCACCCGCGCCGGCCCACGGCCCTTCTGCCGCTCGCGGACCCTCCACCAGCCCAGGGACGGGTCCAGCGGGAGGCATATCACGTAGGGTGCCGGCCAAAACCAAACCAAAACAACAACAAAACAGGCCGGCACAGGGGCTGGTGACGGGCGCTGAGGGCACCCGGGGTGGCTGAGTCTGAGGTTTGGGGGGATGTGAGCCCGGCCCTGGACCTGCTGACACGGGGCAGGGCGTCCCCACGGCAGCTGTGTTACCAGCACTGCCGGACGCTGGCAGACTCGGAAGCCAGAGAAGCAGGCGTTTACTCTGAGCCCCGGAACAGGAGCTGCGCCCAGAACCCCGAGACCTGACAGAAGAGGAGGAAACAGGCCAGCGCCTGGGACCCGCTGGCAGATGGGTAAAGTGACTGTGGCGAAGGGCTGCTTTCCGGCCCTCTCTGCTCCCGCGTGACCTTGCTTAGAACAGAAGGGCAAATATACAGACACGCCTGTGGCGAGGCAGGTGCTGAGGCGCGTGGGTGCCAGCCCGCAGCCGACAGCCAGGCTCCCTCGGTACTACCTCGGGAAGGCCAGCGCGTACTGGCGAGCGAGGGAGGCTGTGAGCCTCGCGTCCCGTCCGTGGCCTCGCTCCTCCAGTGTGTTCTGGGCCAAGCAGATATGGCCAGTGGACCCTGGCTGGACTGCTTTGCGTTTGGCTTACCCTCGGGGGGTGGATTTGGAGAGTTCTGGAGAACTGCTGCCCCTCGCTGAGCCTCCGTGTCCCCGTCTGGGGCGTCTGGGGCGTCCAGGATGGACCCCTCCCAACCCCCCAACCCCGCCCCCGCCAGCACCTCCGTCTGCCGTGGAGACATGTGTACACTCGGGCTAGGTTAGCGTGATCGCAGACAACCCTTCCTTACTCTTTTGCTCCATGAATTGGTGGAAACAAGAAGAGTGAGACGAAGGGCGAGCTCTGACAGCAACGGGGAGAAAGGCACAGCCCGCAGGCGGCCCTCACGTGGTGTGCAGCCTGCACACGGGCCCCTCGCCGGGCGCGTGTTAGGGGAGAGCTCCACGCCTTTGTCACACCCGTGGTTTGGGAATCCCTCGCCTGGTTACAGACACACCTTGCTTTCACTTGAAAAATAACAAGTGTTTTAACCATATCTCTTGAACAGGATGTCAGAAAGGGATTTGGGAAGAAATGAAAATGTAGGGCTTTCTCTGACCTCTGGGGGTGAGAGATTCTCACCGGTGCTTCTGAGCTTTCCTTTCTCTCCTGTCTGTGCTGCATGTACCTGCCCGTCTCCTCGCCGGCACCGGGCCTCCCGAAGGTTATTAGCAGAGGCTGCAGACAAATAGTTCGGGAAGGACACTCCTGAGGGGTCTTGACATCCGAACAAAGTCTGACTTGAGGATGAACGATTCATCCATGCAGGCGCAGTGCACAAACTGGCTTTTTCTGGATATAACACTGGGACGTTGTCTTCAGACTTCAGGAGGAAATTGCTGGGATACGTAAATGAAAATGGAGAGCAGGCTCCTAACCAGGACATCAGGAGTGCTCGTGATGAACTTGACCCTGTACACAATAGAGCTCATTCACACTTGAGGGCCACTGAAATGTCACATAATTCTTAAAGCATAATGTGTGGCCTGTTGATCCCTGCAAATGTCTTCATGCTCTTTGTACAGTGGAGAAGATGGAGCAGGGTGGAGCGGGAAGGGACGCTTGTCCAGAGGCCCCTGGCCCCTGTGTGTGCCCTGCAGCCCTGGGAGCGTGCCAGGGACACACGAGCGCTCACAAGAGTGTTTCTGGACCAGCAGTGAATACAGGAAGTGGAGCCCAGCATTCTCACAGGTTAGAAATGTCCTGTGAGGGGGCGCCTGGGGGGCTCAGCTGGTTAAGTGTCCGACTTGGGCTCAGGTCATGGTCTAATGGTTCCTGGGTTCGAGCCCCGTGTCGGGCTCTGTGCTGATAGAACCTGGAGCCTGCTTCGGATTCTGTGTCTCCCTCTCTCTCTGACCCCTCTCTGGTTCACGCTGTCTCTATATCTCTCTCTCTCAAAAATAAAATAAAACATTAAAAAAATTTAAAAAAAAGTGCTGTGAGGTTTACTGTCGGACACAACAAAATTCGAATGAATTGCTAATTTCTATAGCAATGTTGCTGGTGATTAGTACGTAAAATACTTACAGACCGCTAAGAAAAAGGCAGCCCAGCGATTCCACTCCAAAGGAAAAGTAGATTAAGGTCTGAACAAGTATTCGCAAAAGACAGAGTTGAAAAGGCTGGTGAACCAATGGAAAATGCCGGATTCACGAGCTGCTAAAGAAATGTGCAACAAAAGCGTGGTAATCTGCCCGTTCTCGGGCCCTACCGACAGTACCTTCCCCGACACCGGAGCGCCCGCTGCCGAAGGCCTGGGGAGCGGCCCGCAGGTGCTCCGGCGGGAACACGAGTGAGTGCCACTGTCTGCAGTGTGACTTGCAGCCGCCGTTCAGATGGCCTCGGCCCCGGCCCTGTCATATCCGTGCACGTAGTCTACACTGGGGCAGGCGTGGGTGTGACTCCATGGTGTCGCCCAGCCACCATGCTTTCCACGAGCTGAAGACAGAAACAACCCAAGCACTGGTGATGGGGACGCGGCCGAGATGGCTGGCGGCTCTCACCCCCCCTTCTTCCCACAGTGAGGGGACTTGGCTGCTCTCATTTTTTCTTACTGGATCCGTGTGCACCACGTTGAAATAATCAGTATCCTGGTCCATGAAAAATCGTCACGGTTTGCCTGTGCGTGTGCGTTTTTATAAGTGTGTGTCTCTGTAGCAACGAGGTAAGCGTCCGTGAGCCCACCACGCCGCCCGAAAGCCGGATCCTTGGCAATAGAAGTGTTTGCCCATGTGCCCCCTCGTCCCAGCTGAGGGGGGCCTGACCTATTCTCTCCCTTGTTTCTTTTCTTTATGACATCACATCATGTTACGTGTCTGTGTATATTTCCAGAAAGTAGATGTCTAGTTGATTTTTACCTTTGCAAATAGTAGTGTGCGGTATGTCATCTCTGAAACTTACTTTACGTGCTGTTGTATGTTCCCGTCAGTTTTCTGTTTTGACCGTTTCTGTTTTCTGCTTATATCATAATATACCGATCACATTCGTTTTGATGGGTACGCGGGATGTCTCCTGGGGGCAGAGCCGCTGGTCAAGAACGCCTGCGACATTCCTGTGGACGCCTGTGGGCGCGTGTCTGCCGTTGCTCTCTGTTGTGTTCGTTCCCTGGGCTGCCACACGGCACCTGTCCCCTCGGTCTGAAGGCCTGAAGCCTGGAGTGGAGGTGGGGTTGGGCTCGGCGGGGGGGGGCACCTTTCCCTGTCCCTCTCAGCTTCCGGTAGTTCCTGGGGATCGATGATCCCATTTATGTGACGTTTGAGATGACGACATGAAAAAAATTTTTGTAACGCTTATTTTTTTTTTTAATTTTTTTTTTAATGTTTTATTTATTTCTAGGAGAGAGAGAGAGAGAGCGAGCGTGAGCAGGGGAGGGCCAGAGAGAGAGGGAGTCACAGACTGAAACAGGCTCCAGGCTCTGAGCTGGCAGTCAGCACAGAGCCCGACGCGGGGCCCGAACCCACGAACCGCGAGATCATGACCTAAGCGAAAGTCGGACGCTTAACCGACTAAGCCACCCAGGCGCCCCTTGTAACGCTTATTTTTGAGAGAGGAAGAGAGAGAGAGAGAGAGAGAAGCAGGGGAGGGGCAGAGAGAGAGATAGAGACAGAATGTGAAGCAGGCTCCAGGCTCTGAGCTGTCAGCACAAAGCCTGACACAGGACTCGAACTCATGAGCAGTGAGATCATGACCTGAACTGAAGTCAGACGCTCAACCGACTGAGCCCCCCAGGCTCCCTGAGATGACGTCTTAGAAACGGAAAACAGATTAGTGGTTGTCAGGGGTTAGAGATGGAGGTGGGAGGCTGGGTGGGCTACAGGTGGGACTGTTCAGGGTCTTGACTGTGGCTGGTGGCCGTGCAAACCGTAAGGTGATAACGTTGTATAGATCTTCACACACACCGGAACCTAAGTAACGCGGGGCCCTCGAGTGAGGCTGGTGCGCTGCATATTCTGGTTGTGCTATCCTACTATCGTTTTGCACACCATTAGCATTTAGATCAAAAGGTGAATTTATTTACCCCTCTGCCTATTAATTTCTTTTTGGAAGAATTGTTCGCCCTGACTACTGAGGAAGCGAATCCGCGGGCTCTGCCCCTCCCGCGGGGAGCCCGTGCAGCCTCGCCCGCCAGCGAGCAGCCAGAGCACATACTCAGGGCCGGGCGTGGGGAGCGCGAGCTCGTGCTCAGGGCCGCTCTGCCTGCGGCGTCTTAGTATGGTGGCATTTCTCCCTGGGTCACCGGTGACGTGCTGGCACTGCCCTTCAAACTTTGCTGCCCAGGAGGACAGCGGTACAAGTAGAGGGGACCGTCCAGGGACCCCGAGGGGCAGCAGATGCCATGCAGCCAGCTATGCCCGCGGCCTCGGGGACAAGGCCTCCAAGCACTCTGCTCCGGGGCAGCCACTCACTTTCCCACGCAGATGTGTATTTCCGACCTGCCCACGCGGCCTCACCTGGTTCTTTGCTGTGTGTTCTCCACGCGACACCCACGTGCTGCGAGGCTGAAGTGTGGGGCGGAAACACCGCGAGGGACGAGTCCCGGAGAGAGGTGTGCGCCCTCCCGTAGTTCAGGCCCAGACCCTCCTTGGTGCTGTGCCCCCTTGCCCTCCGCACGCTCCCCGTGTGCGGGGAGCACAGTCGGGAAATCTGCAGCCCCCGTCTGTGTCCCGGACTCCCTGGGCTGTCAGAGCCGTGGGGGTCCCCGTGGAGGGCAGGGGAGGGGCGTCTCGGGCTTACCTGGCCCCGGCCCGGTGGTGACTCAGGGACACGCGCTTCATAACACCTCTCAGAGGGTCCCCACGCTAGAGAATGAACTCTGCGCTGGCCTTCCTCCCCTCCTGCTGTGCCCCAGGGTCACGCTCCCAGAGATGCCGCCTGCACATAAGCCTTTGTCGCAAGCGCTGCTTTGGGCTGAAGCAGGCGGAGGCCCCTCTGCTATCAGAATCCTCGTCCCGTAGGAAGAGGGAGAAGCGATTCTTTTGTGCCTCGTGCATTGAGAAGAGTTCCGTCACTGTCCTCTCCAGGTCTTTTTTTTTTTTTTTTTTTTTTTTAAATTTTTTTTTTAATGTTTTATTTATTTCTAGGAGAGAGAGAGAGACAGCGTGAGCGGGGAGGGTCAGAGAGAGAGGGAGTCACAGGCTGAAACAGGCTCCAGGCTCCGAGCTGGCAGTCAGCACAGAGCCCGACGCGGGGCTCGAACCCACGAACCGCGAGATCATGACCTAAGCGAAAGTCGGACGCTTAACCGACTAAGCCACCCAGGCGCCCCTGTCCTCTCCAGGTCTTATTTGAAATGTCAACAACTATGAAATATTCCGTGCCTCACCTAATTTTCTCACTTTCTCCTTTTGCTCCAGGGGAATCGTCAGTCCCCCATTGGGTGAGGGCATCAGGACGGGGGTGGGGGGCCGGAGGGCGTGCACCTTGTGGGGAGAGGTGGCGGGGACGGCGGGGCAGGGCTGGGCACTCAGCGCCGCAGCCAGCAGGGCGCCAGGGCCCGGTGCTAGGAAGCGGGCCTGGCGGCCGTGGCAGAGGCTAGCCTCTCCTGAAGGCCGTGCAGCTGCTGGAAATAGTGTGCACACGCCAGTCACAATTCATAACGACCCGGGAGGGACGCACGCACAAGCACCCGTGTTCCACAGACAAGGGCAGGGTCAGGGTGACTCTTCTGCCCGCCAGCTCCCCGGCACCCAGAGCTGGCGGCCCGGCTCCCGAGATCGGCCGTGGCTCTCGGATCAGCCGTGGGCTGTTGGTGTTGGTTGTCCACAGTGATGGCAGTTGTCTCATTCTAGACTGACTTGTCATTCATTCTCTTGCTAAACGTGCAGCCGCGCGGCCCCGCCCCGCGACCCCCCCGTGTTCGTCACAGACTCTCACGGCGATCTCAGACGGGCCTGGCAGGTTCTACTACAGCCGTGCCGCTCGCTTCAGATCTCAGCTGAGGGAAAACGCAAGCTCAGGTTTCCTCCCTCTTGTGGCTAAATGTCACTCAAGTCCTGTTCCTTCTGCACAGTTTTTATGTAGCGATTTCCTGTGTCTCAGAGGGAAGCCTCAAAAATCACCGAATCCGAGAACTGTCAGCTAGAGAGAACATGAGCAGTCACTGTTAGGTGCAGACACTGAGCCTCTGAGAAGTTGAGAGACCTTCACACGGTGAATGAGTGACCGTAAGGACTCGCCTCTCCATTCACGTTCTGTGGTGTCCCTATTCAGAATATCTCTTGGAAAGATCTGGAATGCAACAGAAAGTTATGTGGTGTTTGCTATACATCGTCTGAAGTTAAAACTCACCTTTCTTTGGTTGTGGCATCTGGGTGGCTTGGTCGGTTGAGCATCCGACTCTTGATATCTGCTCAGGTCACGACCACAAGGTTCATGGGTTCGAGCCCTGCATCAGGCTCTGCACTGACAGCTCAGAGCCTGCTTGGGAGTCTGTCTCTCCGCACCTCCCGTTCGCTCTCCCTCCCTCTTTCTCAAACTAAATAAACATTAAAAATTTTTTTTTTCTTAAAAAAAAGCCTCACCTTTGGTGTAGGCAGCGGGTCTGAATGATTCTACTCCGACGACGGTGTTGTGTGAGGGGATTGTCACACAGCAACATTTGTGTCACCCCGGTGTCCCCAATCTGTGTGTGGAAACCCAGCCCGCAGCTGGGCTCTTGGGGGTGATTCAGGAATGGGGCCCGTGCTTTAGAGAAGGGACCCCAGAGAGCTCTCTGGCCCCTTAACCACGGAAGGACACTGCGAGGCGACCGTGTCTGCACCTCGGAGGAGAGCTCTCCCCAGAACCCGACCGTGCCGGCTCCTTGATCTTGGGCTTCCGGACCCCAGGATGGCGAGCAGTCAGTTTCCGTGGCGTGTGAGCCACTCGGACTGTGCTGCGTGATCACAGCAGCCTGAGGAGACTAAACAGGCATCAGACATTGTGAAATAAATTCAGATCTGCATGTCGGTGCATCCCCGTGGTGTGTGGTGTGGAGCAGACATTGTGCGTGTTAAGCCGCAGGCACTATGGGTCAGAACAGTCCCCTGGTTTTGAAGCAGAGGCGTGTGATGAGGGCTGCAAGCCTCGGAAGCGAGCCTCGTAGGTGCCATTCCGGTTATTCTGCTTTAAGTATCAGCTCGCAGGGACACACCTCCTGCTTCCCCTTAATCGGAAGATTTAGGTAATATTTCCCCAAATCTTGTACCTATACCCCAGATGGTAGAGGAGAGGGTTTTAAGTGACAGCCCAACAAATATGTTTTAATTAAACATCTGTGCATTTACTTTTACTAAAACATATCGCAAAACACGTATTTGATAAAGAACTTGTACCCAAAATATACAGTTAAAATTCAACCACACGCAAACAGTCCAATTTAAAAAATGGGCAAAGACCTGAGCAAATAGCTCATCCAAGAAGGCCTGCAGATGGGCAGTAAGCTCCTGGACGGATGGGTGTCCTCAGGGAAAAGCAAATTAAGAACAACAGGGAGACGCCCCTACACGCCGGTTAGAAAGGCCAGAGCTGGAGCCCTCCTGACCCCAGCGCCGGCAGGTGCGGGGCGGGGGCTTGGCGCCCAACACAGGGCGCCGTGTGGAGCGGGGCAGCCACTACCTGTGACGGTTTGGCGGGTTCTTTTTTTTTTTTAATGTTTATTTATTGAGACAGAGAGAGACAGAGAATGATTGGGGGAGGGGCAGAGAGAGACAGAGACACAGGATCATAAGCAGCCTCCAGGCTCCAAGCTGTCAGCACAGAGCCTGACATGGGGCTTGAACCCACGGACTGGGAGAGCATGACCTGAGCCGAAGAACCCCCGGCAGTTTCTTTACAAAGCGAAACACGCCTCCCATACAACCCGGCAGTCACACTCCTTCGTGTTTACCCACAGGTTTTGAAGATTATGTCCACGAAAAATCCTGCACGGGTGTTCATAGCAGGTTTATTCATAGTCACCCAAACCTATATATGACCGGTGGTCTTCACGGGTGACGGATTAACAAACTGTGGGCCCTCCAGACACCGGGATGTCATTCGGCATTAAAAAGAAATGAGCTCTGAAGCCATGACAATCCACAGAGGAACCTGAGATGCCGTTCACCGAGCACTGAGTGAAAGAAGCGGGTCTGCAAAGGCCACGTACCGTGGGCTCCCGGAAGAGGCAGAACTATGGAGACAGTAAATAACGATGCCAGGGGTGGCCCCGGGAGACCCAGAGTGGGGAAGGGAGTGGTGGGTGGGTGAGCACAGAGAAAGCTGAGGGCGTTGAAACTGTTGTCTACACCGCAACAGTGGATACGTGACACGCATTTGTCCAGTCACAGAATGAGTGTCCAAGACCAAGAGTGACCCTTAATGCAAGGTGTGCAGTGCATCAGTACTGGCTCATCCACGGTGGCGGATGTGCCAGCTAGGGCGAGGTGCCTTGGCAAGGGGGCTTGTAGGGATGGCAGGGCCTACGGAGGCTCTGTAGCAGCCACTCAACTTTTCTGTAAACCTAAAGCTGTAAAATAAATCTATTAATTAAAAAAACCCTCCAAGTTGGTGCCCAATAAATCGAGGAACCCGTTGTTATGATAAACCCCCAGTATGTGCCAAACAGGGTTCCAGCCTGGAGGGGCCGCCTGGGAAATGGCTCCGGTCTGCAGTGCTCCTGGCCTGCCACCAGGTGGCGCTCGCTCATCTCCCTCCTAGGTCCCCCCCACCCTCCCCTTTCCTCTCCTCTTCCCCTTTCCTTCCCCTCCCTCTTCCCCCTTTCTTCTCCCCGCCTCTCCCTCCCTCCACTTCCTTCCCCCTCCCTCCCACCAATTTCTTCTTCATTTTCTCAATTCTGTTCCCGTCTTTCCCTTTTCCCATTTCTGTGTGTAAACGGTCATCTCTGGATCTAGTAACTTGGAGGTCAGTGAAGGAGGACCCCAGCCCTGCTCCTGTGGATAAGCATCCCCCCCTCCACCGCCCCGGGCCAGGGTGTGCAGGGAGAGGCGCTGACTGGCATCAGCCCAGGCAGCACGGCCCCGCCTTGCCGGGTCGTGCGTGGCACTGTGGAAAGCCGTGGTGGGGGCACAGCGTGCTGGGTGAAGGGGGTGAGGCCGCTCTGGGTGGGGGCAGCTGGCGAGGGACCTCCCCCCCCACCACACACTCAAGGTGAGCTCTTAACTGCACCGGGGCCCCTGTGCCTCCTCACCGGCCCAGCTTTCTTTCCCTGTTGCCCCTGCGAGCCCTGCGCTCCCTCCCACACCCCGGCCCCTGGCTGCCCTGTGCCATTTGCAGGGTGCCTCCGGACGCGGACTCGGCATTCTCATGAGACCTGGTTTTGCCCTTGGGTCTCCCGCCCCCACTCAGACCACCGCCCCCAGGCTGATCCTGGGTCTGCCCGCCCTGCCCCCTCCTGCAATCCCCCTACCTGATCAGAGGGATTAAAATCCCCAAATCTATTGGGGAAAACAGACGCTCAGGTGACCCACGCGAGCTATTACCACAGGGGTGGCCAGGACGGATTTGGCTGCAGGATGGGGGGCGCTCCATCCAGGCGGAGTCAGGGACAAGGCTGGACCTGGGGGAAGCATGGGAGGCGGTGAGCAGCACTGAGGGGGACATGGTGGCCGTGGACCCATGGGCTCGGGAAGCCAGGCGCGGCCCTCGAGGTGAGATAGGAAGGGTCATGAATGTCCTCAGGGAAAAGCTTGAAGTCTCCTCACGGTGCAGAAAAGGCTGATACGTGAAATTATGATCAAATTGAAACTTGGTTTTCTCTGATATAATATTAGTATCTGATAAAATACCCATACTTATCATATAAAATATTAGTATTCAGAATATACAAAGAATTACACTAGATCAATGAAAATGCATAAAACTAAAATTTTAAAATAGGCAAAAACCAAATTGAAACAAAAAGAAAAAAAGGCGAATTACCTAAGAAGAAAAACAGACGAGCGGTTCAGCCTTACTAGAAGTTACGAAAACTCACAAGCTCACAGGTTAGCAACAGTTAAGGAGGCTGGGGAACACTGCAAGGTGGTGAGGACACAGCACACCAGACTGTTTCAGACAGCGCTCGTAAGAGTATAAATTCCTGTGATCACATTAGAAAACCATGCTGAGCCCCAGCAATCCATGCCTACAGCCCAGAATATTTAGATTTGCAGGGAGACCTGCATAGGGATGCTTGGAGCGATGTTATTTGTAGTAGCAAAGAAAAAAAAATAAAAATAGCTTAACTTTCATCGACAGAAGGGATAATACAATTGCAGTGTCGTCGCACAATGGAACTGTTTGCAGCAGGACAGTGGACACAATGCGTCTCTCTCACCACAACATGGAAAGAGCAAACGGAGGTCAAGCGTGTGCGGCACGATGGCACTGGCATAAAGGAGGCAAAATGGTGCAACACGCAGCTCGGAGCAGCCAGGAGCGGCCCTGGGGGGATGAGGCCCCACTATGCCTCTGGGGTGACTTGTGGGAGGGGGCCTGGGGGCAGGCAGGGGCGTCCCCCCCCATGTGACCCTCTGAGGACACCTCCAGCTGTGATGTTGGGTGAGTGGGGTGGTGAGGGGGCAGGTGTTAGTATTTATACACCTCTGCGCACTTCAGCAATGCATAACGTGTTTAAAATATATTTTTAAGTTTATTTCTTTAGAGTAAAATCTGGAGCGGGGAGGGGGCGGTGGGCGGTTTGGGCAGAGAGAATCCCAAGCAGACTTCCCACTGTCAGCGCAGAGCCTGATGCAGGGCTCGATCCTGTGAACTGTGAGATCATGACCTGAGCCGAGATCAAGTCAGATGCTTACCGACTGATGCTTACCGACTGAGCCACCCCGGCGCCCCTGTTTTATTATAATGTATTTCAAAACAGATTTTAAATCCACAAGGCGGGAATTGACAGACCCTCCGAATATTTAAGCTTGGGGGCGTAAGGGTCAGGCCTGCAGTCAGAAAGCCAGCTGCTGGCAGCGCGGCACGAAGCAGAGACCGGTTCACGCGCGGGGAGGAAGGGGCAGAAGCCACGGAGCCACGGAGCCACGGTTAGCAGGTCCTGGGGTCCGGAGGCAGGACCGGCCGGGGTGCCCCGCGGAGAAGGCCAGCAGACCGAGTCCCCAGAACCCGGAGGCGAGCTGGGCGGAGCCGGCGGGCCTGGCTGGGGTAGGAGGGCTGCCCGGAGGCGGTGCGGAGGGGAGGGGTCCCCGGCCGGGAAGGAGAGTGCGGCGCAGACGGCTGCTGGGAGGCAACCCACGGAAGGATGGACAGGCCACGGCTGTGCGGACGGGCCGTGAGCCGAGCGGGGGTCCCACGGGGACCAGGAGGCAGGCGAAGGGCGCGGGCTTGTGTGGCCCCGCCCTGGGGGGAGGGCGAGGGGAGACCAGCTGCGTGTGTTTGGACTGAAGAGCCCACCCCATCCCACAGGGAGGTGAGGAGTAAGGGGCAGGCACCCTCCACAAGTGCGAGCGGTGCGTGGGTCCCAGGGTCCTCAAGGACACCCGGAGAGGGACCGGAAGGGGTCGCGGTGGGGGTGGGGTGCTGTCGGGATGCTGCCCCTGCCCTCTGTCACATCCCCAGGGAGACGTTCCCGGGCAGTGGGCTGGCTGTGATAGGTTCGAGGAGGAACGGGCTAGGAAGCTGACCTCTCTCAACGTGGCCGCCTCTGTGCCCTTGACCTCCCCAGAGAGGGGCGCTGGCATCACCGAGCTGCACAGACGAAGCTGGGGCCTGAGTGTCCCAGTCAACTATCAGCACACTGTTGTTGTAGGCAAGAGTGACTCACATCTGCGAGCCACAGGCCGCAGGGAGCCCTGGAAATGTGTGTGTTCAACCGACTCTTCCTAAAAGAACAGTGTTTCATGTTTTCTGGTTGACCAGCGGTACCTTACTAAAACTGCGTGGGGACCTCGGAGAGCCACTGGTTCAACTCTTAGTTCTGATTTTCCCATTTGGGACCTAGAAAGGTGAGCTGATTTTCCTTGGGTCGCACAGCCTGACCCCTGAAATGAGGTTACTGTCGGCAGCTGCGGTAGGAAATGTGCCGGAAGTTTGGAAGCTTCGCGGAGTAACTGCCACAACGTTGACTGTAGAATGTTCCTGTGAGCTCAGTGTGTGTAAAAAGATGGAGTTCATGGTGCCTCTGCTCCATCCCACCTGGGCAGGTGAGGCCGGATTATTGGAGGTTAATTGGTTGGCGAAAAGGTTCCATTTACATAAAACCTCTTACTTTTTAGGGAGGAACTGAATGGATGAGGGTTTCCTGCCCCCAAATATCAGCCATAATTAAGAACACTTCCGTGTTTTATCTACTCAGGAGAAAAAATGGTCAGGCTCTTGCTCCAGCCCAGAATGCAAACAGCCTCTAATTTTCTGGAAGAATGAATCGAAGCGATCAGCCAAGGCTGAAGGCTAGCGGCCTGCACCATTGTAGCATCGTATGGAATTCCATGGATCGGCGCTGGCAGGTGCCGTGTGGGGGGTGGGCCATAAACATGACAGAGACGGAGCGGGTGTGGGTGCAGCACCCCAGGTGTCTGGAGAACAGCTCTGCTATTTCCCTCCAGGAACCTTGAGAAAAAGAGTGACTTCACCCCTCTGGCCTCAGTGGCCTCATGTATGGAAAAGAGCATCACCCCTGTCCACCTCAAGTTGGGTCATAAGGTTCAAGTGACAGCACAGGCGAGGCATTGAGGAGAAAGGGGGGTAAGTATTACTCGGGAAGACTGCGACATTTCCAAACGCCCCCAAATTGAATTGAAATGCATCATGGTCCATATTAGTAGGATAATCTGAGAATTTTATTCAGAATTTTGATGTTTTGCCTTCTTCTTCCTTTGGCATTCTCACGGCTGAATCCGTTAGACAGTTTTAAGAGCGTGAATGCTCTTAGCACTGTGATAAGCAGTCGTTGGCATAAAGAACCTAAAACCTGCATTCTCTTCCCGACACTGCATCACCTTTGTGGTGGATGAACCCCTCATGTTCCCCACTGTCCTTACTCATTAATTTGCTACAGACACGGGCGTGGAGGAGCTGGGTGGCCTAAGAGGGAGGCGCTAGGCGGAACAAAGCAATCTCTTCCTCCCAGGAGCCTGCCGTCACTCGCGGCTGTCCCGCTGTCCCCTCGCTGATGGCAGGAGTGGTTCTCCCACTTTTGTACCCCATCGCTGCTCCTGACCCTATTCTGTGTCCTCATGAAGTCGCATTCCTTCCTTATTATTCAAGACATTCACATCACGTGCCTTCTCATTTGGATGTTTGAACATCATTCCTTATTGCGTATCAGCTGACTGTGGCTTTTGGAATCATGCTGTTAGGCCATAGGTTCCCTCACCCCCTCGACCCCTCCCCCAGTCAGTTCTTTGCCAGTCCTCACACCACCCCTGGAGCCCAATCTCTCAGGCTACAGAGTGCTTCTGAAAGAGTCACGAGACGGGACCCACTGGGATCACTGTGAGTTCCCCTTGGACTCAGCAATCATCTTACTTGTCAGCTTATTGTACATTATTATTGTTGTTGGCCCAATTACCATGTTAGTTCCATTTTCTCAGGCGCCATAGTAAGTCAATTTATTCCTGAAACTACCGTGGCAGCTTCAGTGTCAGGTGGATTTGAGTCTAGTTCAATATGCCATCCGTGCATGTAAACAACTCTGGAGCGATGTTGAATCCACACCCTGGATCTTAGTTTCTCAGACTACTACTAATATACTTCAGTTTGCAGGTTCTGGAGACTTAGAGACCTGCCTTTGGACCTGAATTCCAATACTGTGTTATCTTAGGCACCTTACTTAACATCATTCGACAGACTCGTAAAACGGGAATCATATGCACGCTTCCCCACCTGGGGCAACTAAAAGGATTAACATGTAAATATGCATGGCTGCAAGTGATTGATGCCCAATGTTTTTGTTTTCTTCCTCATTACCCTTAGCTTGAATCCTGTCTACTGGTGTTTAATCCTTGGGAGCTAAGAAAAAAAAAACAACAGTAGCAAATTGGAAAGCCTAAACATTATAAAACATGAAAAGTGTGCTAATGCTAACCTCTTCCATAAAACTCAAGAGAAAGGAATACTTCGCAATTCATATTAGGAGACTAGTATTAACTTGATACAAAGACGAGAAAAACACTTAACAGGAATAAAAACAAAAACAGAAACCTACAAAACAAAAGAACTACAGACTGATACCCCTCATAAACACAGATGCAAAAATTCATCACAAAATGTTAGTGATGGCAACAACATTCATTCATGATGGAAACTCTCACCATCTGGGAAAACAGGAGAATGTCCTTAATACGATAAAGGACAACTATAGAAAACTTCTAGATAGTATCCTAATTAATAGCAACACACTGAATCCTTTTCCCTCTCATATCAAGGGGGAAAAAGATAGTTGCTATTACAACATTCACCCATTAGTAGTACAGCTAGTCTTAGAAGTTCTGGACAGTGCATGGGCACCTGGGTGGTTCAGTTGGTTAAGCACCTGAGGTCAGCTCAGGTCATGATCTTGCGGTCTGTGAGTTTGAGCCCTGCATCAGGCTCTGTGCTGACAGCTTAGAGCCTGCTTCGGATTCTATGTCTCCTTCTCTCTCTGCCTTCCCCTGTTTCTGCTCTGTTTCTCTCTCTCAAAATAATCATTAAAATAAATTTAAAAACAAAAGAAAACAAAAAGTTCTGGATGGTGCAATAAACCCAGAAAATAAAAGAAAAAAGGACTCCATACTGGAAAAGAAGTAAAACAGTTGATTTTCAGAAATCATAATCATTTATTTAAAAAAAACTTTTGGGATCTATAGAAAAAGCTACTTGTACATTTAACAAGGTTTCAGGATAAACAACCAATATTAAAAATAAATTGAACAATCAATTTGAAACTAGATAAACAATATGTTTAACATAACATCAAAAACGTGAAATACTAGGGTGCCTGGGTAGCTCATTTGGTTAAGCATCCAACTTTTGGTTCCAGCTCAGGTCATGGTCGTGGTTGTATGAGTTCAAGCCCTGTACTGGGCTCTGTGCTGGCAGCATGGAGCCTGCTTGGCACTCTCTTCCTTCCTCTCTGTACCTCCCCCACTTTGTGCTGTCTCTCTCTCAAATAAACTTGAATAAATACTTAAATGAAATAGGAACGATGTATTTGACAAAAGATGGACAAGAGCTAATCACCAAAAACTAGAAAACAGAGCTGAGAGAAATAAGAGTCCTGAGTAAATGAAAAGAGACATTGTGGTCACAGATTGGGTAACTATTGTTAAGGTATAAATTTCTCTCAAATTAATTAATGGATTCAAAGCAATTTTTTAAAGTTTATTAATTTATTTTGAGAGAGAGCGAGAGAGAGAGCGAGAGCGAGCATCCCAAGCAGGCTCCATGCTGTTAAGGAAGAGCCCAATGTGGGGCTTGATCCCGTGAACTGTGAGATCATGACCTGAGCCAAAATCAAGAGTCAGACACTTAACCCACTGAACCACCCAGGTGCCCCAGATTCAAAGCAATTCTATTCAAAATCATAGCTGGCTTAAAAAATTTTTTTTTTTTGGAAATTGATGAGCTGATTTTAAAATTCAGGAAGTGTGTGTGGCATTGTAGATAAACACAAAAATAAAACTGAGTCCAGAATAGAACCATTCATATATGATTAATTAACTTTATGTTGACAAGACATTTCAATGGAGGAATAATTATCTTTTAATCAAATAGCGCTGAAACAGTTGGATTGCATATTGAAAAAAAATGAAACTCAACCCTTACCTCATACCATATATAGGAATTAAGTCACAATGAAGAAAGACCTAAATAAAAGAGCTAAAACTTCAATAATGAGGAAAGACCTAAATATAAGAGAAAATCTTAGTTTGGGTTTGGCAAAGTTTCCTTGAAATGACACAAAAGGCATGGAGCAATTGATAACGTGAACTTCAACAAAAGCAAACTTGTACACAATTCCAAAGACACTGTTGTGGAAATGAAAAGACAAGCCACATGCTAGGAGAAAATACTACAAAACATATAACCGACAGAGAGACTGTATTCGGAATATGCAAATAACTCTGCATCGCAGTGGGATGACAAACAACCCAATTAAAAATGGGCAAAAATTTGAACAGATACTACATCAAAGACCATGCATGGATAGCAAATAAGCAGATTGAAAAAAAAAAAGCTCATTAATTATTAGAGAAAGGCAAATAAAAACCACCATTGCACGTTTACTAGAAAGGCTGAAATTCGGAAGGTTGACCACACCAAGTGTTGGTGAGTAGGTGGAGCAATTGGAATGAAACATGTTGCTGGTAGAAACGTCAGATGGTAAAACTGCTTTGGAAAGCAGTTTAGCAGCTTTGAAAAAAGTTGAAGAAACAGCTCCCATATGACCCTACCATCCCGCTCCTGGATATTTACCCAAGAAAAATGAAAACGTGGGTCTATGGCCAGACTTGATGCAAATGTTCACAGTTTTGTCTACAATCAGGGCCTGTACAAGGTCAAGAGTGGAACGTGTGTACAGACCTGAGAGGGCATCTCCTTGACTGTCGTGCACAAGGTGCCTCATTCTGTCACCCTCGTCTGGCTCCTATTTAAAATCATCAACCCAACGTCCATCAACGGAAACTGGACGGAGAAACTGTGGTATGTCCATAAAATGAGATACTATTCAATGCTCTCTTTGGCAGCACGTATAGTAAAATTGGAATGAAACGGAGAAAATTGGCATGGCCCCTGTATAAGCAGGACACTCACATTTGTGAAGCATTCCAGATTTTTATAAAATGAGTACGTACTGAAAATATAATGTACAGCCTGGTGCCTGTAGTTAATAACACGGTATTGCATATTTGAAATTTGCTAAGGGAGTAGATCTTAAAAATTCTCACCACAAGGAAAAAAACTGTAACTCCGTGTGGTGATGGATGTTAACTAGACTTACCTGGATCATTTTGCAATATATACAATTATATACAAGTATATTATACACGTGCAATGAATATGTCATATGTAAATTATATCAATAAAAAAGGAAAACAAATACCATTTGGCAATAAAAAGGAATGAACTATTGATTCTGACAACACATGGGTCAATCTTAAAATAATTACTGTGAGTGAAAGAAGTTAGGCAAAAAGAATACGTATTATATGATTCCATTTATACAAAACTCTACATTATATAGACCTAATTATAGTAACAAAAAGGTCAGTAGTTGCCTGGAAACTGGGGATCAGGGAGGCGGTGAGTGCATGGGGACAAAGCAAGGAAGTGTCTGGGTGACAGGGTATGTTCACGTCTTGATTGTACTGATGACTTCACATTTGTATACATGTGTCCAAATTTATCACACTTTACCCTTTCATCTGTGCAGCTCATCTACGTCAGTTATATTTCAACAAAGCTATTAAAAATAAAATGAGGCACAATAAGAATTTAAGACATGAGTCCTTCTTGGATCCTGATTGGGAAAATAAGAAACTTTAGAAATAATTGGGAGTCTTAGAATCTGGACTGGATAGTGAATATATTAGGAGGTTAGTAGTACTCTTCTTAGGTATAGTAATGATATTGTTGACATGTAAGGAAATACATGAATTCTTAAGAGAATCATGCTGGCATAGTTAGAGGTAAGATGATCTGCAGCTTATTTCAAATAGCCTGGCAAAAGCAAAATAAGAAGAAAAACCACACACACAGAAAAACAGAAGACAACAGAAAAATAAATAGATAAAGCAGATATGGCAAAGATATCAAGACTGTTGAATCTAAGTGTCAGTACATGGGAGTTCATTATACTATTTTTCAGCCATTTTGTATGTTTGATAATTTTGTCATTAAAACACTGGAAAAACTTACCAAGTAGATAAGAAAAATAATCAAATTATACAAGATAAAACATAATTGAGTTATCAAACTCAATGGATAGGTTTAACTGAAGACATAGCAGAAGATACAATTGGTCAACTGCAAAATAAGTCTTAAAATGCGGGACATCCAAGATGCGGGACAGAGAAAAAGAGAAAATATGAAAGGAAAATTAAGGAAAATGGAGCATGAGAAGGCCTATTGTAAGTCTGGCTGGAACTCCAAGACCAAGAAAAAGAATGGAGCTAGGGCCATCTTTGTAGAAATAATCCCTGAGAATTCCTAGTGAACGTCTGCATGTATAGTGAAAAGAATTCACACTTAGGCACACCTTAATAAAAACGCAGGACACCAATGGCTGAGAGAAGGTCATAGAAGCTTCCAGTGGGGGTCAGGAGGGATGATGTGCAAAAGACAGAAGACTCATAACTGACTCTCCATCACTTAACAACCGAAGCTAAGCTAAAAGTGGAATACTTTCAGTGGATTGAAAGAATTGTTCAACTAGAATTATTTAACAAGAAAAAGTTACAAAAGAACGAAAACAAAGTAAAGACATTTTCAGATAAACAAAAAATGCTAAGGGTTGCTAGTCGTATTCTCTAAGTGAAATTGTAAAGTGTGTACATGAGACAGAGACAGGAGATGAAGTCTGGAGGCATAAGGAGGAATGTAGAGGACAAAAATGTGGAATATATGTAAGTAATGTACACAAATTAGACTAAATAAAACAATTAATTTCTTCTGAATTTTAGAGTAGAATTAAAACACCAAAAAATGAATAGTATATGAATTAGGAGAAGAGCAAAGATGTTGATTAACATTCTACTAGATGTTGATTACGTTCTACTTTCATCAGCATCATCTTGAAGTTTCTAGGTTACCCTTAACAGAACAGAGAATAATTTTCAAACTAGCAAAAGGGAGAAAAGCAGAGTGAGAAAAAAATGTCAGTCCAAAAAAAGGCGAGAAAGTATAGGGAAGTAAACTTAGCTGACATGGAACAAATTGAAAGCAAAAAATATTTTCATCCTGTATTTAAAAAAAACAAACACCTCAACACCAGAAGGCAAGGGCAAGAATAGTCAGAGCAGTGTGTTCATAAAAACAGCAAACAGAAAGCAACTTGATGTTACCCCAAAGTCTGCCAACAATGGACTGAATGAATAAACGCTGGCATAGTCTTACAAGATGCTGTCCAACAGTGAAAATAAATGAACTCCAGCTATACACATCAGTGCTGATGAATCTCACAAACCCAATATGAGCAAAGACACAAGCCACAGAAGAATCTGGAAAATCTTTAAGAGAAAGTAGAAAAACTGGATCAGCTGACTAATAGACTGATTTAAAGCCATCTGAAAAGACTGTACAGTCATCAAGGCAAGGGGATGGTTGCCACGGCGTCAGGAGAGCAGATGCCTGAAGAAGACACCTCTAGGGAGGAGCAGCTGGGTCTTGCAGGCTGCCGGTCCTGTTCTCTGGCTGTGCCTTGTGTGGTGGTGCTGGGGAGCATACGTTTGATGTCCCCCTTTTTTGTGTCTCTCTAGCTATCAATTTAAAAATGAGATGGAATAAAAGAGCAGCCTTCCATGGAACCCTCTGAGACATCTAGGAGGATGAGTCTAGAGATCTAACCTACATACAACCTCCCAAGACTGAATCCTGAAGAAATAGAAAATTCCAAGAGACCAATGAATAAGAGATTAAATCTAAAAAAAGAAAAACAAGGTCTCCCATCAAAGATGGGGAACCTGGATGGCTCACTTGGTTGAGAGTCTGACTCTTAATTTTGGTCTCGGTCATGATATCATGGTTATGAGATTGAACTCTGTGTCAGGCTCCACACTGGGTGTGGAGTCTTTTTGGGATTCTCTCTCTCTCCCTCTGCCCCTTTCTGGCTCTCTCTCAAAAAATCTCCCACCAAAGAAAAGCCCAGTAAAAGATTGTTTCACCAGTGAATTCTACCAAACATTAACAAATAACACCAATCTTTCTCCAACTCTTTCAAAAAACTGAAGAGAGGGAATAGTCTCAAACTCATTTTATGAGGCCAGGGTACCCGGATATCAAAGCCAGGGAAGGATACTACAAGAAAACAAAACTACAGGCCAATATCCCTGATGAATGTAAACGCAAACATTTTCAATAAAGTACTAGCAAACTGAATTCAGCACATTAAAAGAATTACACACCATAATAAAATGTAATTTATCCTTGGAAAGCAATACAAATTAATGTGAGACACCACATTAACAGATAAAAGATTCATGTTCATCTCAGTAGATAAAGAAAAAACGCTTGACAAAACTCAACATCCTTTCGTGATAAAAGCTCTCAATAAATTGGGTACGGAAAGAATGTACCTTAGCATAATAAAGGCCATATATGACAAACCCACAGCTAACCCTGTACTCAGTGGTGAAATGTTCAAAGCTTTCTCTCTAAGATCAGGAATAAGACCAGGGTGTCCACTCTCAGCGCTCCTATTCATCATTGCTGGAAGTCCTCGCCAGAGCAATTAGGCAAGAAAAAGAAATAAAAGGCATACAAATCATAAGGGAAGAAGTTAAATTGCCTCTGTTCACAGATATGCTGTGTATGCATAAGGATGGTAAGAAAAGAAACAGTCCTGGGAAACTACGTAGGGACACAGGAATAGGGATACAGCTATTTTTTATGCGTAAGTAAGAATCTTGTTACTAATCCTGTCTACTTCTTGGGCTAAGAAACCTGGAGTTCAATTTCCTACTCACCTTTTAGAACTACATAGGACTTTGTTAGGCACTTACTCCCTTTGATTTCCTACTTTCTTCCTTTCTCCTAATTTCCTCCTTTGTATTTTCCTGTCCTTCAAATCCTCTTTGGAACAAAGTAGGTATGCATTTACACACATCATCATCATCCAAATTGATTTACAAATTCTTATGATCTGCCTTCTCAGCCTTATACCTGTGCTAGCCCTGATATACATGTTAATACTGTCATATTTTGTTTCACCTTAGGTGTATTTCTGCTTTGATGCAACTGTGTACGTGGGATGAACCTGTGAGATTTGGTGTGCACCTTGGACTTGCTAACAGGCTATGTTCCCTTGATCAAATCACTTAACGCCTCTGAGCCTCAGCATCACCTGTAAGATGGTACTTGCAGGATTCTGTAAAACACTAAAATGTTAAAAACTGCAGATGTTTAAGTTCCATTTGCCATTCACTGGCTGGCTGATGTTGGTTAGATAAACTCTCTGAGCTGGTTTCTTCTCAAACAGGATTACCTGCTTTGTTTTTGCAGGATTTGGATGAATATACGTAAACAAAAGTGGACATATACAAGGCATGTGGCAAAAGACTCTTCAGGGTTTTTTTCTTTCCCTTTTTTACCCTGTTGCCTCTCCCTGGGAAGCCCTTTCTTACCATCTCTGTTAGGATGCAGCCATTCACAAGTTTAAGAGCATCTTTCCTGTTTCCTTTCCTAACCGTAACTTACCTTGTCCTTCTGAAGTTCCTCCATTGGCTTTTAAACCTCCGTTTTTAGTCTTTCTTGCTCCATGGCTCCCCGTTTTTTGGGGGCGGATTGTTTTCTCTTTGCATTCTCATAATACCTTGCATGCAGTTGATCATTACTTGCAGACTTTCCCGAGGATACTAAGACTCTGAGGCTACTCTCTGTGGCATGATGGCTCCCTGTGTGATCAGGTCACCTCACTGGTCCTGTTACAGGGTCAGAATTTTATGCACGTTAGTATGAGCAGCAGCAGAAGTAAAAGGTCATCACATCTGAAACTACATTTTATTGCATTACACCAGACGACAGGCACATTAGTGACGTCTGGGGAGGTCTTGTCTGCCCAGGTCCCCTGGGTTTGTGAGTTCAGGTTCCCAGGACTTCGGCCCACACAGTGCGGGAGGGGGCAGGGGAGGCCGTCCCGCGGGACCCCGGAGGATGACGCCACGCCGTGTTCCCTGCAATTAGGTGACACACGTAAACGTACAGGAGCACGTATGGGGCACCTGGCACATCCTTGTGGTTTCCCTTATGGGTTTCGTCCACCAGGAAAGCTTTCTCACACCTGTGCCACTTCAGAGGGCACCTCTCCTCTTCTCCTGACGGCGGTCCAGGCTGCGGACTGCGGCTGGACACACACTGGAACGCGCGCCCCCCTCAGGCCAGACGTGGGGACAGCGGGTGACCGAGGGTGACCACAGCCCGCTGCCCTCCGACCGGGACTGACGGTGACCATGGCGCCCAGCCCCCCTCAGGCCATTGGGAATGAGTGACCGCGGCCCTTCCGCTCCCCCAGGCCGGCCGTCGGGACCTAGGGAGAGGACGGCGACCACATGCCGCTCCCCGCCGAGCAGGCCTGAGGGTGACCCAGCGTGACTGCGGCCCGCCTGCCCTGTCAGACTGTAGGGACCCAGGGCGACCGTCGGGACCAAAGTGACCGACGGTGACGACGGTTGTCGGAGGCAGCGGCCGCCAGGCGACCGCGGCCCGAAGGCCCTCTGTCCGCACCAGGCCCGAACGGCGGACCGCGCATGCGCAGGGCGCCGCTCCCCGCCCCCACCGCGCGCCCGCGCCCGCGCCCAACGCCCCTAACGCGGCCTGCCGGGCCATGGAACCCGCCGAAGTTGGCTCGGTTCTAGCTCTCCCGTTCGCTCACTCGGGCGCCTTGCCCCCGTGAGGCCCGCGGGCGCTCAGACAGGGCTCGGCGGCCGCCCGCCCTCCCCGGCCGCTCCGCCCGCCTCCGCCGCTCGGCCGGGCGCGCGCCGCGTCCCCGCGGCCGGTCCCCGCGCGTGCGCGCTCCGCCGAGTGTATGTGTGTGAGTGTGTGTGCGGCCGAGGGGTGGTCCGCCGCCGCCGCCGCCGACGATGCCGCGGGGCCGCCCCCCGAAGCCCAAGGAGAGCAAGGCGCGCGGCGACACCGGTAAGCGGCCCCGGCCTGGCCGGCCGCGCTGTGCCGCTCCGCGCGAATATAGTCCCCGGATGCGGCGCGGAAGGCGCCGGGAGCGGCCCGGGCCGGGGGCGGCGGGGCAGGGGGCGGCGAGTGGGGCCGGGGCCGGGGCGGGCCCGCCGCCGCCGCGCCCGCCGCCTCCACAGCCGCCGCCCGAGTGCGGCCGCAGGGCGCGGGCGGAATGATACCGGCGCGGCGCGGCGGGCCCCTCCGCCGGGCTGGGCCTACTTTCCTGGGCCGGGCGGGCGGCGGCGGCGGGGCCGGGGGCGAGGTGCGCGCCGCCGCCGCCGCCCTCCTCCCTGCCCCTCCTCCCTCTCCTCCTCCCCCGGCCGCCCTCCTCCCCTGCCGTCCTCCGCCCGCGGGGATCCGGCCTCCCCGGCCCGCCCGCCGCCCAGCCCGGCGTTCCCGGGCGGCCGGCCTGAAAGAGGCGCCGTCCCCAGGCGGGTCGCGGGGACGCCGGGCCCCGCCGCCATCTCCGAGGCCCCGCGTAGCGTGGGCGGACGGCAGGGCCCGCCCTCCCCGTGGGCCCGAGGGCGCGGCGGCCCTGCCGCCCCGGAGCGCCGAGTGCGCGCTCGCTGCGCGGCCCCGGCGGGGAGGCCCTGGGGAGGCCCTCGAGCGCGCGGTCCGGGGGGGTCGGGCCTGAGGGACCCCTGAGGGGACCCGGCCCGGGGCCTGGAGGCCGGGGGTGGGGGCGGGGGACCAGCAGGGCCCGGGGGCCCTGGGGGCACCGGGGGCGGGTCGTAGAGGGGGCTGTGCGGACGTAGGGACGCGCTCCCGGGGCTCGTGCCTGTCGCTAGGCGGTCCCGAGCCCGGCGGCCCCGCGTCCCCTTCCCGGAGGAGGGTACACGGGGACCCGCTCAGGGGCTGGTGCGCGCACCACGCGCTGGTCTTCAGAACGGAGAAAGGCCGTTCTGGAAACTGCAGCTCGATGGTGTGTGATTTTGCTCTTGATCGCACGTAGGGAGAGAGCGGTAGAGACCAGCGAGTCGTGTCAACTTACTGACGGGACGTCCCTGGCTGGCCGCTCTTACTGCTCGTCTCCTAGGGCGTCCGGTCAGGACCGGCGCGCGACCCGGCGCCCAGGCCGAGCGCGAGGCCGCCCCTCACGAGGCTTGTAGGGGGCCTGGGGGGGCGCTGGGGAACCGTCCGGGGTGCAGGCCTGCGGCCGGGCAGTACCTGCCCAGGGGCTTGACCAGCGCCTCTTGGCGTCTGGAAGGGCCTCAGGGCTTGGCTTTGGCTTTAATTCCTTCAGTGGTTTTACTTTTGTTAAGGTGCCTTCGGCCCAAAATAATATGAGGTGCTGGAAAGAAGGCCTGAGGGAGAGAATGTAAAATTGGTCTGGAAACCGGGCCCCCCAGTCCCTCCCGTCGTCCTCAAGGGCATCACCGTTCACCTGCGTTTTCAAGCCCCAGACCTAAGAATTCTCTCTCTCATCCCCCAAGACGGTTCCGAATTAAGTCTCGTTCCGAATTAAGTCTCGTAGCTTCTCCCTCAGAAGTGTATTTGCAGTGAGCCCCACCCTTCCGCGTGCTGTGTCCTTGGCTCCCGGTAGACTTGAGGCCCAGGTAGGCTGGCCCCCGCAGAAGCCCATCACCAGTCCCTGGGGGAGCTCTTTAAAAGGCACATCAAATGGCCACACCCTGAGTAAAACTCTTCAAAGGATTTCTCTTAAGTAAAATCCACATTCCTGCAGGATCCTAGTTGATCTGGCCTTTGTCTAGGGCTCACTGCCCCCTTCCTACTGTAGCATTCAGTTCCTCGCTTGTTCCTCGCTTGTTCCTCGCGGATATTCTGAGAATCCGCCTCCTGGACTCCGTCCTTAGGTCTCAGGGCGGCAGCTTCCTGAAAAAGGCCTCCCTCAAACCCGTCTGCAATAATAACTTCACGTTCCACCAGGCTTTTTCTGCCTCAGTGGTTCTCAGAGTGTGGTCCGTGGACCCTTGGAGTTCCTGGAGACACTTTGGGGGCTCCGCAAGGTAAATCTTTTCATAGCGATACTATTTGGTTTCCTCACTTGGTGAACATTTGCACTGATTGTGCAAACATGATTAGGGGTTAAATTGCTGATGCCTTTGCACGAGTCAAGGCAGTGGTGGCACCAAACTGTGAAGCTGTGTTAACTTCATGCATTTCTCTCAAAAAACAACATAATCAATCGGTCACAGTAAAATAATTTGCAGGAAAATGAAACACAACATATTGATTGCAACAGAGAGAATGCCGAAGTAGATAGGAAGATCCACTTGTTTTTTCAGACATTAAAGAGATTTCCAAAAGTGAAAACTCTTTACTGTGTTTTTAAAGAATATACTTTTTAAAAAAATATGTATTTGCATTAACATACAAGAGATCTTTGTTTTTAAATGAAGAACTATTTTACTTTTTTAAAAGTGTTTTTATTTTGTGGAGAGAGAGATTGAGCAGGGGAGGGGCAGAGAAGGCCAGGGATAGGGAATCCGATGCAGGCTCCCAGGTTCTGAGCTGTCAGCAAAGAGCCTGACGTGGGGCTTGAACTCATGAACTGTGTGATCATGACCTGAGTGGAAGGCGGACACTTGACAGGCTGAGCCACCCAGGCGCCCCAAGAACTATTTTAAGAAGTGCTCAGTCTTAGTAGGGCAAATAATGATATAATCTCTATAAACTTAAGGTTGTTGGAATCCTCGGTAATAATTAAGAACATCAAAAGATACCAAGTTCAAAATATTTGAGGATTGTTGCTCCGTCATTTAACTCTGCTAATAATATTCCTCATTACCCAAATTATCTTGTTTTCTGTGTTACCATTATGAGATTTATTTCTAAGGAGAACGTGGAAGATTGGTGGGGATTTTTACAGATGTAGGAAATGTAGCTCAGAGAGGTGAAGTGATTCGGAAGGTTTACCTGGCTGGTCAGCAGCACGGCGGGGCTTTGAATCCACATTGGACCAGATAGTGCATTTCATTGTTTCACCTTGATAAATATAAGGCCCTACGTATGGGTTAATTTACTCAACAAATATTTTAAAGCACTTCCTGTCGCTGTGCTAGAGGCTGGGTTGCAAAGTTCAACAACAGAGATGTGACCTCTGCCTTGGCTCTTTGGGACCCTGTGCCCTGAAGGTGACGGAGGAGCACCACTTTGGCTGGCAGAGAACAGTCACTGGAAGTCTAGGATTCCCGAAGAAAATGCCATCAGAATGGAAACCTCAATAGGAGCTGGGGGTAGGCTCACCGACGAACCTTTCTCGAAATAATGATTGGCTCAGGACACGAGTGCAGTGGGCCCCCTTTATCCGAGGTGTCCATCTGTTCCATCCTCGAAGCACATGATCCTCTCTCTGACCTGTCCTCAGAAGGTCATGGTGGCCTCACTCTGTGACCCAGTGCCTGACAGGCCTAAGGTCACTCAGCTCCCTTCATCTCGTCCTCGGGGACTGTGTCATCTGTCATCACAAGAAGGGCAAGCACAGCCCAGTGAGAGAGAGGGTGACCCCACGCACACAACTTCTACGGAATGTTGGTGTGGTTGTCTACTCGATTTTAAGCTCTTGGTAATCTCGTACCGTGCCCAGTGTGTGCTCAACTTCATGGCAGGTGTGTAAGCGTAGAAGACCGGATGTATAGAGTTCCTTGGCCTCTGGTTTCTGGTGTCCGCAGGGGTCTTGCAGTACATCACCTGTGGGTGAGGGGGACCCCTGTAGTGAGTGAGGCTCTGCTCTGAGTGAGGGGGAGTGTTATCGAGCGCTTGCTTTGTGCCCGGCACTGTCCTCGGTGTGTAAGGGTGGGTGAGAGAGGAATTTGCCTTCATCATACTTCGTTGGACTGAGCAGTAGTGACCTTGATGAATCCACGTCTTGGGATCTCATCTGGCTTGCATTTGGTCTTTGCAGTGCACGGGGCACACTTTTTCTCCCGAGCGGTCCCGGCAGTCAGCCTGCTCACTCTCCGTCTGTTAGAGGGATGTGTGTAATGCTTCCTTCCCAGAGAGCGGGGACAGACAGGGCCTGCACCCAGTGAATCCCAAGTCCTCTGTTGCTCAGATGGCCACTCCACGTTTTACTGCCTGCATTCAGGACGTCTGCTCTTCCTGCAAGGGGTCTTGACTAGTGGGAAGAGCTCAGAGCACAAAACTCAGAGTCGGGTTTTGTGTGCAGGACGGCGGGAGGGCCCGTGCCCTCAGATTTGGAGGTGACCCCTCCGCTTCAGCAGGGAGAACTAGGTACTCCTGGCGGTGACAATTAAGGGGAGACTGCTTCTGCTTCACATAAGAGCTTTCTGACAATATCAGGTGTCCAAGGATGAAAAGATTTTTTCGTAAAGGAGCACCCCTCACTCTCTGTAATTGAACTTTTTAGGTAGGCAGAAACTTGGAGTTTTTAGTATTGTGAGGAAAATGTATTAGGCAACACAAAATTTAAAGATTTTATGAGCCTGGAAACAAGTATTGAGTTAACACGGGTTCAAAATCTTGGTCTTTCCGCAATAAAGGAAAAATGTTTCATTACAAGGATTTATTTAAAAAAAAAAATCTTGGTGTTTGACACAAATACAGCTTGGGGGAAACCGTACTAAAGCATAATTCTTCATTAGATAAAGTCAACTCAGCAGTTTTTAAAATAATCGTTATCACATATCAGGATCTTTGTATTTTGTCTGTATGCAAAGACTGTGTTTCTCTGCTCAAGCAATTAGTGTTTTCACACCATTTTTAGCGTTAGAACTTTCTTACGCGAAGTAATACATCAAGGTCTCAGGTGGTGGTTTTCACCCCTGGCAAAACTGCAATTACCTAGGGAGATTTTAAAGGTCCAGATGACCGGGCCTTGAGTCCAGTTATAGCCGAACCCGTGAGGTGGAGCCCCGGTGATCCCACTGTGTGGTCAGGGCTGGAAACCGGCGGTCTGTGGCCGAGCTGGTCAGGTTGGAGGGCACGAGACGGCCTCAGAGCCCTCTGACGCATCGTCCCCTAACATCCCTCTGAGCTCAGTGGAAGACGGTTGCTTTCGGGGATTATAATAATTTATGTAATATAACCAGCGGCATCAACGGGTGGTGTGCCTGGGTCTAGAAGTCAGCCGCCCCGGCTAGCGGAGCAGGGAAAGGTAGGGGCTGCCAGCTTCTGGGGGGTTCGGAGAAATGTGGGGGTCTCGATCTGTCCCGTGTGGGCGACTTCCTGCTCTGCTCCGTTTAGTGACTGCCGTGGCTTGTGGTTTTCCAAGAGGAGCCGGACGTGTAGTTCTCGGAAGGCCTGATTATTGTACTTCAGTGATGATGTTAGTGGAACGGAACATCCGTATGGAAAGTGCACAGGTTTTTAAAGTGAAGACCGACCCAGAACGTTGGTGGTGTCTTAGAAGTTCCTTTTGCCACCACCTCCCCCTCCGCGCCACGGCCCTCTTCTGATACCTTAGGTTAGTTTGACCTGTTTTCAGACTAACTCGAATTCATAGCATGTGCCCTTTTGTTTCTGGCTTCATTCATTCAGTGTTTGTTTTTATGAGATTATCCCTGTTCTTGTTTATGATTTTATTTTTTAATGTTTCTATTTCTTTATTTTGGGAGAAAGAGCACAGTGGGGGAGGGGCAGGAGGGAGGGGGAGAGGATCCCTAGCAGACTCCCCACTGGCACTGTCAGCGCCACTGGGGGGCTGGATACACTGAAACCTGAGATCGTGACCTGAGGCAAAATCAAGTCTGATGCTAGGGGCGCCTGGGTGGCTTAGTCGGTTGGGCGTCCGACTTTCGCTCAGGTCGTGATCTCGTGGTTCGTGGGTTCGAGCCCCGCGTCGGGCTCTGTGCTGACTGCCAGCTCGGAGCCTGGAGCCTGTTTCAGTCTGTGACTCCCTCTCTCTCTCTGACCCTCCCCTGCTCACGCTGTCTCTCTCTCTCTCTCCTAGAAATAAATATATTAAAAAAAATAGCTTTAAAAAAAAAATCAAGTCTGATGCTCAAGTGACTGAGCCACCCAGGCGCCCCTCCCTGCTATTTGGCAGAAATAGGTTCACTTTCGCGGTTGTATGTTATCCATTATGTAGCCCACTGTCCGTTTATCCTCTGCGCTGGTGTCCACTTTGCGGCCTTTCAGAGAAGCGCTGCTCTGAACTTTGATGCGTTGCTGGTCCCGGCAGATGCCGCCAACAGTTGTCTAGTGAGCGTGCCGGTTCTGTCCCCCCGCGGCGGTGCCCAGGATGCTCTGTCCTTGTAGGAGTTCAGCCGTTGTGGTATGTGTAGTGTCGTCCTGATGTCTAACTTGCAGGTTAGTGCTAATAAGGGCTTTATATTCGTTAGCCGTCTGTTTTCTTTTGCGAGGCTCATTTTAAGTCTTTTCCCACTTTCCTAGTGGGTTGAATATTTTATTTAATTATTTTTAGTCAATAAACTTTATATTTTATAGCAGTTTTAGGCTTATGTTAAATTGAGCAGATAGTACCTACTTCCTCTATGCTTCTTAGAACCCCCCTCCCCTTTCAGGGTTTCCCATTATTCTCATCTTGTATTAGCGTTATATTTGTAACAGTGAATCAGTTTTGGTACATTATTATTTAATCAAGTCCATAGCTTACCTTAGGGTTCACTGTCCCCATAGTTCTGCCTGCTCTCAAATGTCATAAAGCTAGAATCAGACTGCCTTCTTTCACGAAGCCGTGTGCATTTAGGAATCCTTTACATCTCTTCATGGCTTCATAGCTCATTCCTTGTTATTGTTGAATAACATCCCCTTGTCTGCACGCAGGGCAGCCTGTTGACATTTGAAAGACGTCTTGTTTGCTTCCAGTTTTTGGCAGTTGTAACTTGCTGTAAGCATTTGTACGCAGGGTTTTTGTGTGGACATAAGTTTTCAGCACATGCGGGTAAGTGCCGAGGACCCCAGTGCTGGGTGCCGTGGGGGGACGGTGTTTAGCTTTGCAGGAAATTGCCAGCCTCTTCCAATGTGGCTGTGCCATTTCGCATTCTTACCAGCAGTGAGCGAATGTTTCCGATGCTTCACGTCCTTGTTAGCACTTGGTATTACTGATCTTTTTAAGACTTCAGTCGTTCTCATGGGCAAACAGTGGTGTGTCATTGTCATTTGCAGTTCCCTTCTGAGTTATAAGGTCAAGTATCTTTTCGCATGGTTACATGCCATCTGTATTCCCGGTGAAGAGTTCTGCGTCTTTTCATTATCGATCTATAGGAGTACTTTTACTTACCTCTTCACTCTTTTTTTTTTTTTTTTATAGTTTATTTATTTTTGAGACAGAGACATGAGCGAGGGAGGGGCAGAGAGAGAGGGAGACACAGAATCTGAAACAGGCTCCAGGCTCTGAGCTGCCAGCATAGAACCTGATGCAGGGCTCAAACCCTTGAACCATGAACCTGAGCCAAAGTCAGACGCTTAACCGACTGAGCCACCCAGGCGCCCCTCCTCTTCACTCTTTTAAGGATATCATTTCATGAAAGAAGTTCCTAATCTTAATATTGTCTAACATCAGTTCTTTGATGTTTAGTACTTTTGGGACCTGTGTAGGGAGTTTGTGACAGTTCTAAGATCGCGAAGACCTTTCCCTGTGTTTTCATCTATGTGCTTCATTGTTCTGCTTTTCACCTGTAGATTGATAATTCTTTGTCTACCATTGAAGGGCATTTGCATTGTTTTTAGCTGCTGCCTGTTATAAATAGTGCTCTGTAAGCATTTTTAAACATGTGGTTTTATTTTTTTAAGAGAGGAAGAGCCCGTGCGGTAAGGATGCAGAGGGAGAGAGAATTTTGAGCAGGCTCTGCACCCAGTGCAGAGCCCAGCGCGGGGCTCGATCTCACGACCAAGAGATTGTGACCTAAGGCGAAATCAGTCAGATGTGCAACCATCTGAGCCACCCACGCGCCCTAAACACGCATTGTTGGCCCACGTGTGTACAGGTGTCTGCGGGGATGTACCCGGGAGCTGGGTCACTGGGTTACAGGGTTTGTCTGTGTGTGGCTTTGGTCGCTGCTGCCAGAAGAGTGTTGAGTGATTGTAGTGATTTTATTTTATTTTATTTTATTTTATTTTATTTTATTTTATTTTATTTTATTTTATTTGTTTTGTTTTGTTTTGTTTTGTTTTGTTTTATTTTTTAAATGTTTTATTTATTTCTACGAGAGAGAGAGAGAGAGAGAGACAGTGTGAGCAGGGGAGGGTCAGAGAGACAGGGAGTCACAGACTGAAACAGGCTCCAGGCTCTGAGCTGGCAGTCAGCACAGAGCCCGACGCGGGGCTCGAACCCACGAACTGCGAGATCATGACCTGAGCGAAAGTCGGACGCTTAACCGACTAAGCCACCCAGGCGCCCCTATAGTGTGATTTTAACTCTTTCTCGTGGTGTGATTTCCAGCTGTTCCATATCTTCATCAGTCCTTGTTTCTTTCTGTTTTAGCCTTCCTAGTAGATGTGCATTTTACTTTTCTGGAGAAGTCTTTTTTATTTCCTGTTTATCGTGACTTGGATTTCCACAACCCTGTAAGTACGCAGATGGAAAGCAGCCTCCTCTTTGGAGGAAGGCTCGAGCCGAGCACTGGCTGTCTGGTTTGTGGGGACCTTACCGACCACTTGGGACCAACGCTTACACATCTCCTGACTGCCAGGCCTGCTTGCGTCACCGCCTCCCTAACCCGTGACCAATGACCCGTACTTTAGGCTATAGCTACCCATTTTTAAAGGTCTGTACATTGAAAATAGCATGTCCTTCACATACATACTTTGTTGGGAATTGGGACAGACTCCAGGACGGGGTCACCGCAGTTTTCTGTGGCCCTGGCTCTGTGTGATCGCCATTGCAGCGCTAATATGAACCGCGCAATCTGGAGATGAGACACAGCATTGGCAGCAAATACATCAAGAAAGATTTTGCTACGTATAGAAAATGAGTTTTTGGCATTGTCAGAGGAAGCACTGTTAGCGGCACGCTCTCAGCTCTGCCTCAGAAAGGCCCTGTTCCTTTCAGGCATGTTTCAGCCGCTGCCGGAGCTACAGGTGCTGGAGGGTTTGTTTTGCTGTGATTTTAACACGCTGTAGTTTTGTTAAATTTGGATGATGTGTGGTGTCCAAATATACATCCACCCGAGTTTAAAGTCTTTCTTTAGAAATAAAAAGTTATGGGGCGCCTGGGTGGCTTAGTCGGTTAAACGTCCGACTTTTGCTTAGGTCGTGATCTCGCGGTTCGTGGGTTCGAGCCCCACATCGGGCTGTCTGCTGACTGCCAGCTCAGAGCCTGGAGCCTGTTTCAGTCTGTGACTCCCTCTCTCTCTGACCCTCCCCTGCTCATGCTGTCTCTCTCTCTCTCCTAGAAATAAAACATTAAAAAAAAAAATTAAAAAAAAAAAGAAATAAAAAGTTACAGGGAATAAAAGCAAATATTTGGAAGAGGATTGATGCTCCTTTTAAAAGCAGAGACAGGGGCGCCTGGGTGGCTTAGTTGGTTGAGCGTCCGACTTTCGCTTAGGTCATGATCTCGCGGTTCGTGGGTTCGAGCCCTGCATCGGGCTCTGTGCTGACTGCCGGCTCAGAGCCTGGAGCCTGTTTCAGTCTGTGACTCTCTCTCTCTCTGATCCTCCCCTGCTCACGCTGTCTCTCTCTCTCTCCTAGAAATAAATAAAACATTTAAAAGAAAATTAAAAAAAAATTAAAAAAAAAAATAAAAGCAGAGACAGTGTTATCTGAGGCACAAAGGGAAACCTTGCCCAGGGACCCACTGAAGGATGGGCATTGAGGGCGCACCTGGGTAAAGGTGAACTTGACTGGGAATATGAGCGGCCTGACCCTGTTAGGGATCATTTAACGAGTTTCCAAACAAGCATTTGTCTCTGACTCGGTGTCCCAGATGTGTTCCGTGTCATTTGTCACGAAACCCACCCCAGTGCTTTGGACTCGAGCCGTCTCATTGACACTCCTCATGGTTCTGACACGCTCTTTGCCTGGACCGTCAGTCGACTCTCTCTTCTACTGAAGGAATGTGAGCTGTCTGAGGCCGACAGTACTGGTGGCGTCCAAGTTCATCCGCTGTTTGTACAGTAGGCGCAGTGTTGCGCGGAAGCCCGGCTAGAGGACAGGGCCCGAGTCGGGTCCTGAAACTTACCCCCACTGCTGCCCTGCCTTCTTGTGTGATTTTGACCAAGTAGCTACATTTCTCTGGGAACTCCGTTCCCTTAGTTAGGCAGCAAAGGTATGGACTGTATAACTTAACCTCCCCTCCCTGAGTACATTTTATTTCTCAGGTTTTAATTCTCTTTGAACAGGTAATACATTCCAGTGTTTTGGAATTTAGAAAGATGGAAGCCCCTCTCCCAGCCCTTGTCGCAGTCACATAGTTGCCATTTTTACAGATCACCAGTGCTGTTATTTTCTTCTGTTGTTTCACAAGGATATCTTACGCACATCCAAACAAATGCACAGTAAATCTCTGCCCCATCGTCCCTTTTGTTAAAGGAGTAATAGCACTGAGAACGTACTGCTTTCTCATTGGCTACATTTAAAAAAATTAATGTTTATTTGAGAGAGAGAGAGGGAGAGAGGGACGGAGGGACAGAGTGAAAGGGGGACACAGAATCCAAGTCAGGCTCCAGGCTCTGAGCTGTCAGCACAGAGCTGGACATGGGGATTGAACTAGTGAATTGTGAGATCATGACCTGAACCGAAGTCGGACCTTTTAACTGATTGAGCCACACAGGCGCCCCTCATTGCCTACATTTTGAGGATTAATTTCTTATGAGTACATTTCATTTTGAAATGAATATTTACTTAATAGTAGATACATGTGAATAAATGATAGAGGTCAGATTCATTAAGTGCCAGAACCTTCCCTGACAGCACCCACCTCTCTCTCGGGGCGGGTACTCTTGAGTGGACAGATGCTGTTCTTTCTGAGAGGAAAGCAGGTGCTCGTGGCTGGAGCTGTTGACCGGAGCACTGGCTTTTCTGAAAGGCTGTGGAGAGAGTCATGGCTCCTGGGAAGAGCCACATGGCTAAAGGACACGTGCCCCAAGTAGGAACGGATACATGATGAGCTGGAGAAACACCCAATGTACCTTAGGTCGTTTTGAGGCGTGAGTCAGGCTGGAAGTGGAGATTGGATATGCGGGCCTTGGGAGTTGCAGTCAGCTGGGTAGAGACCAGAAGAGTCACTAGCTTTGATCTTATCCCTGACTGTTTAGCAGATAGTCCCTGGGCGCTCGAGACGCCAGGCTTTGAGCGAGGCTTTGGAGACACCGTGATGACCTAGAGGGGCTCGCGGGCCCAGACCCCACCGCCCACGCTCGCACCTGAACTGCTCACCCCGAAGCTGGCCGGTAGGGGAGGAGCAGCAGGAACTGAGAGCAGAAGGAAGAAAGGAGAGAATGGGTAGGGACGCAGCCCCCACGTGAAGCAAAGGGGTGGCCGTCAGACTCCCCAGGGCCTGCCGGGCGGCCTCAGAAGGCAGCTGAGCTCAGGGTGCAGAGGTCACGTGGGTAGAGAGCTGGGTTCTTGGGGACAAGGTGGGCTGTTGGAAGATGGGCCTGTTGCAGAAGAGGGAGAGGTCAACCATATTTTGGGAGGTTTTTATTCAAAACATATAAAGAGATCCAAAGTTTAGGGGTTAGCTCAGTCTAAAAACTGGTGTTTCTCATTTTCATATGATTATGTAATTATGTAATTAATAGACACACTATATAATTATTGATATTCAATATTTAATTTTGAGAATGCCTTAGGATTTATGGCTAGCTGAGTCGTCAGTGCACGATGCTTAAGAATTTTAGTCAGGAGATGCAAATTTGGGTTAAGTCCGGGGACTGCTGTTAGTGTAATAGGTTTTGTGGAACTGTCCTGTCACAGAGAGGCATTTTGTAGAGGAGATCACCTGAGAGGGGCAGCTGGCTGGCTCAGGCAGAGGCCTGTGGAGCTCCTGATCCTGGGGTTGTGAGTTCGAGGCCCACACTGGTGTAGAGATTCCTTAAAAATAAAATCTTTAAAAAAAAAAAAAAGATCAATTTAGCCCTTTAGGTTGGAGATAAGGATCAGAGCTTTGCCATTAAGATGTAGCTGGCCGCTTCTCTGCAGGGCCTGCCCTGGGGGGAGGGCCCAGGTGGAATTGGCCTCGTCCATCCAGGTCCTTGCGGAGCAGGCCCGGATATAGCTGTGGAGCAGTATGGCTGTGGAGGGCCGCGGAGGCCTCGGAGCGCCGAGCACAGCTCTAGAGGTGGCTCTGTCGTTGGCAGGCTCTTGTCTTAGTAGTGTCAGGAGGCATTGTCTATCTCATTTAATCTGCGCAACCCTGATATAGGCTTTATTGTCTGGGGCTGCGCAGCTATTATACACTCTTGAGAATATCTAACAATTTAAATGACTTTATATATATGTAAACCTACATATGTACATAAACATATGTGTATGTATATGTTTGTGAGAGAGAGAGGCAGAGACAGAGCTCAAGTGGTAGAGAGTGGTAGAGAGGCAGAGTGAGAGGGAGACACAGAATTGGAAGCAGGCTCCAGGCTCTGAACTGTCAGCATAGAGCTCGACACGGGGCTTGAACCCATGAACTGTGAGATCATGACTCAAGCCGAAGTTGGACGCCCAGCCGACTGATCCAGTCAGGCGCTCTGCTAGCAGGGTAGGGTAAGAGAGAGAGGGAGACACAGAATCTGAACAAGACTCCAGGCTCTGAGCTGCCAGCACACAGCCTGATGCGGGGCTCGAATCCATGAACCACGAGATCATGACCTGAGCTGAAGTCGGACCCGTAACTGACTGAGCCACCCAGGCGCCCCAAGAGTTAAATGATTCTGAAACTAGTCTTCACATTTTTTTCAAGAAAAACAAAGCTGCTCAAATAATTTTTTTTAAAGTTAATTTATTCTTCAGAGACAGAGAGAGAGAGGATCCCACTCAGGCTCCAACTCAACGTAGAGCCCGACACAGAGATCGATCTCACAAACCCTGAGATCATGAGCTGAGATCAAGAGTCAGACTCATAACTGACTGAGCCTCCCAGGCGCCCCTGCTCAATTTCTGATCTTGGTACAGTCAGTGTTTGTTTAATTTGGTGGTGACTGTGTGTTCTTGGTGTCAGGGAGGGTGGACAGTTGAAGAGAATGTGTTCGGGCCTGTGTGTGTTAGGTGACTGGGTAAGCTGGCCGTGTTGCCCAAATCTCAGAGCGATCCACCCCTCCTGGGGGCGGGGGCGGGGGCGGGGGTGGGCGGAAAGGCATGTGTGAAAAATCCTGTCCTGGAAGGACCCTTGGATGTGGCCCTGCCAAATGTGGGCGGCTCTGTGCTTACTCTGTGTGTGTGGAGGGGGTTCAGAGAATCGCGACCCTGATTTGGGGACACCAGGAATGTGCTGCCAGGGTGGCACGAGGAGGTCCTGCAGCTGTCCTCAGCAGGGCGCGCCCGTCATGTGATCCCACCGTCCTTAGACCGTAGCCCCGCCGCCGTCTGGTGGCCTCTGTGGCTGCGGAGATGCACCCCCTCCCCGCCCAGCACACTGGGCAAGGGCAAGCCCACGTGGCCCTCAAGGGGTCCGGGCCTCCTGCTGCTCATCCCAAGGATGCATTCCTTTCGTACACGTCTTCCTGAGCAACGCGCACACTCTGTGGACCAGAAACTTGAACGAACTTGGAGCGGGGACGGGCATAGGGGTTCTTTGTAAGGCCCAGGACACCGCCAGAAAGGAAAGTGTGCGATAGAGCCCACCTCACCCTGAGAGAAAGGCTTCGTTCCTTCTCAGTGCCGAGCAACGACGCGTGCAAAGTGTGTTCCCCCAAAGCAGAGAGAAAAGTCTAGAGATGCTGTGGATTTTCCAACTGTGCTTGCTGCGACACGGGCACGTGGTTTTCACTTGTGGTTATGCTTTAATCTGAATTATCATTTTTAGTTTGTCTTTGAACCAAATTAATATTGTATTGTCACTGGTGGAAGGGATGTACTGAAAACGTGATTTTATTATGTTTTGAGCTTCATTAAGGAAGAAGGTCTTGCTTCCTAAGATAAAAATCTTTCTTGGAAAAGCCTTAATTCATAAGCAAAACACTGATTCTTCAGGTTTAAGTGTATAGTCTCTTATCTCTTAGGTCTTATCTGTCCCTTGCAGGTTATCAACTACTTTCTCAGTTTGGGCTAACATTACACAGTTTCAGCTTAGACACCATGAACGTTGTGTCTTTCTACGTCCTGAAATAGCCTTTTAATTTTGCGTTTATTGAGGAGCTCTCTCACAACTGTATTCAGCTGTTCGGCGGCAACAGTCACTACTGAGTTCTTCTTTTCTTTAAGAACAATTTTTTTAATGTTTTATTTATTTCTGAGAGACAGAGAGAGAGTCAGAGAGGGAGATACAGAATCTGAAACAGGCTCCAGGCTCTGAGCTGTCAGCACAGAGCCCAATGCAGGGCTCGAACCCACGAACCGTGAGATCATGACCTAAGCCGAAGTCAGACGCTTAACTGACTGAGCCACCCAGGTGCCCCATACTGAGTTCTTAAAACACAATTTTCAACAGAGTATTTGACTTGAACATCCCAGCCTCCAAGCTGTTTCTCTCCATAGTACACACTTTTCCAAAGGGAATAATACATCAATTGATGTGGTCCCAACAACCATTTTTTGGGGGCCCTGGGGAGTCCTAAAACATTTTGTTATTAATTTAATGTAGAAACTTTGAATTCATGTCTTTGAACAGAATGTGGATATAGTTCAGGGTAAACAGAATAGAAGCTATGTGCGTCTTTTCTGCGGTAGACCGTTTGTTTCTGGATGAAGTCGTGGTCTGTCGAATTATGTTAGTGTTTCTTGAAATGAATCTGCTCTACCTGAGGGTCTTCTGGAAAAATTCTTGAAGGTGCCACCCGCTCTCTGCACTGGGTCCACCCCACCGCCTCCATGGCCTCCATTGCTCTACCCCACCCCCCACCTGTGACTATACTTCTCTCTCCATGCACCTTGCACCTTAGGGAGGAGGACTTTTGGCCAAACTCTGGAACTGCAGCCTGTTTTCTCGAGGGAGGGATTTAAAGGTCTACTGAAAATGTGGAACACCCGTGTTTACCACAGCGATGTTTGAGAAATAGAAGACTTTCTGGACCTTACTTTAAGACTAAAATCGCAAAATCAACCCTACTTTACTTCCAGATTTCTAAATTCTAAGAGTTTTGAGTGAAATTTGGTACAAGGAACTGTATGTGATGTTATTTCTAGTTCTTGTATCATTAATATGTATTATGTATTTGTATCTAGATTATAAGACTTGGAGCTTATCTAAAGAATTGTAGCAGTTTCGGACATCTTTGTTTTCTGACATTCTTGACAGATTTTTCTCATTATTACCTGTCTTTATTAGAAAATACTTTTATGCTTGTAGCTGTTGACCTGTGTGATGTCTGGAAGCCTATCTCGAGGCCTAGGGCTCATGCTCTCGCTCGACCCTCAACCGTCGGGGAGAACGGCTTTTCTCCCCTTGGACTTAATGTTGGTCTGCAGCAGTTTTCAGAGGGGGATTGGATGAGCAGATTAGCTTTTCTGTCTCCACCCGAGTTTTGTTTGCTGCCTGATAGAAGATGAACAGAGGGGATTATTGGTGAATTCTCAGAGTGACTTAGAGGTGAAACGCCTCTGCGATTTCGGGTGACTCTGAAACCACGTTGAACACGAAGATGAGGCTAAGACACGTGGCTTTGGTGTGTTTTTGTGTGGGTATCAAGCTCAGGAGTTCAGCTTCAAGTTTCTAAAAACCCTACCCACCGGGACGTAGTGTTCTTTTGTGCTGTGCCTCAGGCCTGGCCTTTCTCATTTCTAACTTAAGAACACATCCACTTAAAAAATGTAAGATACTGTTAATTTCTTCTAAATTCTCTTGTAAATCTCTGACATCATTTGACTTCTAAATAATAACCAAATAATTTAGTTTTATTTATGCGATGAGAATAACAACTGGTATTTACTGTCTATACTTATGCAATTTTATAGATGGAGTTTTAACATTGAATGCGGAGAACACTAATTATGCGTATCAAGTCCCAAACTTCCATAAGTGTGAGATCTGTCTGCTCTCTTTTCCAAAAGAGTCCCAGTTTCAACGCCACATGAGGGATCACGAGCGAAATGACAAGGTATGTATTCTCAAGAGGGGTGTCAGAAATGTGAGCGTTGAAACTGGAGGTGTTGTGAAAACCACATCAAATAACACTTTCCCTTGTACTTGAGATGCCTCGGGTGTAGAGCGTTTTCTCTTAGGCCAGTAGGCCTCTGACATTTTGTATTAGGTTGTGGTCATTTCCTAGCCATTATGTCGGTTAATGAGACAAAGTCGGGGGGGGGGTTGTGTTTGTCTAGTGACTCTGAGTGTTGAAGTTCTCTGTCAGCGGACAAAGAAATAATCTCAGAACATGACTTTGAGCAGTTCGGTGTCTATACGCCTGAACGCAGCATTGGTGTATGTCCAGGGGACTTTCTCCGGCACGCAGCGTTATCCTTAAGTGGTCTTGCATCTTACAAGATATTCCAGACACTTCAGATTGAATTTCAGCAGGGACTAACACTATCTTAGATAGTTTGAATCCTTCTCTGCAGGGCCCCTTGTGGCCTAGGTTAAGAGTGTTAGTGTCTTAACAGAATGATCCGCCTGATAGATAGGAAGTGGCAGTTAGAACTACCATTAAAAAGTGATTGTTGAACTTTCTCTGGGTTAGGAGGTGTCATTGAGTGAGCCCTTTGAGGTTACCAGGGAAGTCTCTGGAGAGCGGGAGATGACTCACTGTGGGTTTGTTGTCAGCCTGAAGGTTCTATAGAATATATGAGAATACATAATGACACTAGTACTGGTACTGACTGTAAGTACCCTCTGAAGCTGAAAAGACTGACTCTTCAGGGTCTTGCTCTTTCAGAGATACCAGTGATTCCTTTATCTTTCTACAAGTGAGTGGTAGAATCCTCTCCATTTGGGGGAAGTTTTAGACTGTGGTAAGCAACTCTCTGAAAATCTAGTAAAAATGTTTGTGATTCCTTACTGCTTTTACCTGAAGTGACTCTGTTCAGAGCAGTAGAGTTGACCAGAAAAGAAGAGAAAAATCCAGCCCAGTGAGTTGAAATTTTTCACGTTTCTTTTCTTTTTTTTTTTTAATGTTTATTTATTTTTCGAGAGAGAGAGGGAGCACATGAGCGAGCATGAGTGCCCAAGTGGTGGAGGGGGAGAGAGAGAGGGAGACACAGAATCTGAAGCAGGCTCTAGGCTCTGAGCTGTCAGCACAGAGCCCAGCACAGTGCTCAAACCCACGAACTGTGCTGAGGTCAGACGCTCAACCAACTGAGCCACCCAGGTGCCCGTTTATTTTCATAGAGACTATATCCTGATACATTTATATGCGGCATTCCTTATTCAAGATATTTTCTACATAGATGTGTTGTCATCCTTAACCTCTTTTGAGGAATTCTGCAAGGAGCTTAGCTGTGTCCATTTTGGATTTATTGACTTCAGGTCCAGATGAGCCTTCAGAAATTCCTTAGAAAGATTGTAGATTGTGGTACTTGTTGATATTTGAATGACATTTATTATGGAAAGATTGTATTTCAGTGGCTTCTTGACTTTTCTCTCCAAATAGCCACATCGATGTGACCAGTGTCCCCAAACATTTAATGTTGAATTCAACCTGACACTTCATAAATGCACCCACAATGGGGACGACCCTACCTGTCCTGTGTGTAACAAGAAGTTCTCCAGAGTGGCTAGTCTCAAAGCGCATATTATGCTGCATGAAAAGGAAGAGGTAATTATTTTGGCCTATACTTTGTTCATGGATTTTTAAAATGCATCTAATCCTTAGGGGGATTTAGGTATAAACCAGTTTTTAAAAGCCTTTCGTATACATTTCAAGGAGGTAATAATCACTAAATGTGCCTTGGCTGAGTCTCTGGGCGACGGACAAAGCGTTTTCTTTTCCGGCCGTGTCAGTACCTTAGGGCAGAGACACTTCAATGTTTGGTATGTTTCCCTGCCCCCCACCCCCCTTTTTTTTTTTTTTTTTCACCAGAAATGAACTTTTGCAGGATTCTGCAGTGGCCGGAAGTAACTGTTCTCTCTCTAAAGATGGTAGGCTTTCCTCACTTGGTGTGCAGGTCCCCTGAGGTGTGGGAATTTGGGGGAAGAGAAGTTCATGCTGACCCGAAGCAGCTTATACTCCAAGGTCAGCAGCCCTTCGAGGCCCAGGGTGTGGTGCTGGGAGCACTTTCGGGCTGATAGGGCTGCAGTGCTCATGAGGGACACCCGGGCCCTCAGTCGCGGGGGCAGGGAGGGGGGCTAGTGTTGGCAGTGTGTAAACGGTTGTTGCTTTGAAAGTATTAACCCCCCTCCCCCATATCCCTGATTATTATTGTGTAAAATTAGGAAAATGCAAAAAGTAAAAAGGAGAAAGTAAAAGTTTTAATTCTACTCGCCAGGGATGGTGCCAGGTAACTGTTTGGTGTATTTTCCTCCCGAGACAGAAAAACAAATACAGTGTTTAAGTCACTATGGGAGATTTGCATCCTAAAAATGGAGCTCATACTTGCTATAGAGGTTTGTCTCTTCTTTTTACATGTCTTTGCTTTTTAATACAAAATAATTTATTTTTATCTTTTTTTTTATGTTTTATTTATTTCTAGGAGAGAGAGAGAGAGACAGCATGAGCAGGGGAGGGTCAGAGAGAGAGGGAGTCACAGACTGAAACAGGCTCCAGGCTCTGAGCTGGCAGTCAGCACAGAGCCCGATGCAGGGCTTGAACCCACGAACCGCGAGATCATGACCTAAGCGAAAGTTGGACGCTTAACCGACTAAGCCACCCAGGCGCCCCTATTTTTATCTTTTTAAAACTTACTGTATAGGCGGTATGTGTTTACTTTGGGAAAAAGTGAGAAGCTAAAGATTAACAAGAGTAACATTATTCAAAGGACCAGTAATCACAACATTTAGAGAGAATGCATGTATAATCTTTCAGACTTTTTTTTCTATGTGTGTTTTCCATAATAGTTTATGTATATGAGAATAGTTTTAAAAATTTGTTTTAATGTTTATTCAGTTTTTGAGAGACCGAGAGAGACCGAGTGTGAGCTGGGGAGGGGCAGAGAGAGAGAGGGAGACACAGAATCTGAAGCAGCTCCAGGCCCTGAGTCAGCACAGAGCCCGTCGTGGGACCCGGAGTCACGAACTGCGAGATCACGACCTGAACCAAATTGGTTGCTTAATGACTGAGCGCCCTGGGTGCCCCTATACTTTTTTAAGATTATAAATGGTACATCTTTCTGTACATCTTTAATTATTCCATTAGGATAGATTTCTCCAGTTGGATTTGCTGAATTTATAATACTTCTTTAGGCCTTTCTAGAATGCCACACGGTGTTACAGGGAGCCCGTGCCGCTTCAGCTGTTCCCCCGTGCTCGTGCCTTGTCTCACTCGTTGTGTTTTGTTTTTGTTTTTTGAAAAGCAGAAAATGTTTGTGTTGAACAGTGTATTGAAATACTGTGGGCCAACTTGTGCACGCACTGGTAAGACCCTGCCTAGGGAGTGTGAGAGCATGGTGTCCAGGCGTCCTGGACACACGTCTGTCCCTTCCCCGCCTGGCACTCCGGGCGCGAGCAGGTCTCCGCAGCCGGTCAGGACGCGCCGTCCGTTCTACGGCCTCGGTGTCGCTCCACTCCCGTTCGTCCTCGGCTGTCTCATTCTCCTCACCCGCCACATGGTGTCACCTGTATCCGCACGCGTCGAACCGGCAGGCCACCCTGTCACACGTCTGGGCGGTCCTCAGGCTTGTGTAGATGCAGACAGGGCTGCAGGGAGCAGCGCATTCGCTCGCAGAGTCCGGGTCCTGTGACTTGCTTCCAGCTGCTTCCCACACCCCAAACTCTTCCAGAGCCCCACCGCGTGTTAGGGGGCAGGTCCGTGCGCAGCTTGTCACACACCCCCATGTCATCACATGGAGTTCACACCGATCCTTCCGGGCACGGTCCTTCCGTGGGGGCCCCGCGCCAGCCCCCAGCTCGCATCCCCGTGTCTGTGCTCTGCCGTCGGCACGCTCCCTCCCGCCCTCTGCCCTGTGACTGTCCCTGAGATAGCTCCGCAGCCGCCTGCTCTCACTCTGTACTGGACCCACGAAACCTCATGTGCCCTTGGAAGTCGGCCCTGGGCTGCTCCTGGAGACGGGAGGCGCGCCTGATCAGAGAAGCGTGCAGGGGTGCTGCGTGTGATGCGTGGGAGTGGGGGAGCGGATGGCCGTGTGCAGCTGGGTTAGCGCTGCTGGGGCCTCCGTTACGGGGTAGAGAGTGTCTGAGCTGGTGGGGTGGGGCTCCTTCTGCAGGATCACTCGGGCTGGGGGTGAAGCGGGCCGGGCACCTTCCCCAGCGCACCTGCGCTGGCCCCTCATGGCTGCCCGCGTCTCCCTGATGGCCGCCCGCCCCGTGCTCCATCAGAGTGCTCCTTCTGTGTGGCCTTTTACAGTCGGCCTGGACCCTAACGGTCACCTGTTGCCGGCAGGAGTTCTTAGCTCCTTGTGCATAACGTTCAGAGCCTTCCCTTGGTCGTATTTTCTCTTGCACACGCTGTGCCCGTATTCCTTCCCCGGTGGCTCCTCCACACGGAGCTCCCCATCCTTCCCTCTGGTCACGATCTGTAGTTTAGCTTCCTGGTGCCACTTATTGCTGGTGTTAAGCCACTCGGCAGAAGCTGGTTCCATCTGACCCTCGGCGTCTTTGCCTTTTACTCTCACAATTGTAAGGTCAACATTCCGTACTCTCTGATTCTTTGTTTTTTCTCTAAAAAGTCTTTTGAGCGACTGTCTTCCTGAGATGAATGGACTTGACATTTCCGTCGCTGCCACCCCCTGTGATCGGTTTCCTCCCTTTGAGTATTGCGGCCACGCTTTCAGGTCGGTGAGGATGGTGGGAGAGGAGGGGCCAGTACCACCGGGAGGTGCGTGGGTGCCCGGGGTGTGCCAGGAGAAGCCTTCTGGAAGTTGCGACTTCGTGACCCCTCGACGGGCAGGAATTCATGACTGGGGGCTTCCAAGGGCGCAAGAAGGAAGGCTTTGCCGTGCTTATTCCAGACCGGAAACACGTGTTGGCCTTGTGTGAGGCGTAGGGTGCTCTTCCCTTGATGCTCGTGCTGGGCTCCAGGCTCGGTTTTCCTCGCTCACCTGTCTGGCATCACGCAGCTCCGGGTGGTAGGGCAGCACTGCCCTCTAGGCCGTCAGGACCCACCTGCCCTCCTTTCTTGTTGAGGTGACTTGGTCGCGTTGTGTGGTCACAACCACGTCTGCCAGGAGCCTGGTCCTCACCCAGGCTGCTGGAGGGTGAGCGGGCCCGGGAGGTGAGGTGTGGGTCGCACGGCCAAGTGCTCAGCTGAGGTTTGTTACCGTGTGAGAGACGCCTTGGGACTGGACCACAGTCCTCAGTCTTTCTCACACCTGCGAAAGGAAGCCACTTTTGGCTACCTTTTCCTGTTTGGTATGTTTATTTCTCTCAGAGACTTGGTAAGAGTGTGGCGTGTCAACAGTAACTACGGGCAGAAGTGCTGACCCTCAGGCGTGTGCAGTAATAGCTGTAGGGACCCAGCTAACAGGAGAAGCCCTTCTCCCCGGGCCCCCCTCACTGCTGAGCTGCCTGCACATAGCGTGGCCGGTGGGTGTGGAAGATTGGGGGGTGGGCAGAGGGCAGGCAGCTGGAGGAGCAGTGTGGTAGGAGTTCCTGGCTTCCTTCTTTCCTCCCCGCGCCGGGGCAGGTGGTTGAGGAGCCTGGAGACTTCTGCCAACAGGCAAAGGTAAAAGCTGGATTCCCTTTGCCAAAACTGGTAACAGAGTGGTTGAACCATAGAAAATCTTTTTGGCGATGCCCACCCTGCTGCAGCCAAATACCAACTGAAAACCTGCCCAGGAAGGCTGTGAGTGAGCACCACCTCCCCCCCAGTCCAGTGCCTGTTCCTCAGGAACAGATGGCCCTCCGATCCTGTGAGCGCCTGGGATTATAGAGGAGCTAATCGTGCATCCCTCCCTGGTAGGAGGCGGCGGCACCCAGGCTCCCCGACCTGCCGGGGCTCGCAGAGTCAGGATGGAAGCCGACCTTCTGTGCTCTGCCAGGCAGATGCAGGCAGCGTGTCTGCCCACGTAGTTTAGTGGCTGAATGGGGAGCTGAGCCTCCTGGCACCTGGCCGCAGTGACATTTAACAGGAGGTACGGGAAGGACATTCTGCACTGGGCCTTCCAGCCATGGGGTCAGTGGAGCCCTGCGAGGTGAGCCTCTACCCCTGACCTGATCCGGTGCTGCGTCTAAGCAGGGTGACTGCTCGCTAAAAGATAGGCAGAGATGGAGAGTCTCACAGCACGATGCCCAAAGTGCCGAGGATACGGGTGAAAATCACTCAGCCGACCAAGAACCACAGTCGTTTCAACTCTAATGAGGAAAGACCGCAAATACCAACACTGCAATGACCTGGCTGTTGGAATTATTTGGAAAGAATTTTAAAGCAGCCATCATAAAATTGCTGGATGAATTGTTTTGAAGTAAATGAAAACATATAAGAAATAGAAGATAGAAGAGCCAAAAGGCACTTAGAGTGGAAAGTGCAGTGACTGAAATGGAGAACTCAGTTGAAAGGCTCAGCCGTGGGATAGAAATCCGAGAGGCACCTGAGAAACCAGGGGCGGAGAGTGGCCTTAGATGCTGGAGCCTGGAGGGTGTGAGTGTGAGGCCGGGGGGTGGGGTGGGGCAGCAGGGAAAGGTCATTTGGTGGCCCCAGGGCTGGGGAGGTGGAAGGGCAGGTGCTATAGGGGGAGTGGCCTCAAGGCAGTTAGTGGTTATCATATTCTATACTCTGACTTTGAAACTTGTATCTTGCAAGATGGAGGCTGGTTAGAATGCTGTGCATTTCCCTTGATGATTTCTGCTTGCCACTTGTCGACAGGAACCACCCAGAAGGGTCTGTTTTAAGTGAGAAAGCAGCCATCCCTTGTAGCCTCAAAGATCGCCGTTCGACCTGACTGTGGAGAATGCAGGACCGCGAGCGTCTCTCGGCTGTCCTCGAGGGCTCGAGGTGTCAGGCTCCTTGCCAGGCTTCCCCAAGTGTCGCCAGGGGGTGGGGAGGGCAGGAGGTGCGTCCTGGCTGCTTGGGCTCTGCGGGTGTGCAGCAGAGCCCCTGATGACGCTCTCTGTCATGTGGCCTCTTGCTTTGGCCTGCGGTTCTTGCCCTCGCTTTTAGCAAGTGAGCAAACTGTGTGTACATGCTCACTTGGACGACTGACAAATGTAGATCTCTCCTAAAATACACTAATCTGATCATTTGGTTAAAAAAGTAAGGAAGAAGAGGATGGCTGGAGTCACTCTGTCTCTCTGATGTTTTCACGGGACAGATGGACAAAATGCCAGTCACCCAGCAGCTGATTCGAAGCCATTCACTTTGCACAAAAAAGGCAGCGCTCTCTCATCCCTTTCCCTGTCTTTCTGTCTTTCACTTCCAATAAAGATTATTTTTATATATTCATATTCGGACAGAATGAGGTAGTTTTTGAGGTGAAGTAGTGCTTGTTCCAGAGCAGAGTGTGATCTGTGTGTTGACTGATCACTGTACCAGTTCTTTTTACCAGTAATGGCTTTGAGATGCTTGCTCTGCTCACGGGCGGTCTTTGCTCTTGCAGAACCTCATCTGCTCGGAGTGTGGGGATGAGTTCACCCTGCAGAGCCAGCTGGCCATCCACATGGAGGGGCACCGCCAGGAGCTGGCCGGCGGCCGGGCGCTCACCTGCAAGGCCTGCAGGAAGGAGTTCGAGACGTCCTCCCAGCTGAAGGAGCACATGAAGGCTCATTATAAAATCAGGTACGAGTCGGGGTGCCCGGGGGGCTCAGTCGGTTCAGCGTCCGACTCTTTGGCTCAGGTCATGATCTTACGATTCGTCGGTTCGAGCCCCACGTCGGGCTGCACTGACAGCTCAGAACCTGGAGCCTGCTTCAGATTCTGTGTCTCCCTCTCTCTCTGACCCTCCCCTGCTCACGCTGTCTCTGTCTCTCTCAAATATAATAAACATTTAAAAAATTACTTAAAAACCCACTTTTTTATCTCCCCTTTGAAAAAAGTTAGGGATGAGCCTTTACATGGGCTGAGTAAAAAAAAGAAATCTACAATATATTAAAAATGGGTGTACTTTATGCTGATTGGTTAAAAATACTGTCTACTGTAGAAATGACAACAGAGCCACTAATCTGGTGTGGTGTCAGCGGGTCTTTGAAAACGTGTGAGCGGGTCTACAGTAAGAAACATGAGGACAGAAATTTAAAATAGGCATCAGGCTGTGTGGGTAGAGAGGTTTCGCTAGCATGGAGTATTAAAAGCAGGATGTTGTGTTGTAGTGCAAGTGTTGCAGAGCAAGATGCTGGCAGTACGTTTTCACAGGTGACTAACAAGGTTCACAGCACCGTTTTTTATGAATCAGTTTATTCTGTTTAGAACTTCTGTGTTCTGCACACTGAGCTTAGTGTGTAAGTAAAAATATGTGAGCAAAGCCTAGCTTAATCATTATGAGCACCCCTATAAGACCGGGGCACTTGGTAAATGAGAAACCCTAGACTCCAGGACCGGGTTCCTTTCCTGTGTTTTTACAGCTCGGACGTTTCATGTGTCTAGGAATTAAACCCACCTTGTCTGCTCTCAGAGCTCATGTTAGCAACTAGGACTATTCAAATACATGTGTGCATTAATTTCTAGCAAAACAGAACATGTCTTTCAAAGTTTCATATTCGATCTATTCCTGATTGTGTGTTTTTATTGCGATTTCATTTTCTCAGTGCGTTGAAGGGCAGGGCTCTCCTCGCCTGTGGCCAGGTGGCTGAGGTCGGTGCTCACTGCAGGTGCGTGGAGCCGAGCTCTCCACCGGACCCTGAGAGCCAGCGCCCGTTGTCTTGGTGCCTACTGTTGTCACTCTGGCTTGTCGCCGTCCAGCCCTAAGCTTGGGGAATATGCAGACTCTTAACCAACAACCACAGCCACAACCAGAGTTTCCATGGCGGCCGGTGAAGTGCGTGCACCGCGGCCGTGGCTGGGCTTGCCTGTCCTCTCAGGCACTGTGGTTCCGACGCGGGGCCCGCGCTCTCCTCCCCGGCCCTCTCCCTCCGTCCTGCCTGTCGATGGCGGATGACGCAGAGCCCAGCGAGGACTTCACCGTTTCAGCCGCGTGGGCCCCGTCACACTAGACTTTTATTCTGATGAGGTTTCAGCGCAGGCAGTTTTGATGTGTCTGGGAAGGTTTTGGAGAGGTGATTAAGGGTGTCTAGGTGGTGGCTTACACTTGGCCACATGGGCTACTGAGTCTGCTGGGGCTGAGGATCAGGCCAGACAGACAGCCTTGTCCTCACGCTCGTGAGGAATGGTCATTGGAGGGCAGGCAGTGGAGTGAGTGAATGGGGAAGGGCCGGCGGGGTGGTGACAGGCCATTGTGAGGAGCGTCATTAGTAGTGAGGAGGGCCCTTTGGGTCCAGGGCAGGGAGTTGCAGGCAAGGGGAGAGCAGTTACCATAGCTCAGCAGCGGTGAGGTTTCTGCATTAGACAGCAGAAAGGAGGCTGGTGCCTGGAGGCGAGTTTGCTGGGGCTGAGGCCGTCCTGGGGCTCAGGATTTTATCCCAAGGGTGAGGGGGAGCCCTTCCATGAAGGATGTCTGCCCTAGATCATGACCGACCGAGCCACCCCGGCGCGGAGATTGGAGGATGAAGGGAGACCACCAGTGTAGACAAGACACGGATCTTTACCTTTGATCATCATGTCAAAGCTTTGTCTGCAAGGGATGTTCTGACCCCTGCCTCCCCTGCCCCCGAAAACAAAAACAAAAGGAACTTTATCTTTTCATTACATAGCAAATAATGAATTTTTTATCGTAACAAGCACATAAAACAGCTGTGTGTGTGTGTGTGTGTGTGTGTGTGTGTGTTTGTTTGCACATGCGCAGATACACACTCACATGTGATTTCTCACTGAAGTGTGTTCCAACCACCACTCAGCCACACTCCCTGGTAGCATTTTAATTTTGAAATTGTAACACAAAGGAGACGACTTCAGGAGTGTTTCCCCCTGTGTTATACTAGGGTGTCAAGTACAAGGTCTTACAATCGGAACATCGACAGGAGTGGATTCACGTACTCATGCCCACACTGTGGAAAGACGTTTCAAAAGCCAAGTCAGTTAACTCGGCATATTAGGATACACACAGGTATGAAATACATTCACTTTTGGGTGATTTATGATGTGGCTTAGAGGAGAGAACGCACCTTCAAGCTTAGCTAGGCCTGGAAGGTCATCTTGGCTTTTTAGACTTGGTCGTGTGACCTTCGTCTTAATGTTGGGTGGGTAGGTAGATATAGGAGTCTACAATTACGGGGAGATGTTCTGTCTGGACAGATAGGCTTTGGGTCTTGAGTTTGGGGGTAACGTATTTCTCTCTTAATTCATCCGATGCTCCCACAATATGGAATTATAGTTTGATCCTTTCTCTCTCTAGGTGAAAGGCCATTTAAATGTAGTGAATGCGGGAAGGCTTTCAACCAGAAGGGGGCATTGCAGACGCACATGATCAAGCACACAGGTGAAAAACCCCACGCCTGTGCCTTCTGTCCTGCCGCCTTTTCTCAGAAGGGGAATCTGCAGTCACACGTGCAGAGAGTTCACTCGGAGGTAAGCGTCGCACAGGGGTGGGTGCCATGTTCCTGGGGCTGCAGTGTGTGGCCCGTCAGCTCATGGGTGAGCCCGTGGCCTCCTTGCTACTGCTCAACAGACCGAGGGTTTGGGCAGAGCACACTTCGTTCTAAACACGCGAACAATTCTGTATGTCTGGATGTGGAAACTTTTTAGGCTTATATGGAAGACATAGAAAATATTATCTGTGGTCTTACACTGTTAGAGCTTTGATGGAGACGCGTTTGAATAGCATCATCATACTGTTGTTAGTTATGATCCATTGATCTGATCGTTCACATATTCCATCCCTTTAGAAAACTTGAAACATGGACACTTGCAAGTGTAAGAACTTGAAAGACAAGAAATAAATTGAGGAAAAAAGCATTTTTCCTATTATTTTTATTGCTTAACTGACACATGGCCTCATTCACGCTTTCTGTCAGACAGACCTCTGGTCTTTGTATTTCCCTCTGTGTTAACTCTTTCAGTGAAACTGATGCTCATGATTTTTTTATTGTCTGTAGGTCTTACTGACTTGTAAAGCTTCTGGAATTAGATCTCTTTGGCAGGTTACTATCTTTTGCTGTTACTATCATGATTTGGTGTTTTTATAGTCTAATTGTAGACGATAAATGTTTAAGCGACACACATACTTTTATCAATGGTCTATTTTGTGTAACTTTTGCAGAATGAAAACTCATATTAAAAGCAAACGTGTATCTTTTTATTTTCCTTAGAACGAAGCCTTAAGTATCACTAAAATAAATCCTACTTCCTTCACATAGTTGATAAACAGATTCAGACTTCTGTATGCAGCAAGTTACTTTTAAAACCCAAGGTTTATGATCCAAGCCCCAGAAACCTGAGGAAGAGCACAGAAATACTAGTGAGGCAGTGACAGCGGGAAGCGAGGTTCCCGTAGGGCTCAGAAGAATCAACGCGGCCTATAGGCGTCGTTCTTGCAGAGCTGCCTCTCTGTGCAGATAAGGCCTCAGACTGACTGTGCACTTGCGCAGCGCCCAGAGAGACCTCTCTGGGACCCCAAGCCGTCCTCTGAGGTGCTCACCAGCGCTCCTGAGCGTGGAAAAGCCGTACACGTCATCCCTCCCTGGCATCCACTTCCGGCTTCGTCACCACTGTGGAAAGCAGTTGCTGGTGGAGTGTAGGAACTGGTGATGAAAAATGTCACACTGCGTGGCCATCTGTGCCCATGTGTGTGTGCGAGCTCCCCAAAGGCTCAGTTAGAGTGATGTTCACGTCTAACTGTGGAGCCTTTCTAACTGAACCTTGTGCTTAGCCATTTAAGAATTGAGAGCATATGTGAGAAATTTTATTTTCGCCAAATTGTATAACTGAACACTTCTTAACTTCCGAGTGTGTCCTGACGTATCAAAAAGACTGTGAAATTTCAATTAATCTCAGATTGGCAATGTTGATTAAAGAACTGGGTCATTGATTTTAGAGCTGTCTAATTTGAATGAGAAAGTAATGTTAAATGGTTAGGATATTTCTGTCATTCTTGATGGAACGGTAAATTAGATTGGCTGTAAATTAAATATTTTTATCTAAGTGTTCATTGTAAACAATCTGTTTTTTCTTTTTCATTCCTTAAGGTCAAGAATGGCCCTACCTATAATTGTACAGAATGTAGTTGTGTATTTAAAAGTTTAGGTAGCTTGAACACGCACATCAGCAAGATGCACATGGGGGGACCACAGAATCCAGCGAGTTCTGCAGAGGCGGCGCACGTGTTAACGGTGAGTCTAGTAAGCTGGGTGATTGGAGAATAACCTGTTATGGAAATATGTCATCTTATTTGTGACCTTTAAGATTGAATATTACTTAGAGTATTATTTAGAGCTGGGATGCCTGGGGGGCTCAGTTGGTTAAGTGTCCAGTTCACATCATGATCTCACCCTTGTGGGTTCAAGGCCCATGTCGGGCTCTGTACTGACAGCTCCGAGCCTGGAGCTGCTTTGAATACTGGGTCTCCCTTTCTTCCCCCCACCCCGACTCATAAAAAAAATTAAGAAAAAAAAAAGGAATATTATTTAGTGCCATAAAATGCTATGAAAGTTTCTGTAAGGAGGTAAGGGCTGCTTTCTTATTCTTTTAATTAGTGAAAGAAAATCTTTTTAAACTTCAGAATGATATCAGATGACCTGATTTATGGACCGTCATCTGAACCAGTGAAAAAAGGACAAAATGTAATCATTCATTTATGAATTTCTAATTCCTACAGTGCTGTTGATGATACTATCGAATGATCTTTATCCCTGTGTTATAATTTAACAGTCAATCATCCTTTTAAAATAAGATTTCTCCACTCCCGATGGTACAGTGGTAATTTTTCCTGAGTCAGTGGACTTTAGGGAAACTAAGTTGTATCTGCCAGTATGCGTGTTGCAAGTTGTCCGACACACAAGCTTTCGGGAGGAGCCTTCAGCTCGGCCTCGGCCCGGTGCCGACTCTGCCTCTACCGCAGCAGACCTGCTGTGTCCGAAGCGTCAGCATGTGCTTGTGCACCCCTGCCTCCTCAGTGTGGCCGCTAGTCCGTGATTAGCTCCTGAGCGTGAGGGCCACGCGTCCGCTTTGTGTTTTCTTCTCTTTTCCACAGCATCCATGGTGTGGTGTGGCCCCTCACCCCTGAGCAGGGAGAGTCTGAAGGACAATTAGACTCCAGGAGTGAGGTCTTAAAAGGTCTATTTTGGACTGTTTTTTAAATACGATTTTCAGTGTGTAAATCAACGAAATGTTAGAGTTTTCTACATTTTCTTTGGCAGTTGCAAATCAAATACGTAGATGTGGTGAATAACCTGGAATAATCCAAATCATCCTAACCTGGAATGTGCCCAGGCTGTTTGCGGAGTTTGAGTGTGAGAGCGCGTCCTCAGTCTGGGGCCCCGTGTGGGGACCACTACCCAGCCCCGGCCCTGCTCTCTGTGTGTCTTACTCTGCCTCTCAGTCTCTGCCTCTGGGCCTTTTTGCTACACTTCTGAGGGTTTTCTTCAACTTTATCTTTTGACTCTTTCATTGAGTTTTTTTTTAAGCTGCTAAGATTAAAATACAATTAAAAATTTTTTTAATGTTTTATTTATTTCTGAGAGAGAAACAGTGTGAACAGAGGAGGGTCAGAGAGAAGAGGAGACACAGAATCTGAAACAGGCTCTAGGCTCTGAGCTGTCAGCACAGAGCCCGATGCAGGGCTTGGACCCACGAACCGTGAGATCATGACCTAAGCTGATCATGCTTAACCGACTGAGCCACTCAGGTGCCCCCCCCCCAAATTTTTTTTAAAAGTTTATTTATTTTGGAAAGAAAGAGCATGAGAAAGCAGGGGAGAAAGGGAGAAGAGTCAGAAGCAGGCTCCAGGCTCTGAGCTGGCAGCGCCGCACCCGACACGGGGCTCGAACCCACGAACTGTGAGATCATGACCTGAGGTGAAGTCGGATGCTTAGCTGACTGAGCCACCCAGGTGCCCTGGCTGCTAAGATTTTTAAATTCTGAGAGCGCTTCTCTGCCATCTCATTGCTCCTTTCGTTTCTGGTTTGGTTTGGTTTTGGCATTTTCCTTTTTTTTTTTTTTTTTTTATATTTTTTTTATTTATTTCTAGGGGAGAGAGAGAGAGACAGTGTGAGCAGGGGAGGGTCAGAGAGAGAGGGAGTCACAGACCGAAACAGGCTCCAGGCTCCGAGCTGGCAGTCAGCACAGAGCCCGATGCGGGGCCCGAACCCACGAACCGCAAGATCATGACCTAAGTGAAAGTCGGACGCTTAACCGACTAAGCCACCCAGTCGCCCCTGGCATTTTCCTTTTAAAAGTTCTCTTCTGCTCCTTGAGTTGTCAGCCCTGGGCCACTGCCCGCGGTGCCCTCATCTGGGTGGCCTTGGCTCCTGCTGGCCGGGGGGGCACTCGTGTTGCTCAGGGAGGCGGCAGCGGGCTGGTGCAGGTGGGGCTGCTTGGTGCCCGGAGCCACCTGGCACGTGGTTGCAGTTGGGGTCCCCGGGGCAGGACGCAGACTTGCTTAGTTGGGGGACTAAGCTCCACAGAAGGCTCCCTGGTCCTCCCAGGGTGCCCCGTTGTTACCTCTCTTCGCCCCCATGTTTGTTGCCTCAGGGTAAACGCCTGTCACGTGTTCTGTGCAGGAAGACAGGCTCATTGTCAGCCTTACGTAGTTTCCGTCATCGTTAATTTCTAATTAATAGACTTGATTTCTTAGAGCAGTTTTAGGTTTACAGGAGAATTGAGCAGAAGGTACAGAGAAGTCCCGTGTACCCACCCACCTCCCACAGTTGCCCCGTTGCTCACCCCGTGCGTTTCTGCGCTGCGTCTGTCGCTGCGGTGAGTGCACGCTGCCATGGCAGCGGTGACTCGGGTCCGCGCTGTGGTCTTGAGCCCTGTGGATTCTGGTGGACGTGTAAGGTCCTGTGTGCACCTCGACGGCATCACACATGTTGGTGTTTCGGACTCGTCCACCCTCTTCTTGATGTGTTTCAGTTCTTGCGTTTCTGAGCCATCGGGTCGGTCCCTCATCGGACATTCTCGGCTGTGGCTTTACCGACACTTTTTCCCCCAGACGTGTTTCCCACAAACGTGTTGAACTATATTGGCCACAGTGGTTTCTTTCTCATTTTCTTTATTTCGTAACCCCGTGCTCAAACCCCTACCTTGAACTGATGTCTCTCCTGCGGTTAGAAAAATTTCAAAAGTGCAGTGGGACGATTCACTGAATATGCTCCTTTAAGAGCCAGTATGGTGCCCAGTGTAGAAGTCAGGGAGGTGTTTTATTTGAGAATTTTATCGGGGGTGTTGTTACATGTCCATGGTCGTAAGGAAGAGGGCCCCGTTCTTCTTTCTTTTAAGCTAAAGTACAAGTTAATGTACTTTTTCTCTTTTCAATGACTGTGCCGCTGCGTTTCAGGCCACCCTGTTTCAGACGTTACCTCTCCAGCAGACCGAAGTCCACGGCACGTCGGCGTCGAGTCAGCAGAGTCCCCAGGCGGTGACGGATGTCATCCAGCAGCTCCTGGAGCTGTCTGAGCCGGGCCCGGCTGAGCCCCCCCAGCCCCCGCAGCCCGGCCAGCAGCTCAGCATCACCGTGGGCATCAACCAGGACATCTTGCAGGTGAGGCGCCTGCTCTGGTCCGTGCTCGTCCGCGCCTGGCCGTCGTGAGCGAAACCTAAATAGGCAGGGGCTTGTCAAAGGAAAAGGATCATCCTTAAAGATGCGTCCTGACTGAAAATGTTCTGTTGTAACAAAATCTGCTGATTGAATTGCTTGTGGACCGTGCGGGATCCTAGGTGATTAACGTGTAAATTCAGAAATAGCTTAACACCTTAATTTTCTCCGTGAGTGGTTTCCTTGAGACAAGTAGGCTTTTTAGAACTTTCCTGATTTATCCCTGTTGACGGAGGCATAAGAAAGATCTCGTTCTTTGCTGAGGCTCTCGTAGCCCCGTGTGTCCTCGGCCGAGTGTGTGGCCCACGCCCTGGTGGGAGCACAGCAGGAGGAGTCGGGGCAAAGCGCTCTTTGCGGATTCCTCTACCCCAGGCCGGCTTTGTCCTCAGACCCTTCCTTCGGCAACAGACACAGGCTGCCCTCCCCACCCTGTTGAGTTACTTGTACAAACTAACCTCTCTCCTCTCTGTACCTTTGGGACGAGTTGGTATAAAGAACCGCAGGGTGCACGACAGCCGATGTAAACTTACGGGTAAACTCGCTGTAGCTGAAAACAGCGATTCCCAGACCTGTTGAGAGATACCCAACGTGGTCTGAGGTAAAATTTCTAGAAGTCTAGAGATGAATTAACTTCATTAGTTCCTTTTAATTTCACCACACCGTGCTTTGGGTGGAGGCGAGGTGTCCGTTGTCAGAACAGACACTGCAGCTTCCAGGAGCTGGGAGGCGAGTGCGTGAGTGACGGTCGGCGGTGTGTGCGGTTGTATTTCCCGCCGGGCGGAGCTCGGGTGCTGTGGGCAGAGCCTGTTGCAGCGTGAGATGGATGTGGGCAGGCGGGTTCGGCCTCCGCCCTCCTAACCTGTTAGTTCTGTTCTGTCTCAGCAAGCCTTAGAAAACAGTGGGCTGTCTTCACTTCCAGCTGCAGCGCACGCTCACGGCCCCAGCCACGCCAGGACGCCCTCCGCGCAGGGGCCCGCCCCGGACGCCCCCCACGCCTCAAGCGAGCAGGCCCCCCCGGCCGATGCAGAGCAAGAGAAAGAACAAGAAAGCCCAGAGAAACTGGATAAAAAAGACAAAAAAATTATAAAGAAGAAGTCACCGTTTCTACCTGGTAATTTTAATATGCATGAAGGCGGAGCCGTTTGGGCTGCCATATTGCTTGTTTCTTAACAAATGTGTCCTTCTGTTTTATTCTTGTGAAGGTGACAGGGCTGTGGAATGTTCTGATCGTGTCAGCCTGTTTGTCTGATATTTCAAGGCCATGACAGGCGTAAGATTCGGGCTGCTTTTCCCGCTGTGGTTAGCGTTTCCCCCCGACAGCCCCGAGGGCTTGGCCCCGGTGGTCTCTGCCAGTCCTCGGTGCAGCAGCCCCTGGGCCAGTCCTGTCCCCCCCATTCCACCACGGCACTGCCAGCCCACAGGCGGGGGCCTCACCACCCCCTCTGCGCTTGCTCCTCGCCCCGTGGCTTGGCGAGCTGGGCCCGCGCCCTCACAGCCTCCCTCCTCGGCCTTCGGGCTGCAGCCTCCCTACCTGGGTGTTCGAAACAGTTACTTGTGTTCAGGGGCCGTCCTTTGCCCTGGGCTTTCCTTCAGCGGGAGGGTCTTCTTTCTCCCCCTCCCTGCCATGTCCCCTGCGCCCTGGCGGGCATCTGCGGCCGCCGTATGTGCAGCCTCCTTCTGGACGCTCGGGACCTGCCCCTCCTCTTCTCGGTGCCCGCGGCGCTGACCCCGGCAGCCCCCCCCGCAGAGCGTAGCGGCGTTCTGTCGTTCCTGAGCCCCCCGTGGGGTCAGCATGGCTTTGGACGGGGGCACGCGTCCCTGCATCTTTTGCAAAGGACACGGGTTTCTGTCTGGGGCGGGGGTGTTCCCACGGCAGTGTTTTCTGAGGGGCTGTCCCTCTCCCCGTGTCTCGAGCAGGTGCTCTCTGGGGGCAAAGCAGGAACGACGAACGCGCTCGTCTCTGACACGTATCTTCTCAGTATTGGCGAGTGGCCACGAAATCGTCTCTCAGCCCACAGACCACGGTGGCTCTGTTCCCGCCTTCCCCTTAGTCTGCCCTTGTCCCCGAGTGAAACACTGGACAACAGAATCTGAGGGGCTTATCACCCGGGGATTCCCGCTGTCCAGAGGGGAACGAAGGGAACAATCACATGTCCACGGATTTTTATTCACTGAATGAAGGCTCTGGGTTAGAAGGTCCCCTTGCATTTCTGAGTGTCTGCTTCACGTGCCCCCATGCACGGGTGGAAATCCGCAGCCTGTGAAACCTCTCCCACGAGAGCCACTGTCTGGTTACTGCGCTCGAGCCTTCCAACGTGCAGTGACGTGACCGCGGGCAGCACACGCTTCTCCAGACTCGCTTCCCCAAACAGCGAGATTCACTGGCCGCGGGCCCCGGAGGCCGCCTTCCGTCCTGCCCCGAGCGCTGGATGCGGTTCCAGAAGGCGGTGATATCATGCGTGCCGCTCTGCCCACACAGCTGGCAGATGTTGCGTCCGCTTGGGGTGGGGAACCCGAGTGAGCCAAGTACACGTGTAGACTGGCGAGCAAGTTCATGCGCTTCTCGTGGGGTTTAGGTAAACTGATCCTGAGTCGAGTTGGAGCCGGTGTTGGTTTTCTTCATGTGATGAGAAAGTGATCAGAGATGGGTTCACACAAAGCTCTCTCTTTTGACTGACACTTGTCAGGGAGCAGCAGGCGGTCAGCGCAGGGCCTGTTTCTGAAAACAGCGGGTGACGGAGGTGTGGGTGTCTGTCACCCCGAGACCGCGGGCACCACCGTCCTCATGAGTCCCGGGTTTTCTCACCGGCGCATAATTAGCCGTGTATTTCCAGGTTGAACACGCTCCAGCGAAAGCTGTCACTATTTGATTTATTTAGTTTTGTGAGAGAGAATGTTTCTAGTAGAATTTGTTTTGTTATTTTAGGAGGTGTTTTGCATAGTAATTTAAAATTTAACAAGCTGTGTATACTATCATAAAACTTGTGACATAAATCATTATTAAAACTTCACAGTTTGAAATTTATTATAAAATATTGGCTCTGTGGAAGTCCCAGGGAAAGGTGTTTTGGACAGCTGGTGACTTTTTCCTTTAAGTGTGACAGTGTGGACATCTCTTCTGAGGCCAGCACGATTTTACCCTCTTAGACCTGAGCAAGGTATTGGTTGAGTCTTAACCTCTTCTGATGACTTAGAGTCATGAACTTGACCGCTGCTCTGGGCTGTGATAGGCCGGCGTCTCTCTGACCCGCTGCAGCACGTGGGCCCCGGGTGCGGTGGGCTGCAGTTCGTCCGCCCTGAAAACCGCGCTTATTGCCGTGTGCCTGCTGCTTTCCGTCCCCGTAGCAGCCTCTCTCCTGCTCTCTTATTCTGCTGTTTGAGGCCTGCCAAGTGCTTGCAGCGCTGACAAATTAGGACTCTTCTCGTTGCATGAAAACAGTATAAATTGGGGCGCCTTGGCTCAGGTGGCTAAGCATCCCCACTCTGGATTTTGGCTCAGGTCCAGGGGTCAAGCAGTGTGTCGGCTCTGAACTGAGTGAAGAGCCCCCTTGGGCTTCTGTCTCTCCCTGCCCCACCCTCCCAGATAAATAAACTTAAAAAAAAATAATTTTAAAAAATCATCAAATAAAAACAAAAACCCAAGTAATTTGTTCATGGTAAGAAACTTTGCAACCACTGTACTTAAAAAAAAATAACCTGCATGAGCATATTTGAAGTTTTATGTTTACTTTGAATAATTCAAGGGATTATTTTCTTTTTAGTCCTCCTTTCCTTTCTCTTTAGATGGTCTGTGTTGTGAATGAGGACGATTTCTGGGTTCACAGTTCAGATAAGTTACTTGTTATTTTGTAGAGCTTTATGCTTTACATGTAATACAGTATAGAAAAACTTTAAAAAGAAAGACTTGTTCATTAGAGCATAGTTGAATTTAGTTTGAAAATTCCATGATTTATCTCATTTGTGTATAATTCTTTGATAGTAAGATATTCAGAGTTTAGATTTTCTTTAGGTTTTATTTTGAATTATTTGCTATTATAATTAAACATAAATATTATCTTAAATTTTTTTTAATGTTTATTTTTGAGACAGAGACAGAGTGCAAATGCGGGACGGGCAGAGAGAGAGTGGGAGACGGAGAGAATCCAAAGCAGGCTCCAGGCTCTGAGCTGTCAGCACAGAGCCCGACACAGGGCTCGACTCCACTGACTGTGAGATCATGACCTGAGCTGAAGTTGGACGCCTAACTGAGCCACCCAGGCGCCCCAAATACAAATATTATCTTAAGACCTTTATTTTTAAATGGTAATCTGGTTTTGAGCTGAGTCCCATTATGTACTAAACATAACACACTGTAAAGTATTAAAAAGGACAGTTAGCTGCGAGGCGCTCACCACTAGTGTGGAGTCCAGGTGTGGACAGTGTGCAGCTAAAGGAAACAGTTTCTTGGTCAGAAGCATATTGTTCGTTAAAGATGGGCTTCGAGTTTAGCGATTGGAGAGATCAGCGGGCACAGTGAGAAAGTAGAAGCTTTTCTGAGTTAGAAGGACGAGAGCCAAGCACTGATGGAACCCGAGTGAAGCACAGTGGAGGCTTCAGGGAGGGTCATGGTGACCATTTCATCTCCCCTGTTTTTCTATATTAAAAATTATTTTAAAAGGTTTTTTTAAAAAATTTTTTTTAATGTTTTATTTATTTCTAGGAGAGAGAGAGAGACAGCGTGAGCAGGGGAGGGTCAGAGAGAGAGGGAGTCACAGACTGAAACAGGCTCCAGGCTCTGAGCTGGCAGTCAGCACAGAGCCCGACGCGGGGCTCGAACCCACGAACCACGAGATCATGACCTAAGCGAAAGCCGGACGCTTAACCGACTAAGCCACCCAGGCGCCCCTAAAAGGTTTTAACATTAACTTCTGTTGACCTATAACTCACATTTTGTGCAAACTGAACATCTAGATAAGGGTGTAGTCCCCTGGAGGACACGTCGCTTCACGGGTCGTGGGAGCACAGGCGAACCAGCCCCTGTAACCCGGTCTGCGAGTTTGGAAGGACCTGAGAAGTCGTGTACTGTCTCCGCCTACAGCTCGTCTTCTCCTATTGGGCCGTTTGCGTTTTCTTACTGATTTGTTGAAGTTCTGTATAGCCTGGGTTTTCTTTGTTATTTATATCTGTGTTGTGAATACCGTTTCCAGACATTCTTGAAGGTGTCCTTTCATGAACAGATGAGTAAAGATTCTGACTTTTAAGGCAGTTGTATTGATGGTGTAACTTGCATCTTCTTCGATCAGAGTGTGATCTTCATAACTTAGCCTTTTCTTGATGACTTAGAATCATTATGAATTTCAGTATTTTTTTGTGCTATTATTGGTTTTCTATTCTGTTTCTTCAGTCTTCCTATCTATAGGGTGGGCGTTTTGTGTTTCATGTAAGAAATCTCTCCTTTATCCACACTGAGTTCTCCCATGCATTCTAGCAGAAGTATTAGAACTTGGCCTTTCACATTTAATTCGTTAATTTTGTTTGGACTTTATTTTTATGTATAAGAGAGGAGACTGAAATCTTACTCTTGTGTGATAAGTAGTTGTCTAGCACTGTGTACTGGAAAATCTGTCTCCTCTGATATGTGACACCAGGTGTGTTAGGGATCTGGTTTCCGTCCCTGCGTGTGTCTGGCTCTGGGTTTTCAGTTGTGTTGCACTCCCGTGTTTGTCCACGTTAACACCAGCACACTGTCTCCATAATTGTAGAAAAGCTCTTGAAGTCCATAAGGCGGCTCTTCTCTTTCATTCTCTTTAGGATTATCTTCGTCTTTAGTTTTGACAAACTTGGTACCTACAAAATAATAATGTTTTTTATGTCCATGAACATATTTCTCTCCCCATTGATTTTTTTTGTTACATAAAGCTCTTAGTTTCCTTCTTTTACCTTAGTTTTCTGTTGCTGTAAATGATTTCTGCATTGCAGATTTTGTTTTAGGGATTTACAAAGGTAATTGACTTTTGTATATTGATCATGAACACAGCAAACAACTAACTTCTTTACTAATTGTAGCAATTTGTAGAGTATTTTGGATTTTCCACGTAGACACTATACTGTGTATGAATAATGACAGTTTTCTCTTCTTATTACGTTGGCTTGGATTCGTGCCGCAAGAGCCACACAGACGAAGTGGGGAGACGGTCACTTCCATCCTGACTTTCAAAGGGGGTGGTTTTAATGCTTCACGGTTGGATTTGGCACTTTTCTGTTGGCTTTTCCTAGAACCTCTCAGATTTGGAAGGCTGCTTTCCGTTGTTGGTTTAGTAAGAAGGTTTTTTATTTTCTTTCTGTTGAATATTATCAAGTGCCTTTTTTTCTCTCTGTTGTTATGATCATGTATTTTCCTATCTTAATCTGGGAGGTGGTAACTCACTGATTAATGGGAAGCAAACCATGTTGTCTGTCTGGGCTTCGATGTGACTTCTTCGTTTCTGTCTCTTGCCCCATTTCCTCCCACTCTCTTGCTTTCCCTCTATTGCTTTTTGTTTTTACACATTTTTGAATTGGCTTGGCCAATATTGTTTTTTTCAATTTCACTTAAAAATATATTTTTTAAGTAAAATATGGATAACACCAGTACCCACTTTTAAATCAGTTAACATATGAAACTGTTCTTTTTTATAGAATGTACATTGGGCTTAAACCAATTTGAAGAAATGTAATTCTCTCTAGAAGAAATTAGTTGTGATCATTGCAGTCTCCTCATACCATGTGTGCAGACACATAAAGGAAAATCTTTAAACATTTATAACCAGCAGTTTTTACAAAGTACAGTTTTCAACAGCGCTGGTCTTTCTAAGGGACTCAGAGTAGATGAATAACGTGTGAGGCTCTCGGTACTGGGGCAAGTGTGCTGACGTTTTAGCAGCGGTTCTGTATGTATTTCGTACATAAACGATTTGAGTTGGCTCAGAAGCAACTTCTCTGATTGTCTCTTGTCTGCATTATTTAGGGAAAATTATACCCATTTTACAGAAAGGTCATCGTAGGTACGCTGAAGTAAGCTCAAGCAGTGTTTACAGGATCAGAGTGACTGGCACCGGAGAATTTCTCCTTTGTAACTTATTGCCTGGAGTCGTGGTGAGGGAGCAGGCAGGGGGAGAGGAGCCCTTGGCTTTTCGGGGGGCTCCTGCTGTTTCTGAGAACTTCGCGTCCGGCTTCTGGAGCCCTTGCCAAAACTTGTGACTGATTTCCGGAGCTCCCTGAGAGGAGGCTGGGTGTTCTGGTTGAAGACGCGGCACCGTGGGCTCCTTTTGGGAGGTCGTTTCCAGGGGCACCGCACACCCCTGCGGGCCTGCGCACCGTGCACCTGCCGGGGCAGCAGCTCCTGCTGCGGGTGCTGGGAACGTGCTGGGGGGCACCGTGCAGGGGGTCGGAATCCGCGAAGCCGCTGGGCAGCTCTGCGTCCTGGACTCCAGCCAGCCCTGAGTGGGTCCTGGAGCGCAGCCTCTGTGCTCCGGGGTCTGCATACTGGATTGCCCCTCGGTGACGGTGTCCTCTGCACCTTGCTTGCCCTGGCCCGGCTCACCCGATGACCATGCTGGTTTTGCGGGGAGGCCTAGTAGCTCCGCCCTGAAGCAGCAGCTTGGTGGTTTCCTGCTCCTCAGGGCAGCACTTCCACCTTTGCAGGAGGCAGAGGTCCCCATCCCTGTCCCCTGAGTGCTGCCGGCCACCCTCCCTGTCCCCTGAGCCCCACCCGCCCCCCTCTCTGTCCCCAGAGCCCTGCCGGCCCCTGTCCCTGTCTCCAGAGCATTGTCACCATGGGAGGATGGTGAGAACTGCTCCCTGGGCAGCTGCAGCTCGGGAGACCTTGGGGATCGTCTGGGAGAGCGACCCTCTGACGGTCCCCGCGTCCCAGCCCTGCAGAGCACCTGCTCTGGGGATGCCACGCGGGCAGGGAGCTCATGAGAGCAGGGAGCACTGGCGCAGAACAGCACTTTTCCTGCCCCCGCTCCAGCCGCAGCGGGACTGGGGGCCCGGCCCAGGGGGCAGCTGAGCTGCGGGGAGACGCAGTTGCGCTCAGCGCTAACGCCAGCCATTTCCTTTTCCCTGCAGACTTGGCGTCCCCGTCCCCCTCATTGCCACATGCACGTGCTTTACCCCAAGTCCGTTTTCAGACAGCCAGCACGGTCGCCTCTGCGTCAGCTTCTGCTGCCCCGAGGGCCGCGTGGGCGGTTAGAGGACGTGCCCTTGCGCTTGGGGCCCGTAGCTCTGCGGCATGTGCTTCAGCACGTGGTGTTGCGTCTCGAGCCCTCCTGTCTCCATCCCTCCTCAGTGTGGCCCGGCCGGCCGCCAGGGACCGTCCCCTTCCACTTCCAGCTCCGCGAGTCCAGCCAGGAAGTAGGCGGCATCCTCCCGCCGATCACTGAAATACCTGGTAGATAGTGGGACTGGACACGGAAATTCTCCTTGGTCCACTTTACCAACAAAGTCTGTCCCTTTGTGTACGATTTCAAATGAGTGACCATGTGGCGTGTGGCCCAGCAGCCTCTGTAGAAGCCCTGTCACTGGCCGTGAGGGCACACCTGTCACTTCTGAGCGGGTGTCCCACGGTCGTGTAAGGTCTGGAGCCGTGCAGGGCGTCTTTTTCCAGAGGTGCCCGCATCACACCACGACCCACCGGCCGGTCGGAGGCCGGGGGCGTCCAGCGGTTCACACCTCCCTAGGAGTCACGTCCACGGCTGAGCAGCGCGAACGGGAGCAGCCGTCCCGACTGGGGCCGCGTGGGGAGGCGCTCTGGAGCAGCAAGTACGGGAACGCTTGGGCCACTTTACCTTGTTTAAAGTCTCTGTAGATTCAGTGTCTGACCTTGAATCCCGAGATAGAGCGTCTCCCTCAATGTTGTCGAACAGTAGTTACGTCTGAGAGTTTGTGTTCAACTTGATGTTCCAGCAGAAAGCAAAACGACTCTCTGTGACTGTCGCTGTCTGTCCTCCGGGGCTGCACCTTCTGCGCGCACCTGCGGCCTCGGGGCGCACCTCTGGTTGCTAGAATAAGTCGGGGCCTTCGTCCAGCGTCTGAGCCGGCCCTTGGATTCGGTCCTAGAGCAGCCTGTCTGTCTGTCCCTCCCGCTGTCCTGGAGTTTGATGGCAATGGCTGTGCGCTCTGGCCCCGCAGAAGAACACACAGGCGTCTTCCCGTTGCTCGGTCCTGCCTCCCCTCTGCGGCGCCCAGGTCCTCGTCTGTGGCAGCAGCTGATGCCGAGACACGGCCAGCTGCGTCCCCAGCAACTTCTCTTGTGTGGAAACCGACTCAGGCTTGAGGAGGACACCTCTAGGGCTCATTCTCCTTCATCCTTCTGGAAACCTTCCGCACTTGGCCTCCCAACGCGTCACCCTGTCTGCCTCCAGCTCTGCCTCTTCCTGACCCCATGAGACCTCTCACACTGTGGCCATTGGCTTCTTTGCCTGGTAAATGTATCTCCCAAAACTGTCCTTCGAATGCAGACTTTTTAAGATTTTGTTTTACGGTTTTTAAAATTAATCTCTACCTGTTGGCCAACGTGGAGCTCGACTCTTCATGCCGACATCCAGAGTCGTACGCTGCACCCGCTGAGCCAGCCAGGCACCCCTGGAACGCAGACTTTTCTGAGTGCTCTTCCCCCCATGGGTGAGTCCCCACTGACGCCGGTCCCCGAGTTCTGCCGGCCGCGCATGCTGGGGTCTCCACACCCGAGTCCCGCCATGGGTCAGGGCCTGCCTGCCGCGGGCGTTGGCACGTGGTAAGCGCTCTCCTCCGAGTGGAGCGGGGAGGACAGGCTCCTCAGAGAGAATCGCTCCCAGATTCTGGAATTACCCAGATGTCAATGTGTGCCTTGACTTTTCCATTTACTGGCACCTGACCTTGGGCAAGTTCTCTAACCTTCATCTGTGAGACGGGGCAGTGACAGAGTAAATGGGAGAGAACTGAGCGTGTAGGAATGTGGCTGGCACGTGGCGACTGCTTCATGGATGCATATATTTAAACATTATTTTTTAACCAGGTGAAACTTGCTTGTGCCCCATAATTCAAGATATAAAGCGGTGTGTGCAGTGAGAAGTCCCCTGTTCTTCCTTGACCTCCACGTACCCCTCCCCAGGACAGCTGCTGTCACCGGGGGCCTGTGTGTCTTTTAAACAAGCACAGGCATGTTATTATATAGTACGTGTTTTAGTAGGTTGGAGGCCATACTGTGTGTGTCTGTGTGTGTGTGTGAACATATATATACACAGCTCATATCTATGTAATCTTTCTTATAGTTCACTTTTTTTCCACCTGAGATTTTAGAAAATGTCTAGAGATTATTCCGTTCTATGGATAAATACTTACGTAGATTATTTGCAACCTTTTGCAAGTACAAGTGATAACAAAAGTAAATTTATGTACGTTTACAAACCCTTAATGTACGTCGGTGTGTGTGTCCTCAGGTCAAGGATGTGGTCTTCTAGAACCAGGTTACAGACATCAACACCAGGGTAGTGGAATTGACCCCCCCCCCACACATCTTGTTCAAGTTTCAGTACTGGTATCACCAGCGTGTTTCATAACAAAAGAGAAAATATGGGTAAATGTTGCTGATTTTCTTTCCATGGCGGTCTCTCATTTATACCCTCATCACAGTGCACTGGGGTGTCCGTTTCCTCATAGCCTTCTGAAGGGATCGTCATTAAAATTTGGGGATCCTTTTTACTCATCCAATAGCTTAAAATGGTTTCTGATTGCAGTTTTAATTTCATTTCTCTAATAAGGAGTAAAATGTTGAGCAACTTTTCATGTTAAAAGAACCACTTGCCGGGGTGCCTGGGTGGCTTAGTCGGTTAAGCATCCATCCGACTTTCGCTTGGGTCATGATCTCGCGGTTCGTGGGTTCGAGCCCCGTGTCAGGCTCTGTGCTGACTGCCAGCTCAGAGCCTGGAGCCTGTTTCAGAGTCTGTGACTCCCTCTCTCTCTGACCCTCCCCTGCTCACGCTGTCTCTCTCTCTCTCTCTCCTAGAAATAAATAAAACATTAAAAAAAAAATTTAAAAGGAAGATGTGTGTTTAAATCGAGTGGATGTTTAGAAAAAAAATTATAAAAGAGCCACCTGCCTTTTTTCGTTAGACTCTTGGTATTTGTTTATTTATTTGTTTATTTATGTATTTATTTATAGATATAGTTTATTGTCAAGTTGGTTTTCATATAACACCCAGTGCTTATCCCAACAGGTGCCTCCTTCATGCCCATCTCCCCCTTCCCCTTTCCTCCCTCTGCCCTGTTCCTCATCAACCCTCGGTTTGCTCTCTGTATCGGAGCGTCTCTTATGGTTTGCCTCCCTCTCTATTTGAAACTAATTTTTCCCCTTCCCCTCCCCAATAGTTTTCTGTTAAGTTTCTCAGGTTACACATATGAGTGAAAACATATGATATCTTTCCTTCTCTGCCTGACTTATTTCATTTAGCATAACACCCTCGAGTTCCATCAGTGTTGCTACAAGTGGCCAGATTTCATTCTTTCTCATTGCCATGGAGTATTCCATCGTATAGATAAACCACATCTTCTTGATCCATTCGTCTGTTGATGGACACTTAGGCTCTTTCCATGATTTGGCTATTGCTGAGAGTGCTGCTATGAACATTGGGGTACGTGTGCCCCTATGCATCAGCACTCCTGTATCCCTTGGGTAAATTCCTAGCAGCGCTATTGCTGGGCCATAGGGGAGTACTATTGTTAATTTTTTGAGGAACCTCCACACTGTTTTCCAGAGGGGCTGCACCAGTTTACATTCCCACCAACAGTGTAGGAGGGTGCCCGTTTCTCCACGTCCTCGCCAGCATCTAGAGTTCTCTGATTTGCTCATGTTAGCCACTCTGACCGGCGTGAGGTGGTATCTCCGTGTGCTTTTGATTTGTATTTCGCTGATGATGAGGGATGCTGAGCGTCGTTTCACGTGTTTGTTGGCCATCTGGATGTCCTCTTTGGAGAAGTGTCTGTTCATATCTTCTGCCCATTTCTTCACTGGGTTGTTTGTTTTCTGGGTGTGGAGTTTGGTGTGACTCTTGGTTTTTATTTGCCATAATACATTAAGGGTGATAGTATTTTGAGAACATATATTCTTTTTCATTTGTCTTTTTGAGTTAAAAGGGAAAAATGTTTTTTCTGTACCCAAATTGGTCAGTGTTTCACGAATTTTGGACTTCTGTGATACTTAGACTTCAACATGGACGTAATGGGAAATAACGTCCTTTATCTAACGCTTTCATACTTTTTAAAAATTTTAATGTTTATTTATTTTTGAGAGAGAGAGAGAGAGAGAGAGAGAGAGAGAGAGAGAGAGAGAGAGAGAGAGAGAGAGCACGAGTGGGGGAGGGGCAGAGAGGGAGAGGGAGGCACAGAATCCAAGCAGGCTTCGGGCTCTGAGCTGTCAGCACAGAGCATGACATGGGGCTCGAACCCACGAACCGCGAGATCATGACCTGAGCCGAAGTCAGATGCCCAACCAACTGAGCCACCCAGGCGCCCCTCATACTTTCATATTTTAAGCTAAATCTTTGACTCAATTTAATTTTTTGTTTTCAGATGGGCACCCCACTGTCCAAACACCATTTATGGAATAAGTCCTGTTTTCTCTACTGATAAATGCTGGGAACTGTTCTGTTCATTACGCTCTCAGACCTGTATGGGTCTTTTCTGGACTGTGTTCTGTGCATGAATTGGTCTTTCTATTCACATGCACTGCTACCAGTGCGCTCTTGTGCCTGTGGGCCTGGCCTTTTCCTGCTATACTTGACGATATGTTTCTGACGATTTTCACATACTTATTTTTTTCATGTGTAGTTTAGACTTGTCTGTTGAAGTTCCAAAACTCTGGTTTTTAAAAAAGTCCTTTTGGTATTTATATGTAAGTGATTTAACAAGTGAGAATTGATGTTTTTATAACTTTTAGTCTTTGTACCAGAGAATAGGGTGTGGATTTCCATTTATTCAGATTTTCTTTTCTTTTTATTTTTTTCATATTTTAGTAGTATTTAAAAATTTTTTTTTTTTAATGTTTTTTTTTTTTTTTTTTTTTTTTATTTCTAGGAGAGAGAGACAGCGTGAGCAGGGGAGGGTCAGAGAGAGAGGGAGTCACAGACTGAAACAGGCTCCAGGCTCTGAGCTGGCAGTCAGCACAGAGCCCGACGCGGGGCTCGAACCCACGAACCGCGAGATCATGACCTAAGCGAAAGTCAGAAAGTCGGACGCTTAACCGACTAAGCCACCCAGGCGCCCCAGTAGTATTTTAAATTTTTATTTGGATTTTGCTTGTAGATATGATGTTGATTTCCGTGTATTAAAATGTGGGCTTCTTTCTGAGTTTTAAGTTTTTTAAGGCATATAATCGTATCATTTATAAATAATGCTTTTTACCTTTTCCTTTATAGTTAATGCTGTATATTTCCATACCATATCCAGTTTCACTGGCTTCTCTCATTAGAACACAGTAAATTCATGGCAGTGATAGTGGATTTTTCCCTGAGTGTAATAGGATTATTTTTAGCATTTTCCTGTTAAATGAAAACATACTGAGATTTGTTTGTTCAGCTCCTCCTGTTTTTAGACTTTTTAGAAGTTAAGACTAGATATTAAATTTTAGTAATTGCCTTTTCATCTTGAAGATGATGATAATGTATGTTTTTTCCTTTTATATTTATTAATATGTTTGAAGAGAAGATCACCTGTCCAGGACCAGGGAGAGTTGCCCTGTGGGAATGCAGATCTGGTTTTCCAGACCTTTCAGTTTGTCAGAGGGTCGAAAATTGGAATTTAATATTTTCGTAGCAGTGCATGAGCCACACAGGACCTATGCAGGCCACGTGTGTGGAGACAGCTTTGGAGCCGCCAGTGTGTAATTTCTGTTCCAGTCCATCCCCAGAAATAATTAGAACCTGGGGACAGTTGAATGTTCTGTCATCTTAGATGGTTAAAGGTGCAGTTTTCATTTTTGCCTGGATGAACGTGATCACTGGGGGGTGGAGGATGGGGAGGGCGTTTTCCCAGGTTTATTAGCTCATAGATACTTTAGTTCTCTCACCTTTTTATACCTTGCTTTTTTGATTTGTCATAAGACCTTTAGGTAATTACTGCACTTTTATGAATTAATTTTTACCTGTTGGTTTTAAACAGCCTTAAGTTTCAGACTTTAAACAGTATCACCATAAAAATAAATAAATGCTTTCTCCCATTTTTGAAGCCACTTTCCTTATTTTCTCTCGTTTTCCATGTAGTTTGTGTGCGTTCCTGACTTCTGTTGTGTCACTGTTCTAAGAAAAGTGTGATGTTTTATTCTTTTACCTAACCTTATTTCTTGTGTTAGTCCTGCCAAGAGCATTGTCTTTGGGTAAAAACATTTTCTCTCCTTGTAGATTCCTTGCATTTCTAATAGTAGAAGGAAACAAAATATTTTTTCTCTACTAAAGCTGTGTCTATAATGCACAGTTAAATAGTTAAAATTTTCTGATGAATTTTATTAACCTGGCCAAAATCTTTATAATTTTAAGTGGGTTCTTGACCTCATTGTAAACACCTATTGAATTTCAGATGAATAGATCTAATCAACATTATAAAAGATAAAAAGTAGTTCTGAATTTTTTGAAAAATTTTTATAATTTGGAAACCCTTTTGCCTATTATATTTCTGTTAATTCATGTGATTTTTTTTTCTTTTGATAGGAATAGTTTTAAACCTGATTGAAAGTTGAATGATAATATTTAAAGTTACAAAAGAGACTTTTATATTTGATCCTGAACTATTTCTTGGTCATATCTATTCATTTATGAAGTGCCTTTTGACAGCGTGAGAATTCACGGTCTCCCTGGTACTTGCATGTGTATTACTTTTTATTCATGATGCCTGACAGGCTCAAACAGTGCTTCCTGCCCCTTCTCCTCATCCTCTCGGAGTTAATGTTGGGTTTGTTTGGTCACACGTGCTTCTATTCAGATGTACAGTGGCCTGAATTTGTCCCTGCCGTTGATTTACATGTACTACCTGTCCAGTTAGCGCTCTTCCGCCTCTCAGGCTTTGATTTTTGTTCTCATGTGACTGTTAAGATTTTCTGCAGGATTCAGTCATAGTCTTCAATAATTCCAGTGCTTACAAAAATTTCGACTTTTTTCATAAATGATCAGATGTCCTCTGCTGTGGCGAGAACGCGCATAGCTCTTTAATAGGTTTGCTGTTGTGTCACTAGCCGCAGAGAGACATTCAAGCGCCTTGACAGTGGCTAGAATGCACGTGGGCCAAACAGGCCACGCTGGACTGGTTTTGTTGTCTTTCGGCCCCAGGTTCGATCCGCGAGGAGAACGGTGTCCGGTGGCATGTGTGTCCCTACTGCACCAAGGAGTTCCGGAAGCCTAGCGACCTGGTGCGCCACATCCGCATTCACACCCACGAGAAGCCCTTCAAGTGCCCGCAGTGTTTCCGCGCCTTTGCCGTGAAGAGCACGCTGACCGCCCACATCAAGACCCACACGGGCATCAAGGCGTTCAAGTGCCAGCACTGCATGAAGAGCTTCTCCACCTCGGGGAGCCTCAAAGTGCACATCCGCCTGCACACAGGTGCGGCCCGGGGCTCCCTTCCCGTCACGTGGGGCCGCGGGGTGCGCCGCCAGGCGCCGAGCTGCTCTCCGAAGCGGCCGTGACCTCCGTAGGCGAGGCTCCGGTGTAGGCTGGGACGCGGGGCGGAGGGACTCGGGTGCTGGTGGAGCCGGAAGCACTACACACTAGCACTCGGGATGAACACAGGAGGCAGAGAGCCAAGACAGGGGTGCTTGGGGGCCACCACGTTTAGAGGTGGAGGAGGCGTGGTGGGTCTTTGTTAGGAGGAGACCCCTGGGTGGGAGGGGGCATTTGTGCTGAGGCCTGGGGCAGGGAGGGGAAGCCTAACACCCCCTCCGCCTTTCACATTTGTGTCGTCAGTATGAAGGCACGAACGCAGTCATATTTAGGCTGTAATTTCGTTTAGAATAGTTTTGTTGAGATACATTCACAGGTCATAAAATGTACTCTTTTAAAGTGAATTCAAGAGTCACTTTATTCAGAATTGTGCAACCCACCCTACTATCTATTTTCAACATTTTTATCATGTCTCCCCTAACACCCCCCCCTGTAAAAGAACCCCCTCCTCATTAGCGGGAACCTCCCCTGCCCACTTGGGGTTCCTGGGCTGAGCTGATCATGTGGACGAGTATTTGAAGAAGCTGAAAGTCAGTTTTGTTATATGCCCTTCTTTGGAATCTCCGTTTTCATTTACTAATAAAACTGTAAATGAAGGAAATTCCTTCAGGAAAGAGAACTGATGGTAGAAAATTGTTGAAAGGACGTTATTACTGTCAGCAGCATTATTACTATTTACAGTTGCTAACAACTACCATTTAGTGCTCATTACTAAATGCTCAGAGCTGCTAAGCTCTGGTTAAACATTAGGGTCTACAATCCCGGCAGCCAGCCTGGAGGCAGACATTTTTCCACATTACAGATGATAATTTGAGAGAGAGCAGTCTTACTGCCCTGGAGTATTCTTAGGTACTGAATATTTGAATATTTGAAGGTTTAACTATTTTATGATGCAAGGATAACAAATGTTTTTTTTTACTTAAAATGATCTTTTTTTAAAAAAAAAATTTTTTTTTAATATTACTTATTTCTGAGAGAGAGAGAGGCAGCATGAGCAGGGGAGAGACAAGAGAGAGGGAGACAAGGAATCTGAAGCAGCTCCAGGCTCTGAGCTAGCTGACAGCACAGAGCACGACGCAGGGCTTGAACTCACAAACCATGAGATCCTGTCCTGAGCCGAAGTCAGGTGCTTAACTGACTGAGCCACCCAGGTGCCCCTAAAAAAATTTTTTTTAGCATTTATTTTTGAGAGACAGAACATAAGTGGGGGAGGGGCAGAGAGAGAGGGAGACACAGAATCTGAAGCAGGCTCTAGGTTCTGAGCTGTCAGCACAGAGCCTGATGTGGGACTCGAACTCATGAACCATGAGATCATGACTTGAGCCAAAGTTGGAGGCTTAACCGACTGAGCCACCCAGGCGCCCCTAAAATGATCTTAATACACACCTTAACATCTGCAGGACGCACTGTATGCAGACAGGGAAACAGCTGCACGATGTCCATGAAGCTGTACGCATGAAGTGACAAAATAGTCAAATCAGTATTAAAGCACTGGAATTTTATGTTAGCATGAATTGTTGAGATATATTTTTGTGAAGTAATTCTACAACGTACTTTTATTTTTATTAGGAGTCAGACCTTTCGCTTGTCCTCACTGTGACAAAAAGTTTCGGACCTCAGGCCACAGGAAGACCCACATTGCTTCTCACTTTAAACACACGGAGTTAAGGAAGATGAGGCACCAGCGTAAACCCGCAAAGGTTCGCGTCGGCAAGGCGAACCTTCCGGTCCCTGATATCCCTTTGCAAGAACCTATTCTCATAACTGACGTAGGTAAGAGCCTCTTCCCTTTGGACTTTGCAAAGCATATATGAATGTCATGGTCTATGTAGGGAGACAGTTTTAGTATGTTGCTAATGATGTTTTTGTTCAGCACTTTTGCTTTATGGCCTGGTATGTTCCACAACCAAAATCCTAGTTCTGTCTGAACTACTGCCCAAATTGTGTTCTTGGTTAAGAAAGGAAGGTTGTGTACAAGTGAAGTCCTCACTGAAGATCGATTTCTGCCTCAATGGAACCATCAGTGTGGACAAGGGTTCTTTATGTGAAATACATAGTGCACTTTGTTATTTTCATCTTAACATCCCTACGTGGTAGGTAACAGGTTTTATATGGGCTGCTGTAATCTTTGGAGAAAAAAGGGAAACTGCTAGCTTTTAAGGCTTTTTTTTTATGCTTAATGTTATTAAGGTTAAAGTATGATTTTATTAACTAAAAGAAAACACTGCTTATGAGAATCTTTGTCATAACGATTTTTACTAACTAAAAGAAAACACTGCTTATGAGAATCTTCGTCATAACGATTTTTACAAGTGCTAAACAAAATTAAAGAAAACTTCATTAAATTTTGTGCTAAAACTTACATTTTTAAAGAATTTCTTTTAATGTTTTATTTATTTTTGAGAGAGAGAGACAGCAGGAGTAGCGGAGGGCTAGAGAGAGAGGGAGGCACAGAATCTGAAACAAGCTCCAGGCCCTGAGCTAGCTGACAGCACAGAGCCCGATGCGGGGCTTGAATCCACTAACTGTGATATCATGACCGGGGCCAAAGTTGGAGGCTTAACCGACTGACCACCCAGGCACCCCTAAAACTTATATTTTTATACAATTTCTGTATTTTATTGTGTCTTAGGCAAGATAATCCAGTCCCTGAACAAAATTCACATCCAAGTATAATTTAATATAAAGGTTAAATGGTTTATCAAAAAACCATTTAAGCTGATCAAAAATCATGAATTTTTTAAAAAGTTTATTTATTTGTTTTGAGAGAGAGAGAGAGTGCATGCGCACGCATGAGCAGGGGAGGAGCAGAGAGAGAATCCTAAGCAGACTTTGCGCTGTTAGTGTAGAGCCCATTGTGGGGCTCGAACTCATGAACTGAGTGGAAGCCGAGAGTCAGACACTTAAAGCAACTGAGCCACCCAGATGCTCCTCAGCAATCATGAATCTTTAAAAAAAATCATGAATCTTTAAGAGCATACCATCACATATATAAGCCAAAAATAATTACAAGAAAGGAGAAATATTCAAATTCTAAAGTACAGTGAAAATTCCTCAATTAGATTAATTTAACTAAACGGTGAAACTGAAGAGGATCCGAGGTATACATCTGTTTAAAAAGAGTTGTTTAATAGCTTTACAGAATCTTTTACTCTATAAGATGTACCCTTTTAAATATGCATGGAATAGAAGTTGGTCAAATATTAGGATATGGAAAAACTTCAAATTTTCGAAAGTAGAAATTGTACAGGACATAATCTTTGATTATAGTTCAGTGAAAACATAATAGAGAATAGCTAAATGTGTTAGCTGTAGTTCAGATAGCTGACACATTTGAAAATTTAGACAAAATGGATCTTTTGTAGAATCGTGTTCTTCTCTCGTAATTGACTCTGGAAGAAATGGAAAACCCCAAAACAGATGATAGATTGGAGGTCATCCTCCCCAAAGTGCCATTCTCTGTTGATATTATGTATGAGTTGTACTGAGCTTCCTAGAAACTCTAATTCTTTGAGTATTAATTGTTCAAACCTTAGAAACTGATCAAAGCTCCCGTGGAGGTTAGAATACCCTGATGTCCTTGTCCACTTTTGGTAGCTCAGAAAACAAAACAACACACCAGTTTCATTTAATGTGTATATGATCTCACCATAATCTATAGGTTTTCAATGTTTTGTGTCATTCCTGAAACGCAGAAAAGTCTCCGAAAGTCAGGACAGATTTAACATTTGTTTAGTGGCTCTAGAATTATCCTTCATGCTTTTAGAGTTATCCTCCAATTACCAGTTTTTTTAGGTTGCCATTAATCAAATTAAACACCTGTGGGTTTCTTGACTTTAAGTTTCTAAACCCTTAGTTACACTCCAGTCCTGATACTCCAGACTTTTTCCCAGGTTAAAATAGGGTACGTTTTAATTGTTGGTTTCACAGATAACTGGGAAACCAAACCTAGACCAAATTAATGGCAACAGAATTCTCCTTTGGTCTGTGTTGAGTGAGACCAACATGAGGGAAATGATTCATATAGAGGGGGCTTCCCATTGTAGAATGTAAAATGTTGTAAATAATTATTTTCATGGTTAATGTCATTATTATTTATATTTTTGTCTGTCTCTTCTTTCAGACTCTGAGCTCCTCAGGGGCCCTGTAGAAAAGACGTTACTTTAATAACCTTTGGGGGACAGATTTTGATAAAAATGTGACAGCAAGGATTTTTAGCACAGATAAAGTTATAGTTATCTGACTTCGTTAGGAGATGAGGTGTTCTAGTCCAGCCTAGTTACTTCAAACACAATATGTCATTTAGAGTAACATTGTCACTTAGGAAACTTAGAATGCATTAAAACTACCTTAGCAAGCAATTTAGTCTGCATATTAAGGAGGCACAGTTGGTGGTATGGTACTATACAGTCATAAAAACTTTTAGAGGTGTGTAGGAACTTTAGAAGAGTCATTCCAGAACTTCTCTACATTCTTCATTTGTACAGATATAAAAACTAAGCTCTAGAAAGAGTTATGATGTTGCTTTTACATTACACAACTAGTTTGTGCTCATGGTAGATCTAGAATTCTGGATGTTCTGACTTCTAGACCAGGGTTGTGTTAAGCAAAGTTCACTTCTTCTGTACATGCATTACCATTGCGCTCCCAGGCACAGAATTATGGGAGAGCACACCATGATCTTCACGTGGTCATTGTATCTTGGTATCAAGCACCCGTAATTTTTACTGAACTTCAATATTGTTTAGTTTATTGTACATTAGGGATTGTATTTCACTAGTAATGTTCCCTTGTACTCTGAATGTTTTTTCTTTGAATTCAAGAACTAAAGTTTAAATATGATAATGTGCAGATTAAGGACGTATTGGAGTCATAGGTGATCATGATATTCAGAGGGAGCTCATTATCATCATAAAAAGCTGAGAGAGATCATTACCACCAGACCTTCTTATAAGAAACACTGAAGGGATTTCTTTAAGTGGAGGCAAAAGAACAATAATTAACATCATAAAACATAAAATGATAGCATGAATCTCACTGGTGATGGTAAGTCTGTAGTCATAGTTAGATTCTGCATTATGGCAATAGTGGTATACACTTTACTCACAACTCTAATGTAAAAGTTAGAAAAAAAAATTGTAGGGGCTCCTGGGTGGCTTCGTCGGTTAAGCGTCCGACTTTCGCTTAGGTCATGATCTCGCGGTTCATGGGTTCGAGCCCCGCGTCGGGCTCTGTGCTGGATGACAGCTCAGAGCCTGGAGCCTGTTTCAGTCTGTGACTCCCTCTCTCTCTCACCCTCCCATGCTCACGCTGTCTCTCTCTCTCTCCTAGAAATAAATAAAACATAAAAAAAAAAAAGTTGTAAAAATAACCATAACTATAGGCATCTGTAGTTACATAGTATAAAAAAACTTAAGTTTTATCAGCAATAATCTAAAATGTGAGGGAGAGGAGAGGTAAAATTTATGGGTTCTTTTGAAGTTATTATCTGTTTAAAATGGTGTGTTAAAGTTTAAGATAGTCTATGTAAGCCTCATGGTAACCACAAGGGAAAATCCTACAGTAATCATGCAAAAGAACATGGTAAAGAACTTAAAACATATTGAGGCATCAAAACACAAAAAGATAGCAGGATAAGAAAGCAAGGAATATTGGATTCAGAAACAGTGAACAAAATGGCATTAATGAGTCCTTACCTATCAATGATTACTTTAAATGTAAATGGATTAAATCCTCTCATTAAAGACACAGAATAGCTAAAGGGGAAACAAAACAAGATTTCAGTGATATGCTCCCCAGGAGAAGCTCAGGTTTACTGTGAAGGTAGACATAGAGAATGAAGCAGGTAGAAAAAGACATTTCAAGCAAATGGTAACTGAAAAAAGCAGGAGTAGCTATACTTGTATCAGACAAAGTAGACCTTAAAGGAGAAATGGTAATGAAACAAAAGACAAAGGAGGTCATTATATAATGACAAAGGGGTCAATACCTCAAGAAGATATAACAATTGTAAATATTTATGTGCCTAATATGGAAGGACCCAGAAACAGCCAATAGGAGAGATAAAACAGTAATACGGTAATAGTTGATGACTTTAATACTCCACTGTCAACAATAAACAGGTCATTCAGATGGAGACTCAATAAGGAAACAGCACATTTGAACCACGCTATACACCAAAAGGACCTAACAGGCAAATACAGAACATTCTAACTAACCACAGCAGAATACACATTCTTCTCAAGCACATATCAGACATTTTCTAGGGTAGACCATACGTTAGGTCACAAAAAAAAGCCTTAGCAAATTCAAGAAGGTTGGGATCATACTAGGTATCTCCTATGATGACAGTGGTATGAATCTAAAAATCAATGAGGGAAACTGAAAAATTCACAGGCCCATGGAAGTTAAACAATACTCTCCTGAACAACCAATGGATCAAAGAAGAAATTAAGGGTGAAATAAGTGTCTTAAGACAAGTGAAATAGAAAACACAAAATACCAGAACTCATGGAATGCAACAAGAACAGCTCTTTGAGGGAAGTTCATAGCAATACACACCAAATTATGAAGCAACAAAAATCCCAAATAACAACATCATCTTACACCTTAAGGAACTAGCAAAAGAACAACAAACTGAGCCCAAAGTTAGCAGAAGGGAAGTAGGAAAGATTGGAGCAGAAGTAAATAGAGAACATAAAACAATAGAAAATATTAGTGAAACTAAGAGTTGGTTCTGTGAAAAGATAAACAAAATTGACAGACCCTTCCCTAGACTAACAAAGATAAAAAGAGAGGATCCAAGTCAACAAAATTGTAAATTTTTGGAAAATATAAAGGAAAACATTACAACTGATAACCACAGAAATACAAAAGACCCTAAGAGGCTATTATGTACAATTATATGCCAAAAAAACTGGACAGTCTTGAAGAAATGGAATAATTCTTAGTAATATACAACTTACCAAGACTGAATCAGGAAGAAAGGGGAAGTCTGAATAGACCAAGGACTAGTAAGGATGTTGAATTAATCACCAAAAGTCTCTCAACATAAAAATCCCAGGACCAGATGGTTTCACTGGTGAATTTTAACGAACATTTTAAGAAGAATTAACATCAACCCTTCTCAAACTATTCCAAAAAATCAAAGAGGAAGGACATTCCCCAAACTCATTTTACAAAGCCAGCATTACCCTTACACCAAAACCAGAAAAGGACACTACTAGAAAACCACCCAATATCCCTAATTGATATAAATGTAAAAATTCTCCGTAAAATATTGCTAAACCACATTCAGTAGCACATTAAAAGAATCATTTACCATGACTAAGTGGGATTTATCACAGGGATGCAAGGATGGTTCAACATACACAAGTCAATCAGCGTGATATGTTACATTAGTAGAATAAAAGAAAAGAATCATATGATACCAATAGACGCAGAAAAAGCATCTGACAAAATTCAACTTCCATTCATGGTAAAAAGTTTTAACAAATCAGGAATAGAAGGAACATAACTCATTATAATAAAGGCTATACATAACAAGACTACAACTAACAATATACTTAATGTTAAAGGTTGAAGGGTTTTCCTCTATGATCAAAACAAGACAAGGGTGCCCATTTTCACCACTGTTATTCAAATGAGTACTGGAAGTTCTAGCTAGATCAATAGCATCAAAAACAGGAAAATACTTAAGAATAAATTTAACCAAGGAGGTAAAAGGTCTCTACTCTGAAAACCACAAGACACTGATGAAACAAGTTAAAGACACAAAAAATAGAAATCCCATGTTCATGGATTGGAAGAATTGGTATTGTTAAAATGTCAATACTGAAGCCATCTGTGGATTCAGTGCAATCCTATCAAGATTCTAATGGTGTTTTTTTTATGGAAGTAGGAAAAACACTCTTAAAATTGGTACAGAACCATGATGGACCTAATTAGCCATGGAAATCATAATAACGAAGACTGAAGCAGGAGACATCACACTTCCTGATTTCAAGTTGCACTATAAAGCTGTAGTCACTGACACAGTGTGGTACTGGCATAAAAACCAGTAGACCAATAGAATAAAATTGAGGGCCCAGACATAAACCCAGGTATATATGGGTAACTGATACTTGACAAGGGAGCTAAGAACACTCAATAGAGAAAAGATACTCTTTTCAATAAATGTGCTGGGATAACTGGATATTCACATGTAAAAGAATGAAACTAGACCCTTATCTTCTACCACTTACAGAAATTAACTTGAAATGGGTTAAATGCATCAATATAAGACTTGAAACCACAAAAGTTCTAGAATAAAACCTAAGATCAATGCTCCTTGATGTGGGTCTTGGTAACGATGCTTTGGATAGGATACCTAAAGCACAAGCAACAAAATAATAAATAAGTCGACCACATAAAACTAAAGAGTTTCTGCACAGCAAGAGAACCCATCAATAAAGTGAAAAGACAGCTTATGGAATGGAAAAAAACATTTGCAATCAAGTGTTTCTGATAAAATGTTAATATCCAAAATAACTCATACAACTTAGAAAGAAAGATAAAACTAAAACAAACAAAAATTAAAAATTAAAAAGTAGGTAACGGACCTGAGTAGACTTTTCTCCAAAGAAGATAGTCAGAAGGCTGACAGGTATTTGAAAAGATGCTCCACATCGCTAGTCATCAGGATATGCGAAATAAAACGACGGCGAGATATTACCTGGTATCTGTGGCCTGACAAATCCTGGGATGGATGTGGAGAAAAGGCAGACTTTGTGCACTGTTGGTGAGATTGTTACAGGCACAACTACTATAGAAAACAGTATGGAGGAGCCTCAAAAAATTAAGAATAGACCTACCATATGATGCAGCAATTCTGCTTCTGGGTCCATTTCCAAAGGAAACAAAAATACTAACTCACAAAGATAACCACACCCCTACGTTCATAGCAGAATTATTTACAGTAGCCAAGAGATGAGAAGAGCCTAAGTGTCCATCAGTGGATAAATGGGTAAGAAAAATATGGATTATTATTCAGCCATAAAAGATGAGGAGATGTTACCATTTGCAGCAACATGGATGGACTTTGAAGGCATTTTGCTAAGTGGAGCAAGTCAGAGAAAGACAAATACCGTATGATCTCACTTAAGTGTGGAATCCAAAAGGAAGAAAAAACAAAGCAGATGCATAGAACAAGAGGTCAAACTATTGGTTTTTAGAAGAGGGGAGGTAGAAGGAGCACTGGAGGAAGGGGGTCGAAAGGTACACACTTCCAGTTGTGAGATAAATATACACCAGCGACGGGATGGACCCCGTGGTGACTACAGCTAGCGTTGCTGTGTGATGTGCAAGAGGGTTGTGAAGACAGTAGGTCCTGAGAGTTCTCATCACAGCGAGAACTTTTTTCTTGCCTCTTTTCCTTTTTTTGGTATCTTTATGAGAGGGTGGATGTTAGCCTAGCCTACCACAGTAAGTGCATCACGACACGTGGACGCCTTCCTCTACAGTGACGTGTGCCTGTTAGTAATTTCTTGATAAAACTGGGAGTAAACAGAAACAAGGAAAAGGGATTCTGATCTGTAGTTTCTTCTCAGCTTTCAAATCATAGATATATCTGTTTATTTAGATGTTACTGTTTTTCCCTATATATGTGGGTGCGTGTCTGTAAGTGTAATGTCCCCATTTTTTCATTTTGTGTAGCATAGATGTTTGAAATATCTTTTCTTTGAAAGTGATCCAGGCTTTGGTTATCTTTTATATATTTTTAAATTAAGTTTATTGAGAGAGAGTGAACACAGTTGGAAAGGGCACAGAGAGAGACTAAGCAGACTAAGCAGACTCTGCACTGTCAGTGCCGTGTCCAAGTCTGGGGCTTGATCCCATGAATCCTGAGATCATGACCTGAGCTGAAATCAAGACTCAGATGCCTAACTGACTGAACCACTCAGGTGCCCCATGGTACCTTTTATTTTAAACCTCAGGGATGTAATGATTGATCTTCCAAGTTTATATTCATGTTTTAATTGTATCGATATTAGAGCATTTCTCTTGCTTTTTAAAACACATTTGTTGTACCTCATATATCAAGTTTATTTTATATGTTATGTATTATCTATAATAATGTTATATTTGTCATCATTTTGCAGTATTTGCATTCTCTTACTATTTATAATATGCAGAAGCTCTTCTAAGGCTTAAATGTATTTTCCCAAACACTATAACAAGATAAAGCTTTTTCTCTGGAAATTCTTAGAAGGAATTTTAGGAAATTCTAAGGACATTTCCAGTTTGTTTTTCAGACACATGCATCAACTAGAATTATTCATGCCTTTCTTTGAGATGAGTATTTCCTTCATATATGTATGTTTTCATATATTAGGGCTTAAATGTATTTTCCCAAACACTATAACAAGATAAAGCTTTTTCTCTAGAAATTCCTAGAAGGAATTTTAGAATTCTAAGGACATTTCCAATTTGTTTCTCAGACACATGCATCAACTAGAATTATTCATGCCTTTCTTTGAGATGAGTATTTCCTTCATATATGTATGTTTACATTTACACACACACATACACACACATATATGTCTGATGGTCTAGTGGAAATGACATACTATCACTAAGACCTTAGGACATTTCTGTATGTTAAATTCACCCTTAGTTTTTTTTTTCGTCAGAGATTGAGACCTTATCATTAGCCTAACTTTGTAATTGGACTTTGTGTTTATAAAATTATTGTAGGTGAAAAAGCATCTTAAAAATGAGGCCTGTAATTTTACTGCCTTAGTAGCTCACAGTAGGAAGCCCCCTCCCCCACACACTTGCAAAGGACTCAGAGTCCTTTAGGAGTCTGCCTCTGAGTACATGTGCCTCGGCACCGCCCCAGAAGTGGTCATTCCGTGCGTATTGGGGAAATCACTAAGGCAAGCGGTTTTGTAGACTGGATTGTTTATTGCAGCAGCGTGACAGTATCCAGTAAGAGCAGCAGAGATATTCCCCAGAGGAGTGTGAAATGAACTGGGCACATTGACCCAGGGGAGTTCCTTGCAGAGGATGAGGAGGGTGTCCCGTGTCCTGACCTGGAAAGGTGGCGAATGTGGAGTTGAGGTATAACTAGAGCAGCGTGTGTGTGGCTGATCCCACCCGTGTTTGTGTAAAACAAACCCTCTGTTAGAGTACACACATGGTTAATTATGATCATCTCGGAGATCTTGCACTTTTGTCTTTACGAGTTTCCTAATTGGAGAAGGGGCCAGAGGACTTGCGGCTGCACAGGAGCGCACCAGCAAAGGCTCGGAGGCGTGACTCCGCTCGCGAGTCACAGGCAGGTGGGGAAGGAGTGGTGGCAGAGCAGGAGGCAGCAGCAGGCCAGGTGCAGGCGAGGGCTCCTCGTCAGACGCGCACCGGTCACTAGGAGTCAGGGTGCCAGCTTCCGGGGACTCAGTCTCGACCCTGGGCTCATTGTTCTGGGAAAGAAATGATGGACTAAATGTTCTGTGAAGTTGTCGACGGTGGAGCACACAAGTTCTACAAGCCACAGGAGAGAGTTGGGTGGGAGCCATGGGGGCCAAGGGGTTGCTGCCGAGGTGGGTGGCTGGGGTGGGGACCCTGTGCCAGAGTGGGGGCTGTGAGGCCTGGGGCACGTGGCTAGTGTTAAGTGTCCCGGTCAGATTCTGGCGCTGGCTCTCCAGCAAGGGCTGCCGTCCTGGGCTGATAATGCGGCTTGTCTGTCTGGAGGAGCGAGGCAGGCGCAGCCTGGAGCCTGGAGGAGGCGCGGGCCTGACTGCCGTCGTTGAAGCCACACTGTTGTGCTGCCTCGTGAGCATGGTGTCTGCATCTCAGGGCCGTAGGAAGACACTGACCCAACGGCCGATCTTACGCGCTGGCCCCGACGGCCTGGTGACCTGCGCACCCCTCCTGAGAAGGCGTTCTCTTGTTTCGTAAGTGAGATGGCAAAAGGCATAGATTGTTTCCTTATCTGTGAAGTGTCTTGCTTTTTCCCCAGGACGATAGATACAAATGTTGGAGGGTTTTTACTTTTTAAAAATTACTTTGTGGATTTCATTTATTTTACCTGCTTCCCTGAATTTATGTAATTGATATAACTGGTTTCTTAAAATTGTTTCATTTCCGTATATTTTTCTTTCTGGTTGCTTTTTAACATATATTACCTCAAAGTACATAACATTCCTCAAATTTGTAGTTTTGTACAGTTCACGTTACTTGTGGGATGAATGAAGAAAATTTTTTGTTGGTGTTTTTCTGAGAAACGATTCATTCCATTAAGTTCAACAGGGAACAAGGAAATTGATGGTCAGATACTCTTTCTTTGGAGTTTATAATTTTAATGAAGTTGTACTTTTATGCAAATAGCTACTGAGCCTGTTGGCATAAAATTCCAAATGATTGAGCCCCACGGGTGCTGTTGCGCAGACCTCCCGTGAGGCACTTGGGTGTCACAGTTTCCTAGGCTGGATGGTGACCCGAGACGGCATGCGTGTCAGCTGCCACTTAGGAGAATGTTCTGCTCACGCCACCTCACAGGTCCTAGCATAGTTGATGGCCAGTAAAGGTCAGCCCTGCGCTCGGAAATAGACGATCTTGGTTGGAGTGTGCGTGTGTGCTGCTTTCCTAGGGACTAGGAATGGCTGCGTGAGCCAGAGGGGCTGGGTGGCGGGAGGGTGGCTGGGTGGGGCTCCGAGCGCCAGCCAGGGGTGGAATCCAGCGGAGCAGTGGTGGTGAGGAACTCGGTCGTGAGCACGGAAGGCCTGTGAGCACCTGTGTCTTCAGTAACAGGGTCTCTCTGTCGGTGAGCGGAGAAGGTTGAGCAGAACCGTGATTTGATGGAGGCATCGTCGTGGTGTTTGTCTCCATGCGGTTCAGTCTGTGGGTCCCAGAGGCAGGCGACTGCTGTTCTGAGCAGGAGCTGAGTCCCCAGGACAGAGCCCGGGAGCCTGGAACAGTGTGGAAGCTGCCGGAGAGAGAGTGTCCCTGAATGGTACCGATTTGGCTCTGGTCGTCCGAAACGCTTGTGAAACGGGACAAGTTTTGGCAGTTTTAGGTTTGTGCTGCACGGATTAAACACAGGTTACAAGGGAGGGTTCTGAGTTCTCTTTGAAAATAACCGGGCTCCTGCTGCAGGCACCAGGAGGAGCAGGCCCGTTTCCGAGGTCTGATGCGGCAGCGACGTGCCTGAGCCGAGCCTCCGAGACCTCCCCGGCTCCACTTTCCCCGCGCTGTGGGAGGCTGGCAGCAGCGGGAAGGCGACGGGGAACAGGTCTCCGAGGCGGTGGGGAGTGTGGCGCCCAGGACTGCAGAGGACTTAATGAGATCGGGGCAGGGGGTGGTTCTCGAGAATTCTGAAACACCCGGCTGGCCCCTTATGATGGAGGGGACTGCTTTCCACGTCCAACAAGGAGAGCCGGGAGGGAGAAGGAGGTTCTAGGGCAGAAAACCGAGCTGCAGCCTGGCCCGTCCCGGAAAGCCAGGACCGCGGCGCCCTAGGAGGTGCCCACCAAGAACCTTCACCCAGGAGTTAGTGGCACAGTGCGGGTTGGGCCCGGGGAAGGAGGGCCCTGGGCAGGCTGGCCGTGGGGTCTTCCTCTTAATGTTCCGGGTGAATATGAAGTGATCGAAAAGGCTCAAATGCATGTTTGTCCTGAGTTGCATACTTAACTCAATGGCTTGATCAAGACCTATTTTTCATAGTCAACCTAAGGGGGTTCTTTCCTGAAAGATTGTAAAACCTGGAATCCTTCAGTTACCAGTTTTCCTAGTCACAGGTACCCCTTTAATAACATTTCTTTAAAAATAGACTTTTTTTTTTAAGAACAGATGATCATGTGAGAATCATTTGTGTTTTGAGTTCATTGTAGTACTAAGGGTACAGTCTTTATACTGCACAGAGAAGAGATTCAGAGTCCTGATTGACCTACATTTTGGATACAGTTATTTTGATTCTGTGCCAGCAAATGTAGGAACTCATTAAAAATTGAACCAGAGGAAAGAACTGCAATGTACATATATTCCTTATGTTGGAAAATACCTATCTTATATTAACTTTATAAGTGTTTCCCAATGGGCTTTTTTAAAATAGCCGGTTTCTAACAATTAAAATAGCACTTAGCTGCAACGCTGGAAATCTATATTTTAACTCCTCCAAATTTTCGTCTTTTGGGGAAAGCAGATGCCTTTTGACATTTAACTTTTTTAGTAGCATTAACAGCAAATTATTCCTGATTTTCTTTTGGTTTGTAGGTCTTATCCAGCCCATTCCAAGAAACCAGTTTTTTCAAAGTTATTTTAATAACAATTTTGTAAATGAAGCAGATAGACCGTACAAGTGTTTTTACTGTCATCGCGCATATAAAAAGTCTTGCCACCTTAAACAGCACATCAGGTAAGGTGATGTACCCAGAAATGGGAGATGTAGCTTAATTGCAGTGATTGGTGAGCTGGTAGCATGTAGAAATCTTAAGGATGGTAGTGTTCACTTTCGGGATTTGAAAATGTCACACGTTTGACCCCACAGTATTTTTTGGTTTCTGATATTTGTTTTCCTTTTTTTGTTAATGTTTATTTATTTTTGAGAGAGAGAGTGTGAGTGAGGTAAGGGCAGAGAGAGAGGGAGACACAGAATCTGAAGCAGGCTCCAGGTTCTGAGCTGTCAGTGCAGAGCCTGATGTGGGGCTCGAACTCACGAACTGTGGGATCATGACCTGAGCCGAAGTTGGACGCTAAACCTACTGAGCCACCCAGGCATCCCTGGTGACTGATGTTTTCATTTGTTAGTGTCTTGAATATTCTGCCCAGAAATTGTCACCTGATTTTATTTGCACTGTTACATGTCAGCACTTGTAATTTCTAGGACGTGTCAAACAAGAATTTGGTTTATTGAGTTAGTGACGTACTTTAACAGGTTTTCAGATCTGTTCGTCGGAATTTAGATTAATGCCTGGTGCTAGCAACAGTGAAAGGAAAGTGGAAGCTTGGTCGGGAAAGATGGTGAAATGTCATGAAAACTTTTAGAACTCAGAGGCAGACTTGCCATAGAGCGTGGTCTCTGCTGTGTGCTGGCCATGTGGCTTCAGGGAAGTCACTCGAGCTCTCTGAATCTTGGGTGCTCTCGTTGGTCAAATGTTGAGAAGTATGTCCCCACTGCTGAGCGTCCCACCGTGGCTCTCCATGAAAGAATGGACACACGCACCGTAGCTTATAAAGCGTTGTAATGTCAGAAGGTGCTTACTCACTCATATTTGTATTCTTTTCAGATCACACACAGGTGAGAAGCCTTTTAAATGTTCTCAGTGTGGAAGAGGCTTTGTTTCTGCCGGAGTGCTCAAAGCCCACGTGCGCACGCACACAGGGGTCAAGTCCTTCAAGTGTCTGATATGTAACGGAGCTTTCACGACCGGTGGCAGCTTACGGCGGCACATGGGCATCCACAACGACCTTCGTCCTTACATGTGTCCTTACTGCCAGAAGACGTTCAAGACCTCGCTGAACTGCAAGAAGCACATGAAGACCCACAGGTAGGCATGATCCCACCTTGAACCCCTTGCAGAATCTGCACTGGGACAGTTTTACTGTGAAACGCATGGTATCTTTTACAGTCTTTTTAAAAATTTTAAATATTCTGGTGCGTGTCCTCACCCTCCTCTGCTTCCTTCACATGCCTGCGATCTGTGAGAGCGCTTGAAGTTCAGGGAACGTGATTTTTTTCCCAGAGCTCTCAGTAGTATTTAACTTGAACTGGATCGCCACCGTGGCTTCACAGGGAAGTAATGTTTTGAAATGTTGGTAGCGAGGTAGGGCGTGCGCAGCAGTCCCTCCCGCGAGTGGCCCCCGGTGGCCCCTGACCGTGGCGTCTCCTTCCGTCCTGAAGGTACGAGCTCGCCCAGCAGCTGCAGCAGCACCAGCAGGCGGCCTCCGTGGACGACGGTCCCGGGGGCCCGCAGGGCGTGCACACCGCGGCGCACGTGCAGGTGGAGATCGAGAGCGAGGAGCTGCGGCAGGCGGCCACGGGCCCCGCGAGCGCCGAGGCCATGCTGGACCTGGAGCCCCCGCAGGTGGTGCGCACGGAGGACACGGGGCTCGCTCAGCAGCTGACGCACCAGCCCCTGGACACAGATGAAGGCAAATATTCCAGATGTTCTAACGTGTACAGTTGGCCGTTCGTACTCCCTCCAGTCTGTGCCGGGGTCTCGTCCCTGAGTGTTTCGGTCCCAGTTTGTGTGTGTGTGTGAGCCCCTGCGGGCCTGCTGTGGCCTAGAAATCCAGGGCCAGGACCCGTCACACACACACGCCTCCTGCAGGCACGTCACCGTCGTGTGTCGAGAGGGGCCTTCGTGCGCAGCAGGTGTGCGTCCGAGACCGCGTCCCGCACGTCGGCGGGGGCAGAGCCCTGGCCTGGCGGGCCGCTTTCTTCACCCGTAGGGCCTCCTGCAGACGGCGAGCTCGTCTGCCTGGCGCAGCCCCTTGTCTCGTTTGGGCCTCACCGTTCGCAGGCCAGCTTACTATTTGGTGTCCTGGGTCCCACATGTGTTTTGTCTGTGAGCAGGAGTTTGTGTTTTTTATCCTCTGGGTATCCTGGAATGATGCACATCCGAAAATATTTTTTTAAATGTTTATATTTTTAAGTTTATTTAGTTTGAGAGAGAGACCGTACAAGTAGGGGAGGGGCAGAGAGAGAGAGAGAGAGAGAGAGTAAGAGAGAGGGAGGTAGGGAAGGAAGGAGGGAGGGAGAGAGAGAATCCCAAGGGGACTCCATGCTGTCAGCACAGAGCCCAATGTGGGGCTTTTACTCATGAACCATGAGTTCATGACCTGAGCCAAAACGAAGAGCCAGATGCTTAACCGGCTGAGCCCCCCAGGAGCCCCTGAGAAAAGGTTTTAAATAGTCATTGAATGTAAATGCATTAGGATATTTTCCCTGTAGAAGAATGTCTGAGGTTTAGGATAAACTTTGAGGGGACGTTCTGGCATTACGAAGGTGACGCGTCCCCTCTGGTACCTGTGTACCTATCTTATATTCTGTGTTGTGTGTGTGTGTACGTGTGTCTGTCCTTCCTACTGTCTTTCCCAAACACAGAGGCTCAGTTTTGAGAACTCACTGAAGTGCCCTTTCGGACAGACGGGTAGATCTGAAATGACCCGGAGCTCACGACCTCCCCTGTGTTTGCATGTCTACCTCAGATGGGTTCGTGGCCCCGCCGCACCCCCTGCCAGGGCCCGTGGACCAGTTTGAGGAGCGGGTTCCACCGCAGTCCTTCGAGCCGGCCGGCTTGTCGCAGGGTCAGTGAGCTGCACAGCAGCCTTGGCGGTTTGTTTTAAGGCCCTTCTGAAGTTTGTGGTTTCAGACCAGCGATTTTCTGCACGGATTGCGTGTGCATGTGTGTCGTGTGTGCGTGTGCTGCGTGGGGCCACTCAGTTGTCTGGGAGGCGCTGTTAGTGACCATTCTGCACGTGGCTTGTAGCCAAGCCTCGGTGACCAGGTGGAGGGGCCTCTGGGGCGGCCATGTAGACGGTCGTGTGCTGGGCGCAGCACTGTCCCCAGAGCCTGCCGATGACGGCCAGCCCTCATTCTGGTTCGGAAGGTGGGCCTGTCCCTGTAACACCATTATCTATAAGACCAGCTGTGTGTGTTGTGTGTGTGTGTGTGTGTGTGTGTGTGTGTGTGTGTGTGTCTGTGTGTGTGTGTGTCTGTGTGACTAGAGTAGTTTTTACAGGACTCGTGTTCTCTGATTTGTTTCAGGCTTTCCTGTGGCGGATCCGTACGGTCAGCAGACCGCATTTGCGCCCGTCCAGCAGCTGCAGGACTCGAGCACGCTGGAGTCGCAGGCCCTGTCCACTAGCTTCCACCAGCAGGGCCTGCTCCCCGGGCCCGGCCCTGACGCCGTGAGTGTGGTGAGTGTATGTGGCGTGCCTGGCGCCGCCATCTTCAGGCTGTAACCGTGTGGACGTCCTCACTTCGGAGGACGCGCCGATGTCTCCTGACAGTGTCGTGTCGCCTGTGAAGCCGAAACGTTCAGCACAAGCGTCTTCTCCCTGAAAATGCTTAAACTTTACTGAGAGATCTCGGTCTGATGACGTGGATTTCACAAAACTTTTTGGTCAGAAGAGGAAAGTCAGTGTCGTATTGTGTAATAACACGTGAAGGTTGTCATGTGGCATTAGTGACAAAAGCTGTGTGTTTTTAATTGCAGACTCTTACATCACAGAATGGAAGTACAAGGGACGCTGGTGTACTAAAAGTCAATATTTAAATGCATCATTTAAACGTTTTACTCAGTCTGGGGCACCTGGGTGGCTCAGTCAGTTAAGCGTCCAACTCATGATCAGGTCATGATCTCACAGTTCATGGGTTCAAGTCCCGCGTCGGGCTCTGTGCTGACGGCTCAGACAAGCCCCGCGTCGGGCTCTGTGCTGACGGCTCAGAGACGCTTTGGGTTCTGTGCCCCCCACCCTTGCTCTTGCTCTGTCTCCCTCTCTCTCAAAAATAAACAAACATAAAAAAAGTTTTACTCAGTCTAATTGGAGACATTTCAGGTTTTGTTTTGGTTTTGGTTTTGTCCATTTTTGGAGCTTTTTCAATAGTGAAGGAAGTGCTCGGCATATCAGTTCTCTCTCCGTGAAATCCACTGCTGAAAACAGCCGCAGCACCGTGGGCAGCTTCTCTGGGTGGGGGGCCTGGGCCCTCCAGGGGGCTTGCCTAGTGCTTCTTCAAAGCTCAGAAAGCCCGTAATCCGGGTGCTGCGTCCGGGTAGGACCTGAGGGGTGAAGAACGTGCTGTGTCTCCTTGTGGTTCTTTGCCGAGCGAGGCAGCAGGATTCTATTCATTTTCAGTAACACGAGAGCAGATGAGTAACGTCTTATTAAGAATTATAAAGAATATGGAAAGAGCAACAATTTCTTGCTTGGCTAACCTGTATTAAAGCAAATTAATAGACAATAAATAAATATTTACTAAAATTAGTATAAATTATTTTTTTTAAAAAGTTTTTAATGTTTTTTTTTTAAATTTTTTTAATGTTTTTATTTATTTCTAGGAGAGAGAGAGAGAGACAGTGTGAGCAGGGGAGGGTCAGAGAGAGAGGGAGACACAGAATCTGAAGCAGCTCCAGGCTCTGAGCTGTCAGCACAGAGCCCGATGCGGAGCTCGAACCCACGAACCGCGAGATCATGACCTAAGCGAAAGTCGGACGCTTAACCGACTAAGCCACCCAGGCGCCCCAAAAAAGTTTTTAATGTTTATCTTTGAGAAACCGCGCATGAGCAGGGGAGGTGTAGAGAGAGAGGGAGACCTAGAATCCGAAGCAGCTCCAGGCTCTAAGCTGCCAGCACAGAGCCTGACGTGGGGTTCGAACCCACGGACCATGAGATCATGACTTGAGCTGAAGTCGGACACTTAACCGACAGCCTCAGATGTTTATTATTAATCTAGCCAGATGATTAAATGGAGCTACTTAGTGTTACTTCTTTGATTCTGCTCTTATAAACCCTCTTATCCTTAGTTGGTGGTGGTTTTTGCATGTATTTACGTAGAGATACTCAGTAGTCTGCTTGTACTTGTGCTAAATTTTAGACAACTCATTTGATCCAGGAGTCGTCCCAGGAGGAGCTGGACCTTCAGACTGCTCGTCCCCCGTTCCTGGAGGCCAGGGAGGACCAGAGCCGACGCTCCTACAGGTAGCTGTCTGCACTGCGGCCGGTGCACGCCCGTCCTGACTGCTGCACGCCCGCTGTGTGCGCCCCACTTCCCAGGGGCTAGATTTACCTCAGGAGCTCTGTGAATGGGCTCCGTTGTCATCCCCGTTTTATGAGAACTAAAGGGTCTGAGGCCACAGAGATCAGCTTGCTAAGATTTCTCCAGCGAGCAAGTGGCAGCCACAGCCTGTGCGTTTCACCTGCTCTGCTATGGCTTCCTGTTACCGTGTTTGCAGAAACAACTTTTAATTTGCTGTGTGTGTCTTTGTTCAAGGTTCTTGGCATGCTGTGTGCATAACTGCCAAGCAGCACCATGAGCGCAGAGACCGCGTTTACATCCACTCGCTCGGCCCTCATGCTTCTGTGCCCTTAGTAGCGCGTGCTGAGTGCCTGCAGCGGCCTTGGGGCATTTAGGACGCGTGCGGCTCCCTGCGGAGCAGACAGGCCATGGCCCAGCTCCCCCAGGACGGGAGCATCACAGTGAACAGAAGAAACGTGCTGTGTTCAATTGAATAGGAGTATTGTCTTTGTAGAGATCATCTTGGCCTTATACTATTTGAATAATTTTATTATTTGCCTAAAATACTTTTGAAAATCTAATTAAAACTTTCTCCAGGGCCATTTAACCAAAAAACTACTTTGTAGTTACTCTTATCAAATGGTGAACTATCTTATCTCAAATGAGTGGTCTTAATTGAGGGTTTTGAAAAAAAAAATTTTTTTAATTTTTTATTTGTGAGAGAGAGAGATAGTGTGAGCAGGGGAGGGTCAGAGAGAGAGACAGACACAGAATCTGAAGCAGCTCCAGGCTCTGAGCTGTCATCACAGAGCCCGATGCGGGGCTCGAACCCACAAACTGTGAGATCATGACCTGAGCCGAGGTTGGACGCTTAACTGACTGAGCCACCCAGGCTCCCCTTAATTGAGGTTTTAGAACACAGCTAATGTTTGCCAATGTCATTAAGCCAGTAAGGTGTGAGTGGCCCAGTAACTTCACTCTCCCGTTTCGATAGGTTTTGTTTTTCATGACGACCTTGAGTACCTCAAGCTGGTGTTCTTATAGAGATGTTTTACCTTTGAGAGTGTATTATCCTGAGATCTTCATGAATTTGCAAATCCAACAGTGTGTTCTAGTGGTGGTTCCTAAGTTGGGGGTCTGTGGCTTCTGAGGGAGATAGGCAGAGCTGGGCTGCAGGGTTTCTCAGACCCCCTTGTTTTCCTCACACTGATCTCTTCAGCGAGTATTAACTGCTGGTGTTTACGTGGGATTTTGCATTGGTATTTTTAAGTAAGATTAATCTGATTGGTGTTTTCTCCTGATTCCTTTGTGACATCTGTTTGGTTTTCCAGGACTTGTAGCCTTGCATCATTCGTGCATTTATTCAGTGTTTATTAAGAACCCACTAGATTAGTGAGCAAGACAGAAGAACTTCAGTCCGCAAGGGTTGACAATCTAGTGGGAAGAGATGATAGCGAGATGGATGGGTGAGGCACCCAGCAGATGGGGACAGAGAGAGCGGAAGGGGTGCTGGGTGCTGGGGGGCAGCCGATGTGAGGGGAGGGTGCCGCTGCCCTGGGACTGGTCGTAGATGCTGGATCTATTCAGGACATGGGGCCTGTGAGACCTATAATGGGCCGAGGTGTGCGGGGGGGAGGAGGCTGTGAACATCGCTCTGACCTCAGAGCCGGGAGGGTGAAATCACTGCCCCTAGAAAGGGGCCACCCTTGGGGAAGCAGGTGTGCCACAAAGACCACGACGTGGTTTTGTGTTTTGTGTCATCAGGGGCACACGGCGGGGGCACACAGGCTGGGGCACACAGGCTGGGGCACACGGCTGGGGCAAACGGGCTGGGGCACACGGGCTGGGGCGGCTGGGGCACGGGCTGGGGCACACGGGCTGGGGCACACGGGCGGGCACACGGGCGGGGCACACGGGCTGGGGCACACGGGCTGGGGCACACGGCTGGGGCACACGGGCTGGGGCACACGGGCTGGGGCACACGGCTGGGGCACACGGCTGGGGCACGGGCTGGGGCACACGGGCGCTGCGGCTGGGGCACACGGCTGGGGCACACGGGCTGGGGGCTGGGGCACACGGCTGGGGCACACGGCTGGGGCACACGGGCTGGGGCACACGGCTGGGGCACACGGGCTGGGGCACACGGGCTGGGGCACACGGCTGGGGCACACGGGCTGGGGCACACGGGCTGGGGCACACGGCTGGGGCACACGGGCTGGGGCACACAGGCTGGGGCACATGGCTGGGGCATACAGGCTGGATGAAGGGGAGAGGTCCAGGTGGAGCTGTACCGCCAGGGAGTGAAGCCAGGAAGGTGCATGTCCGTAACGAAAGGAAGGGCCTTCGAGGCTGTGCTCTTGGTGCGCACGTAGCAGTGTGTGTTCTGGAGATGGACCGGGCTCGAGCTGTCTGGGTGTGATTTTTTGAGGAGATGGTGTGTCGCTTTCATTGGATTCTCAAGGACCTCAGGGATCCGCTCCCAACACATTAAGAAATGTGGAACCTGTAGCCTTGCTTTTCCCTTAATATTTTACCTTTTGGCGCGTAAGTGTGACGAAGGCAGAAAGCAGCAAAGCGCCCTGACGGCCCTGACGGCTTCCGGGGTTTGTGGTCTCAGAGGAGACCTTTCCGTGGATGCTGCCCCTGGGTGTCCTCCGGCGTCTGCTCGCCGTCCCCCCCCACCCCCCCCTGGCCAGGCGCTCTCCCACAGACCGCTCGCTCTCAGTGTTGGCCTCTGTGACTCAGGCTGGTGTTGGACATGTACAGGGACAGCTGTGTGATCCCCGTGAGGCAAGGGGAGGTGGCCTTTCACAGGCAGAGAAGGGTCCCGTCTCCGTAGGACACAGAGCCTGGTCCTGGGGTGGGAATGTGGCCAGGCGGCCGTGATGGCCTGGCTCCAGACTGTTCTCTGAGGCCTGTGTTTGTCCACCCGACTGCAGTACTGTTCCGTCGCTGGGAGTTGGTGGCCGTTCGCAGGTGCGGGCCCTGGAGTCTTCCTCGGCACACATCACGAGGTTTCTTGGCCCAGTTCTGCAAATGGAGTGTCCCCCTCGGCTGCCCCGTGCATGGAGCCGGGCCCGACCTCGTTGGCAGAATTGGCTTTCTCACCTCAATTGGTGAATGATGTTCGCTTGCTGTTCTGGTTTTAAGGGGCAACTTGTGTCCCCCAGTGAACTTCGGAACTGTATCTGAATTGCCAGTCTTCAGATCAGCGTGGGCACTCGAGGGCGGTAACTGCGTCTGTGCAGCTGCCCGGGCCTGGAGGGCCGGGCCCCTGAGTAACGTGCTGCTGCAGGGTAAAACCTGGGCATGGGACAGCTGGGGAAGTTCAGTACCAGAGGCTTTCTAAATCTGTTTTATTTATAGGTTTTAGTAATGTGTGAGTAAGAATTTAGAAATTTATAATTACTTCATCCTTGAAGTAAGTTTGACACGTTCTGTAAGAACTTAGGGGAAAGTAATACTGTGGATTTACACATTTTTCAAAGCAGATGTAGGGAAATGGGTTTTGTAAAGTATTTCATAAAACAAAAGAGTATATGAATTGGCATTTCCAAGTGTCTGGATTCAGGAGTGATTCTGACCCAGAAGCATTGGAAGGTTCTACAGCGTCTCCTACAACTTAGTAAAGAAAATAGTATGTGATCAATTATTTTCCTGTCATGTATAAAGGAGTCGTTTCTGATTAATCAGATATAATGCCTGATGGGTATTTGTACGGGATTTACCAATATTGAAATAATAAAATATGTGTAAGACCACAGATCCTCTGAGCAGAATTTGATCTGATGTAATAATTTCTGTAATGGTTACGCCTGATCATTTCATGATCGATGGTGAACATGGGTTTTTTCCCAGTGTCGGGTCTCCGATCTGAGCTCTGAATGAACGTGCTCTCTCTGCTCTTCATGCTGTGTTCGCAGATGTGAGTATTGCAACAAAGGCTTTAAGAAGTCCAGCCACCTGAAGCAACACGTGCGGTCCCACACGGGGGAGAAGCCCTACAAGTGCAAGCTCTGTGGCCGTGGCTTCGTGTCCTCGGGCGTTCTCAAGTCTCATGAGAAGACACACACAGGTCACTGTCTGCCTCGCGCTTGGGTTTGTGGTTTTCACTGTGTTCATGGAGGGGCGCAGCCATCGCCACCACGAGACCCTAGGGCACGTGCATCACAGCCCAGGGATGCCCTGGGCCTGTGGCAGTCACTCTCCGCTTTCCCTGGGTGCCCCTGGTCCCAGGAAACCCGGCCTCTACATCGGTGCGTTGGCCTGTTGAAGATGTTCCACGCCGGTGGAAGCATACAAGACAGGGCTCCTGGTCCCCAGCCTGGGGCTCCGTCCACACGGGGACAGGTGTTAGCACTAGCTAAGGCTACTAAGGTAGCCTTAGCCTTCCTGTGTGGGCGGACCTCTCTTGTTCATCATCAGCCTTGAGACTCCCGTCTGAGTCCTAGGACTCAGTCTGCTGTGAGCGCGTGTACACGTTGTATGTGGACGTATGTTTCCATTTCTCTGTTTACGAGTGGAATTGCTTGTCCTGTGGCAACTCCGTATAACCCTTTTGAGTTGATCGGACTGTTTACCAAAGTGGCTGCACCATTTTACTTTTCACCAGTAATGGACGGAGGTCCTGACCTCACACTCTCATCAACACCTGGCATAGCACGTGTCCTTTGTGTCATGACCGCCCTCGGGGGGGCGTGATGGTGTGTATTGTGGCTTTGATTGGCTTCTCTCTGGTGGTTCGTGGTGTGCGGCATCTTCCCACGTGCATATTGAGAGGTGGCTCTTCTAATCCTGTGCCATTTTTTAAATTAGATTATTTGCAACTTATTACTGCATTGTTTAAAGGGTTTGAAAACTTATTCTTTGTCAGAGCTGTGATTTGCAGTTAAATCTATTTTAAATATATTTAGATTTTGTATTTTTATTTTGTATATCAGTATATCTGTTTCTTATCAGTATATCTGTTTCTTATCAGGATATTCTGTATAAGGCTTTATTAGAAAATAAAAACAAAGAAACAGAACAGGGTAGGCCTTACAGGGCTTGTCCACAGTGGGTGGCTGGGGAGTGGTTTAGCGGGGTTAATGGGGTTAGAGCGGTTAGTGGGTGCTGGGAAGACGGGCAGAGAGCTGGCCCGGGAGGGCAGGTCTGGAGCCCTGCTAAGGAGCCCACTGTCCCCGCAGCAGACAGCAGCCTGGTGGACTCCTGCCACGTGTGCGTGGTGGCTGATGAGTGCTGTGGTCAGTCGGGGGACCCTGTTCCCTCAGCGCGGAGCAGAGGGTCCTGCTGTCAGACCCGACCGGCAGGTGAAGCTGTAGGGAGGGCTGTGGGTTCCCCGTCCCCTGTCACCTGCTGTGCGGATGAGGAAACAGGATGGATTTGAGGAAACGGTTCATGCGTACAGTACACAGCATGTTGTCCGTGTGGGTGTAGCAGGCGGAGGGTGGAGGGGACCTGGCACTGGCTGGGAGCCGCGCTCTTGGAGGCTGTCCTTGCACGAGCAAGTTGGCAGGAAGACATGCTCTCCGTGTCCCTGTCCTGACAGCAGACCAGGGCGAGAGCGGTCTCCGGGCTTGTGGCTCGTGGCTCGTGGCACGTGTCTTTGTTTGCTTTTGACAACTTAGGTCGTGAGGTTGTGAAGCATGGTGTTCACCCGGTCTTGTTGTCACAGGCGTGAAGGCGTTCAGCTGCAGCGTTTGCAATGCCTCGTTCACCACCAACGGCAGCCTCACGCGGCACACGGCCACGCACATGAGCACGAAGCCCTACAAGTGTCCGTTCTGCGAGCAGGGCTTCCGCACCACCGTCCACTGCAAGAAGCACATGAAGAGGCACCAGGCCACGCCGGCTGCTGCACCGGCCCCGGGGGAGGCGGACGGAGCAGGTACTGCCCGCTGCAGGTGGGGGCCGGGGCAGGGCTGGCGTGGACGCGGCTCCCCTGCGCTCGCTGCTTTTCTGACAGCCACAGCCGCAGGTGCGCTGAAAACAAGGGCCAGGAGGTGCAGAGAGGGGAACCCCCCCCCCTGCCGTCACTGGTCACCGCAGGGTGGCCGTGTGCATGTGAAGGTGCGGTTTCGTATCAGGGAGGGGTTCATGCCCCGCATCGTGGGTGAGTTTGGTGCGGAAGACAGGTGTGCGTCACATCCGAGCTGCGCACGTCCCTCCCTACTATTGTGCCGCCAGCTCCCACGGTGCACGCCCCACAGCGCGTCCGCTCGTCACCCCCTGGGCGCAGGCTGAGTCCCTCCGAGTGGGCGCAGGGCCGCTGTTCCCTGCTGGTGAGACCGGTTCTTTGTAGCACGTCCCACAACGGCACGTCCACACGGTGCAGTCTGCGCTGCGTGTCACCAGGTGAGCGTGACGGGCGCGTGGCCTGGGCTCCTTTTCCGGCTGGTGGCCCCCAGTGGCTCCACTGGGCAGTGAGCACTGGACCTCTGTCCTCTGGTTTGGGGAAAATGTCTTTACAAATGTGCCACAGCCACCGGAGATAATAAAAACCCCAACCTGTCTACTGCAGGCCAGCTGCTCTGGTCTCTCCAGCAGGTAGCTCTGAGTGCCGCCCGTCCCGACCTCCTCCCCCGTCACGCGGCGCCAGCCTTCCCCTTCCCCCCGTCACACGGCGCCAGCCTCCTCCTTCCCCCCGTCACACGGCGCCAGCCTCCCCCTTCCCCCCGTCACACGGAGCCAGCCTCCCCCTTCCCCCGTCACACGGTGCCAGCCTCCCCCCGTCACACGGTGCCAGCCTCCCCCCGTCACACGGCGCCAGCTCTCCCCATTTCACACACGGCGCCAGCCTCTTTCCTGTCACACGGTGCGTTCCTCTGGCCACACGGCGCCAGCTTCTCTCTTCCTCTCGTCACACGGCACCAGCCCCTCTCCGTCACGCGCCAGCTCTCTTCCGCCACACGGGTGCCAGCCTCCTTCCCTCTCACACGGCGCCAGCTCTCCTTCACACGGCACCAGCCTCCCCTTCCCCTATCACACAGTGCCAGCTCTCCTCATTACACGGGCGCCAGCTCTCCTTCCGCTCTGGTCACACGGCGCCAGCCTCCTTCACACGGCGCCAGCCTCCTTCTATCACACGGTGCCAGCCTCCCCGTCACACAGCGCCAGCCTCCCCTTCCCTTCGGGTCACAGGCACCAGCCTCCCCTCCCCCCGCTACATGCAAGCTCTCCACACGGCGCTCAGCTCCTCCCCGTTACGTGATGCAAGCCTCCCCGTCACACGGCGCCAGCTCGTCACACGGCACCAGCCTCCCCACTCCCCGTCACATAGTGCCAGCCTCCCTTCCCCTTGGCCACACAGCGCCAGCCTCCGCCACACGGCGCTAGGGTGCCTTTCCGGCCACACGGCGCCAGCCTCCTTACCCCGTCATGGTGCCAGCCCTCCCTGGCACGGCGCCAGCCTCCCCCGTCACATGGCACCAGCCTCCCACTCCCCGTCACATAGTGCCAGCCTCCCTTCCCCCAGTCAGCACAGCGCCAGCCTCGCCCCACACGGCGCCAGCCTCCCCCTTCCCCATCACATGGCGCCAGCCTCCCTTCCCCCCATCACATGGCGCCAGCCTCCCTTCCCCCCCATGTCACATGGTGCCAGCCTCCCCCTCTGGTCACCCCCACTGGTGTCACTTGGGAGCTCTTCTCCTTGCGCTGACCTATGGAGCAGGGCTTCTCCCCAGTTTCTGGAACCCTGTAGGGAGGGTGCCGTCATATCAGCGAGTGCTGTCAGGACTGCCTGGGGCTCCCCTGGCGGCCTTGCCGCCCCCCTGCGTACACAGCACACCCCTGCGGTCCTGGCGGGGTCCCTGGGAAACAGAGCTCCGTGGGCGCCTTTTTAGCTGCAGAAGAAAAGCCACCTGCCGCACTGGTTCCTTTACCCAAATCTAGAGCCGCGTGGGAGGGTTTGACCCTCTCGCGGTGTTGGGACGGGGGTCTGTGTGGCTGACACCATCAGATCCCGTCTTCTGTGTACAGCGCTCCATCTCGTAGACCTCCTCCCGCTGGGGCTTTGCCATACTGATGGGGTTCCTGGTACTTTCAGTGTCTGAACACAGTTCTCTCCGTGCTTTGTTTCTGTGCTGGTACGGCCACCATCTCTACCCTGCTGCCCCCAAATCTTTCCAAACGCTATTCTCCCCTCCACCGCCCACCTTTCCTCGCCCTCCCTGGGCCTCTCTCTTCCTTCTCTCTGCACGTCCCTCCCTCTCATCCTTTTATCCTGATGAGGCATCTAGATAGTTTTTATCATTAATGTGGTGTTAGCCACTGTCCGCTTGGTCAGTTGGTGTTTCGTTGAGTTTTTATTTTATTTTTTAGCTGGGTATGCAGTTCTGGCCTCTCCCTCCCAGCCAGCTCTTCCTTCTGTTGGGTTTTAGTAGCATCTTCTTTTTGTTTACTGTCCGTGTAAATACACGCTTACCTCTCACTCAGAACACTTAAACGTGTACATTTTAAGGCTTTTTGGTTTGTTTGTTATTGGTGTGTTTGTCTTTTTTTTGTGACTCTTTAGTTAGTGCCTTTTTGCTAATTTATCTTTGGTTTTCTGCCTTGGGCTCTGATGTTCCTCATGTGACAATACTTCAGGTTTTTCCATGTTAGCAAGTGTCTGTGCTTATGAATCCGGGGCCTGTGTGGACGCCCGCGGGCGCTCTCTGGCCGCTGGTCCTCAGGCGCCAAGCCCACGCGTGTCCCCCGTTCCCCTCCTCCCGGGAACCCTGCTAGGCCAGCCCCTGGACTGACAGAGCTTCACTGAATGACACACTCCAAGCCAACAGACGCGTTTGGTTTTAATTGACTTGTTTTGTTAAAATCTATGTTCTTACTAGGATTTGGTCCTTTTCCTGTCTTGTTTAGATCTGTGTGCAGAGGAAGAGGAAGAAAATCCTGAGAGAAACCCATCTCGGAAGGCTCGCCCCGAGGTCATCACTTTCACGGAGGAGGAGACGGCGCAGTTGGCCAAAATTCGGCCGCAGGAAAGCGCGACGGTGTCCGAGCAGGTGCTGGTGCAGTCGGCGGCCGAGAAGGATCGCGTCAGCGAGATGAAGGACCGGCAGGCAGAGCTGGAGGCTGAGCCCAAGTTCGCCAACTGCTGCTCCTACTGCCCCAAGAGCTTCAAGAAGCCCAGCGATCTCGTGAGGTGAGGACACCGCGTGCGGGTTTGGGAGGAGGGTCTCTGTGAGCCTTGGGTGGTGCCGTCGGAGGGCCCCTGTCAGGGCTGGTCCCTCATGAGGGGCTGAGTGGCATCCCGAGTCAGGGCTGGAAGCCTGTGTCGATTTTGCATCTTCGCTGAAGCTCATTCAGAAAGTCGATGGGAGAGGAGTTTGCTGTGTGGACTCTGCTCATTTCTGTGCGACTGGGGTATGGCGGCCCCCTCCCCTCCTCCGCGGTTTCAGCGCTTTCCCCGAGGTCAGCCGTGGCCCATAAGTGGGTGACCCTCCTCCTGACCTGTGTCACATGCCCATGTCTGTCACCTGCCATCATTTCCTCAGGTGGACATTTCATCATCTCCTGTCGTCATGGAAAGGAGGGTGGGCGCAGCACAATGCGGCGTTTCAGCTTGTGTCGCAGGGTGGTGTGCTGTTTCGTCACCGGTCGTCGTTAGCCTCACGATATGTATTCCGTGTAGGAACGAGCAGGACCATTGGGTTGGGTACACACGCACTTTCAGGCCTCCCCTGGGGTCTTGGATCGTACCTCCTGCAGAGGAGGGGCTGCTCTACTTTAAAAAAAAAGAAAAGAAAATGAATTATTTCTTGCAGACGACATGGTGCTAAGCTTTTGTACATTAGCAGATAGCATCAGGGATGTCCTTACCCCCAGGGGTGCTGGGGTGCAGGGAGCGAGGGTGCAAGCTCAGGCGGGGGCGGGATGGGCTGGCAGTGCCTCTTCTGGGGCACCTGGAGGGCAGGGGCGAGGCGGTGGGAAGTGAGACAGAGCCTTCATGGGGAGGGGCCAGGGCCTGTGATGAAGCAAAACAAAAGAAACGCACAGCCCCGGACACCGTCCAGTGAGAAACGGTCCTTTCTTCTCCCCAGAGACGACCACTGTTCTCTGGTTCTTAAGTATATTTTCCAGAAATGTCCACACCTGTCCCCATTAAGTCGTACAGTTTTACGTTTGCATAGTTTTTACGTACGCCGTCGTAGACCTCTTCCTGTTGGCGCCTGCAGACCTGCCGTGTTCCTGTCAGCGGTGGCGCGTGCTGCTGCAGGGGCCGCCGCCGGCGGTTTCGTCATTCGCTCGCCGTGCCCGCGTGGCTGTCGCGTCACTGCCGCCAGCCGGCGCCCGCACCAGCCCACGCCCAGGCCTCCTCCGCCTGTTGGCAGGAATGATAGCTTCGCATCTTTATTCGCTCTTTTTAAATTCTGAGTAGGGGTGAGCCTGTCCACATGGCTTTGGGCCGTATTTCTTCTCTGAGCTGCCTGCGCCTTGTCCGCTCCTCCACTGTGCTGTTTCTGGTCTCCTTGCTGACTTATAACAAGTCTGGTTTAAGAAAGTTAGCCCTGTTTATCCATCTTGCAGACGTTTTTGTTTTCTTCTGGGTTTGTTTATGCTGTTTTTGTGTAGATGGGGATGCACGGTTTTATTTGGCCACATTTATTCAGCTCCTACTAATACATACTTTCTATGTATAGAGATAGTTATGAGTTAAAAGTCATGAGGTTGATGTAAATGTGTATAAAATTAAAAATAAAAACACCTATCTATCTATCTTTTCTGGTTAGGCACGTGCGAATCCACACTGGAGAAAAGCCATATAAATGTGATGAATGCGGGAAGAGCTTTACTGTGAAGTCAACCCTGGACTGCCACGTGAAGACGCACACAGGTACGCACAGCACCTTCGCGCCCCACCGGCGCCCTGTGGTGGCGAGAGAATGTGCATTCACTTGCTTTGAGAGAGAGAGTGAGCAGGGGAGGGACAGATAGATGGAGACAGAGTCCCAAGCAGCCTCTGAGCTCTCAGCGCAGAGCCTGACATGGGGCTCAAACTAACGACCGGCAGGATCATGACCTGAGCTGAAACGAATGTCAGCCGCTCAGCGGGCCGAGCCCCTAGGCGCCCTGGTGGCGGTTTATGTTTGCACACAAAAATACTTCCAAGATTATAGAAAGCTTAAAAGTCAGGGACCATGAAGAAATGGGTATAAAGGGAATTTTGAGTCCTGACTTGGGAGAAATGACCCAGAAAACACTGAGAGAAAGGAGCCGGGTCTCAGATGCCAAGCTGTCAGCTGTCCGTGTCCTTACCGAGTCTTGAAAACCTTTGTAAAGGAAATTACTTCTTGGTCTCATTTAGGCCAGAGAGCTTTGGTTTGTAAGGTTTTACAAGAACTGGGGATTTAGCCAAGCTGATTACAGTTACCAGGTAATAATTCTTTTTAGGTGGCGGGAAATCTTATAAAGGAAAAACGTTACGATTCCCAGTGGCCATTTTTTCTTCATCTCATTTGAGGAGTTGAAGGCTAATGGTCCAATATAAAGCACATTGAGGCTGTGCTGCTTGATCCGCACCCGGGGCCCTGCGGTTAAGGGGCAGGCCCCACCCCTCGGCAGGTCTGAGGTCTGTGTCCACTTCTGAGCCACCTCTCTAGGGCCCCTGCTTATTGCTGGGACAGTGGTGCATGGTGACCTCTCAGTAAATGGGACAGTTGTTCATGTGACTCATAGGGTGATGATTATGAAACTAATTTATGTTCCTAGTTTTTGGTTCCCAGCAGAACTGACCAAAAATGTAAAAGGAATGTCACATATTTGTTTAAAACCCTATGATTCTTTTCTGATGGGTTACTCTTGGGAACTTAGTAGATAGATGCGGGAACTGAGTGTGCCCCTCCTGCGGGCAGCGCCGCCCTCCTGCGGGCAGCGTCTTCCCTCTGCAGAAAGGAGGTAAAGACGTGCTGACACGCACAGGTGCTCTTAGTAACCCGAGGGGCACAGGACGGGGACACGGGGATGAGCTGCTCAGCGATACCACCCCAGGTCCTGTCGAGGTCCAGTGAGCGGTGGTGCGGACACCCGGATGCTGTGGGTCCTGGACTCAGGCTGTGGCAGGCTCTCTGCGAGGTCCCTGCAGCAGCCCCCGCAGAACAGGGGCCTCCTTGAGGTCCCCAGGCCCCTCGGTGCCCGGTGCTCACATGCGGGTGTGGCCCGTGGGCCCCGCTGACCCGGCCTTCCTGCAGGTCAGAAGCTCTTCAGCTGTCACGTGTGCAGCAACGCCTTTTCTACCAAGGGGAGCCTGAAGGTGCACATGCGCTTGCACACAGGGGCGAAGCCCTTCAAGTGTCCACACTGCGAGCTGCGCTTCCGCACGTCTGGCCGCAGGAAGACGCACATGCAGTTCCATTACAAACCCGACCCGAAGAAGGCCCGGAAGCCCATGGCCCGGAGCCCGTCAGAGGGACTGCAGCCCCTGAACCTGCTCAGCCCGTCGTCCGCCGACCCCGGCGTGTTCGTCATGAACAACTCCGTGCTGACGGGACAGTTCGACCAGAACGTGCTTCCGCAAGGGCTGGTGGGCCAGGCGATCCTGCCCGCCTCTGTGTCGGGTAAGCGCGGGGCCCGGGGTGGGGCCATCGCTTGTGTGCTGAGGGGGCGCCTGTGTCCACGATGGGCGCTTCTCTCCCTTGAGGTTCGCCCGTAGGAGGCAGGTGGGAAAACGTAAATTTCACCCCCAGACAAGGTACCCTTCCGTCCCTGTGCTTCCCGCCACGGCGTCGGCTTTGAGCACATTCGTGCTGGTTTGAGCTGCTTTCCTTGGGTTTCCCTGCCCCCTCCACATCCTCAGAGACGCGGTGGTGACATACGTGACCCATGACTCCTCTCCCACGTTGTGTGCGACGTCCTGCAGTTCTCTAAATCATTGCTTTTGGGGCATCAGGGCTGGAAAAGTACCAACTTCTAGCCTTTCGGGTTTGTTGTGCACTTACAAACACACAGTGGGTGTCAGCAGCTCGCAGACTTGTCCTGTGGGTCCCTTGCTGTGTGTGTGACCCGTGGGGCCGTTAAAGGTAAAACACAGCCGTTAGTTGTTTTAGACCCTGGCCAGTCAGGGTCATCTCTCTGCACCTAGTTTCCTGGCGTGTGTAGGATGGATAACGCTGCCCATTTCAGAGGATTCTTGTTGGTTGAATTAGATAACGTGTGTGTGGTGGAGACACTAGTTAGTGCTCACGAACCACATCACATCGATGTACGAATAAAACTGTGTACGCAGAAATTCCTACAGGAAAATGAGGGTTTTATGTTCTGTGTTTTCTTTCCTAAGAAGCTTTTCAGACGAGCGGTCATTCCTGTTTTCTCTCCTTTAGCTGGTGGTGACTGGACTGTGTCCTTGACCGATGGGAGTTTGACCAGCCTGGAGGGCATTCAGTTACAGCTGGCCGCCAACTTGGTGGGGCCCAATGTTCAGATCTCTGGGATCGACGCCTCCAGCATTAATAACATCACATTACAGGTGGGCCACTTGCCGGCGCTTTCTGGGCTTGGGTCAGAATCCCACGTGAGCGCACTTGGATCACAGGTGCCTGTTTTCCTTTCCAGATCGACCCCAGCATTCTGCAGCAGACGCTGCAGCAGGGCAGCCTGCTCGGTCAGCAGCTGCCCGGGGAGCCTGGCCTGGCCCCCCAGAACGGCACTCTGCAGACACAGGACAGCACGGTCCCGGCCAGTGTCGTCATCCAGCCCATCTCGGGCCTGTCCTTACAGCCCACGGTGACGTCTGCCAGCCTGACCATCGGGCCGCTGTCAGAGCAGGACCCCGTGATGACCACTAGCAGCAGCGGTAAGTCGCAGCTGGGGCCCAGCTCCCTGCTCGTGGTCATGCCTTTGCACTCAGGGCTCCGTGGCGCCCCTTCCCCTCCCCACCCAGCTCAGCAGACTCAGGGAGTGTTCCTAGCACACGTGCACCTTTCCTCTGATACGTGCTGTGTGTTCAGTCTTTGCACAAACCTTCCTGCCTGCACGTGAGTCCCGTAGCCTCGCTGCCATCCTGTTTCATAAGGTGTCTTGTCTCCCTGGATGAGGGGATTTTAGACGTGACCGATGTTTTCTTCTGAATCTTCTTTGGAAATAACATTCTCACCATACTGTCGCTCATGAAAAAGAAAATGACTGATTTGTTAAGCCCCGCTATGTTTTGTTTCATCACGGTGACCAGGGACTCAGGACCTCTCTCAGGTGGTGACGTCGCAAGGCCTCGTGTCCACCTCCAGCGGCCCCCATGAGATCACGCTGACCATCAACAACTCGAGTCTGAGCCAGGTGCTGGCGCAGGCTGCCGGGCCCGCCGCTGCGTCGTCCTCGGGGTCCCCGCAGGAGATCACCCTGACCATCTCGGGTTAGTCACTCACGTCTTAAACTGCCTCCCCCCGCCCCCCCAGGATGTCTTAGTCGTGTGTGTGTGTGTGTGTGTGTGTGTGTGTGTGTGTGTGTGTGTGTGTTTCACCGAGTTTGGCACAAAGCCAGAGCTCCGGAGCGTTTGTCACACGTGTGGAAAAGTCAGGTGTAGCTGTCACGGTTCAGATGTAACCAGAAGTTAACAGTCCCCTCGGAGGCCACTGTTGGGCCACCTTGCCGTGGTTAGCAGGCAGCAGGAAGCCGCCGCCTCATGCTGCGTCTTCACGCGCTGCAGAGCTTGAGGCCTGTGTGTGGCGGACCCAGGGCGCGGACGCTGTGCGCGGTGCAGACGCCAAGGAGTGGAGGGACAGGAAGAACAAGCCTCGCAGTGCAGGTCACTGTGTGTCAGCCATGAGGAGGCATTCCGTGTCCCCATGCTCTCACGTCCGTAATCATGTCCCTCTGTCTGTGCCGTGTATGATCTCGGTCAGCCCCGAACGTGTCTTACAGCCACGCTGCCAACTTGAGTCTCAGCTGCAAGCTCTTTGTGGTCACTGAGAGTTGTTTTTAAAGTTAGCCACACGTAGTAGGACCCTGACAGTGAGTCCAGCTATTCTAGTAATTTTTACAAATGCGAACTTATTTAATATTAATTTATTCAAGCCTCAGAGCAACCTTAGGAAGCTGTTGTTACAAATAAGAAAGATGCTTTGCTGGGAGGCAGACACTGTCCCTGTAACGGGTATGGTGGTGGAAGGGGAGTTTTTCCCTTAAACGCTGGGGAGGCCAGAGGGCAGTCCCGGTAACGCACTGGTGCTTCAGGGAGACCCTGCAGAAATTACTACTGCAATAGAAAGAATAGTTACTTAAACGAAAACTGAATCCCTTTCTTTTTAGGGAGTGTCTTTTCCTTTTAATATACGTGGGAAACTTGAACTATCTTGGAGTGTGCTTTTGCGTGTCATGCAGTGATTGTAGATGCTATTCGGCAGCAGAAATTAACTTTCAATTTGATTTAACTCAGTAACCTTCCTACTTTTGTTATTTACATCTGAATTTTAAAGTTGTGCTTGCTGTATTTTAAGAAACCTTTGCTGATCAAAGTAACACGTTCGCTGTGCCCTGTGTGTGAGGCGTTGTGCAAATCCTGTGCAAAGGACACACAGTCCAGGGTTCTTGCTTATAGTTTAGAAACCGCATTATTTAGCCTATGGGTTGTATTCCTGTTTCTCCTGTATTTTCCTGTCATTCATCACGTAGATATTTTGCTTATTAGCATATCCTGAAGAATGAAGAAGTGAATTTAACTAATTTTTTAAAAATTAGCTTGAAAGGTTTATCCTAGGAGAATCTTTACGTCAGTCGATGACAGGAGGTTTGCCCAAACTTTGGGCTTGATGCTTCGAAGTCTCAGCCCTCATGCAGCGTGAGATGGGGAAGTCCCAGGTCAGCGTTGCCTTTTCCTGTTCTAAAAAGGCTGTGGGGACAATTCACCGTCTCAGCAGAGATTTTCAGTTGTTTTCTCCATTCATGTGGATAATTACAAGTGGTCGTCCGTGCTGGAAAGCAGGACTTCGATGAATTTTTGTAGACACTTAGCAACTCGGAAGTCATTTGAGGGAAGAATGTCGGGTACAAAGCGAGATCGTCCCTGGGCTCCCCAGCCTGCCCCGCGCCTCTGCGATAGCGTCCTCTTCTCTGATGGCTGAGTCCGGTTTTCGGCGAAAGCCTGTCAGGGAGTCACAGGGATTCCCACGCGCTCTGAACCGGGTGTGCTCTGCGGGTGGGCGTCTGCACCCTCGATTAGCGGTGCCGCGCGCTTCCGCCCCCGCCCCGTCGTCAGCGTAGCTGCGGGTGTGGGCCGCCACAGGCTCCTTTGTCTGCTGCTGCTTCGCGTCCAGGTTAGTCTTGCTTTTGCCTCACTTGGCGGCAGATTGTTTGAAAGCGGCGTGTTCCCGTCCAGTCCTCGCAGAGATTCCCGTCTCAGTTCGCCTCTTTCTACGCAGTCTGCTTCTGTTCACGTGGCCCGTGTGGCTAATGGAGCCGGCGTCCTCGGGCAGAGCCCTTCTGGCAGGCGGGCAGCACAGGTCCCCCCCTCACTCCCCCACCCCTCCAGGGCCCCCGCTCTGGGCGGTGGCCGGGTTCGGGGCTCTAGAACCGTCCACACAAGCACAGCTCGCCACACCTGCTAGGCTGCCGCATCTGCAAGCGTTTTCAAGTCGGGTTAAGTTCTAGTCAACAAAGTATGTAATTTTAAGTGCTGTAATACTGACTTAAAGCACAACTCTGAGGAAGCACTTAAAAGTACTTAACGGCTTAAAAAATATGAACCGGTACTGTCATTTAGAGAAAACGTGTTTCTGGTCTTCTCATTATTTTTAGAAACACTATTAAAAATAAAATGGCTTTAATTTCAATAGGATGTTACTATACATTTAGCACATTGCCAGTGTGTAAGTTACCACAGTACTTTCAGGTATCACGATCCTAATTTCCATTTAGGTCAAGGTCTTATTCAGCACGTTCTGACGGAAGCTCAACGGAAGCATGAGATTGTCACACTTGCAGTCAGTAATCCGCGTACAGGTGCCACCCTGATTGCAGGCAGTGCCAGCTGCGCTCGCGGAGTGAGCAGCCAGCCCACTGTCAGTGTGGTCGCGGGGCTGCGCTGGCCACTGCCCTGTCGCACGTCACGTGATTCCACATGGCCTGGTCTCCCCTGAGTGCAGGGATGTTGGCCACGCCGTAATCCTGCTTCCCCGGAACATGGGGGACAGTTAGTGCCTGGAGGACGCGGCACAGAGCCCTGCCCTGCTCCCTGTGCACGAGCCCAGCCCGTTGCTCTGCGCCCCACAGCGCGAGTCCCCTGTAACCCACTGATGTCAGAGGAACACGGCTTTAAAATGTCGTCTTTCTCAGCTTTTCATGTGTAGACTTGTGTGAAAAATTAAACGAGCTCCAGGAAAATAAATGACAGCGTCACAAGTAATGGCCCGCAGCTTAGGATGACATGCTTGTCTGGGTTTTCTTGTCTTGTAGAGATCTTGTCAGTTTCTTAGCCTTATTTTCCAACTCTGTATGTCATTGTTTTTAGGAAAAAAAATTAATTTTTAGACCTATTTGTAGGCACAGCTAGGCTGTTTTTTGTTTCTTGCTTATTTGAGATGCTTTCTTGTCCAGTAATTCATCCCTTCACTAGCAGACCGTATAATGTGTACTGTGTGGTAAGAATTGTACAAATCTGGGAAAAGAATACCGAGCAAGGCAGACATAGTCCTTTTGTACTTAGGGTCCTAGAAACTAATAGAGCACTCACTGCGGAATCTGTAAGTCATCGTGAACTTGTGGCCGTAACGGCCTGAAGGAAAATGGGTCATAGGTCCTGGGGGTTTTGACCTGGTCGGGGTCAGGACAGGGCTCCTCTGAGAGTGTGACCGGGAATGTGGGGGCGTCTGTCCACCTCTTCCGTTTGCTAAAGTATGAAATGAGGCCTGAGACGTGAGGAGCTTTGTCTGAGTCTCGTGTTGGCAGATCCAAAGCCTGGACTTCTAGCCCCCGATGTCCCCGCCGTGTCTCTGGTCCGTGTGTCCCGCGGCCAGAGTGAGTGCCTGTCCTGCTCCGCTGTGGGCCGTGCTCTGGAATGCTGGCCATGCGAGCTCTCCCGCCGGCTCCCGCCCCTGGGGCGTGAACTCTTGTTTCTCCCCGGAAGCTCTGCCTGACCATCTTTCTGAATCCCGGGCAAACGGATGGAAAGACCGGTAGAGTTTTAGGTGCTTTAGTTTCAGTGGAGTGGTTTTCTGTGCTGCTTCGGGGAACCTGCTTCGGCGTTTGCCGGGGCAGCGGATGATTTGAGATGGGAGATGTTTCGATGAGGATGGAGAAGCGGATGCCCGAGAACAAGCACCCTGAGGGCCCGTTTTGGCAACCGGTATTTCATTACTGCACTATCATCTGGTCAGTTAGGCAGGAAGTACTTTCCCTTGTGACCGCCCTGCGCAGTGCCACAGAGCCTCATGCGCAGGGGAGGGTCTCTCCATGCAGCAGAGCTGACAGCAGCCAGTTGTGTGTGAGGGTCCCAGGTGTGACACATTCGCGTTTCTTTAAAAACGACAAACAAGCCCTTTTTCCCCTTAGACTTGCTGTTTTAGAGCCAGCTGGGAATACTTCTCTTTTTGATGTCACTTCAGCATAATTTGGTGCCTTATTCAAATTTATTTTCCAAGGAATTGAGTGAAATAAAAGTTGAGGTCGTAACGTAAAAATGTTTGTTCAGTGAAGTAATGGCAGCTGTTATAAACACAGGAGTAATTTCATGTGACCAGGTCAGTTATACTACATCCCCACATACCTGTGGCGTCTTTGGATGGTCCCAGATGCAGGAAGACATGCTGCACATGCTGTACCTCTCAGGCCTTGATAGCAGGCACCTGTTTTGAAAGGCTTGTGTGTCCGCTGGTACCAGTGGTAATGAGGGAGCCGGCTCAGTACGGCACAGCCGGGACATTGCTTCTTGAAAGGGCAGCATTCTCCCGAGCATGCGAGTCACTCCCAGACCAGGCGTCAGGCCACACCCTGCAGGACGTGAGACCGAAATCACTGGCATGGGACTTCGACATGCCTCCTCTGAGAGAAACCATAAAGTAGAAACTCTCAGTGTTTTTACAGAACTTCGCTGCCAGCCAGCCCTTTAGACCAGAGCACGCTGGACGTGTCCATGACTTCTCACTTAGAAGTCTCTGCCTTGCTCACGGGCCAAGGCCCCTGGCCCCAGGGACAGCGTGCACCCTCACGTAGCATCGAGGAGAAGTGTGTCACGTTCCGGGGTTTATCAGTCCGCACCTCACGTGCGAGACAGAAGCATGAGCCTGTGTTGAGTCCGCCACGGGGTCGAAGGCCACCTCGCGGCCTGACTCCAAGGGCGTCCACGACAGCATTGGACGCATGTGCTCATCTGAGGAGATGCGCAGATGGGATGCAGGTGTCCTTTTGGGCACGAGGTACTGCTAACACAGGCCTGCAGTTTAGCACAGCTCTGTGAGAAATTTGTCTCAGACGGGTGTTATCTTTGTGTTCTTACCCTCATCTGTTGTTAAGATAATTTTGATGAATAAATTGAGTTATACTTTCAGTGAAAAAAACCAATTCTTTCCTTCCCTCCTTTGTAAGGTTATTTTGGCCTTGGTTCCTTCTAGATTTAAGTACGATCAGTTACTTCCTTCCCATTCCCCACTTGTTGGGTACATTTTGTCATTAAGGAGGACATTCTCTCCACTTCTTTCTGGGGAATGAATGGCCGGACTGTGTGTCTCCCTGTTCCCATAACCTTTCTTGCCACGGTTTTGCTTCTCTCAAGAAAAAACTGATCTCACATCCTTTAAACTACTTATGAAACTTTCCAAAATTACAATTAGGTTTTCTTAGAAGCTATGAAACCTTATCCCAACAAAGATTTAAGATGGTACTGGGTTTGAGGACCATAAGGGATTTACAAATCCTTTAGACATCCCTCTGTTTGGGGTTGGAATCATAGGCCGAAGTGGGACCTAGGTCTGGGGTACTGCCCGAGGTCCGTGCTTCAGAGCTGGTATGTGGAAAATGGAAGAAAGAGTTTGCAGGCTTTGCTCAAGTATCCAGTCTCAGTTTCCATGTTGAGAGTGTTCAATTTGAGTTAAAACTGTGGTTTCTGAGCTTTAAATATATTTCTTTATATAATTTAGAACTATATATTGAACAAACTCAGTTACTTAATTTCATCCTAAAGAAAATTTCATTTTTTCCTACTCACATCACCTGTTTTTGGATCATCGTGAGGACTGAAGTTGGACTTGAGCCGGTGCCCTCTTTGTGGGAAATGTCTCAAACGAAGCAGGCACACACTATTGGAGCCGGGCGTGAGCTCCAGCGCTGTGAGGTTCGTGCCTCCGCTGGGCCAAGCGTCAGGATTCACGGCGGCCGAGTGACACGCAGGCTTCTGTTCTCTCATTGCGTTTCTTGTGCTGCACGGCCCTGGACCCTCTGCCAATGTTAGTAATCGTCACAGAGAAAGATGCTGGTGGCAGGGGGAGGAGAGGCCTCGTTCATTCCTTTATCTCAGGGATTCCTTTATTTCGGGTGAGGTTTGACCGAGTCTTGGCCGTCTCAGTGGCAGTTTTGGCTTTGCTCTCTTAGATGGGGTCCTGGCGAGCCTGACGCCGGCACCTCTCTCCACCGGGCGGTTGGACGGCCCAGCCCCTGACTTCTCCTTAGTGATTGTGACCGAACGCCAGTTCACGTGGCTGCTTATTGCCACATTTTACGGGATCCTTCTTTTCCATCTTTGCCTAGTCCTGTTAAGTCCCGCTGGTCTGCAGGAGTAGGGGTGTGTGGAGGTGAGGTTGGAACATGCGCTTGACCGCTGTGCTGGTCGCTGGAGTGCTTCGAACACATGCCCTCCACAAATCCACACTCCTCGGGTCCTGGTGTCTCAGCAGCCGGCTCTGCACGGACGCCCAATGAGGTGGGAGGGCCGGCGAGGTTGCCTTTGGAGCCCTGGCAGCGTGCGGAGCGGAGTCCTAGCCCCTAATGGTTATACTGCTTGTGAAGGTTCCAGGTGTGTGCAGCACAGTGTGGGACCCCGAGAGTGTGGATCTGTGCAGGCACTGTGTTTGGAGGACTCCACTTATAAGTAAGTAACCTAGTGTCCCTGCTGCCCTCTGATTGGAGCAGAGGGCCCGCACCCAGGTGCCCCCAGCCACAGCAGAGGGCCCACAGGAGTCGGTTCTTGTTCTGTTTTTTACACCTGATGAGGAAATAGCGTTTTCGACCTCCACTTCTGTTCCCGTCTTGGTGTATCTATGGCACCGAGCCCAGCGGCTGACACCGTGGACATACAGTCGTGTTTGTTAGATGAATGGAAGCCTAAATGGTGAGGTCTGTGTGTGCGTGTGTGTGTGTGTGTGTACACGCATGTGCATGTGTGTCATGCTTACAAGTGAAGCCTCAAAAGTGTGTTTCTGTCGGTGCCGACCACAGACCTCTGGTACTCTGGCGCTCAGCCCTCATCTGCCAGGTGGGTGCATGAGTTTCTGTTTCGTAGAAGGAAAGGCCCCCCTCTGCCCGATTCTGTCCCAGATTCCTTCCCTCCTCTTCTCATGGGCTATGGGGGGGAAGCGTCAAAGAGTCTCGTCTTTTCCAAAGAAGAGTGAGATGTCACGAAGCGTAAATTAATGTGTGTGGGATGCATGGGGTTCATTTCAGAAGCGGTACAGGAAGTGAAGGGGCGGCCTCAGCAGAGATGGTCACGTGAGCTTTGGAGCTGATCACTGCTCAGGGGGTCACATTCAGTGCCTTCGGGCCGCTCTCTGGTCCTCGACGGGGACGGTGTCCTGGAAGCTCTTGGCAGTAGTGACTGGGACCATAGGGTCATATTTTTACTCTTCTTCCACTGTTTCTTTCTCTACGTTGTACTTAAGCATAGTGTGTTTATGTGTATGGAGATGTTTAGAAACTGTAGACGCCTTGCCATAGAACTGGAACAAATGATTCTCTGATGACCTTGATGCAGTTTCCAAAGCGGGGGTGACACCGATGCTGACGATGACGCCGCCGCCCCTTCACGAGAACTGCTCTTCCAGGTGCGGCCGGGCCTCTCCATCTTCGCTGCTGATGTGCTTGTCTCTCGTCTTTTGCAGAACTTAATGCTACGGCCGGAGGTCTGCCTCCAACGACACCCATGTCCCCGTCCAGCGCATCTACGCAGAACCTGGTCATGTCGTCATCTGGGGCGGGGGGAGATGCCAGCGTCACGCTGACTCTGGCCGACACTCAGGGCTTGCTCTCCGGAGGACTGGACACGGTCACACTCAACATTGCTTCTCAGGTAGAGCACGGCTTTGCCTCGTGGAGGCCGCCCTTTAATTTATTCTTTCCTGGTGTGTGTCCTGAACGTCTGTTTCCAAAGTGAAATGTTTTTTCTTCTCCCGATTAAAATACAAATAATGTGTTAAATGCACAAAGGACAGGACAAGAAAATGCCAGTAACGCGGAAAACGGTTTTTAAACCCTCCCCCTGGGGCACCTGGGGGGCTCAGTTGGTTGAACATCCGACTCTCGGTTTCTGCTCAGGACATGAGCCAGGGTCACAGACTCAAGCCCCATGTAGTGCTCTGCGCTGAGCACGGAACCTGCTTCCGATTCTCTCCCTCTCCCTCTGCCCCTCCTTCGCTCATGTGCGCTCACGCTCTCTCTTTCTCTGTTTCTCTAATGTGACTCTCCCCTTCATCTCAAAAAAAAAAAAAAAAATCCACTACCCAAACAGAACTAGGATGGACATTTTAGTACATTTATCCTTGTAAACCTCCATGCGTCAACGTGTCTACAGAACTGAGAGCAAGTGCACAGCATGAGGGCGGAGGGCTGCTGCCTGCCCGTGCGGTCGGTGTCTCTCCATCGCTGATTTCAGGAGCACACAGGTTTCTAACGGCTACGCAGCATCAGCTCTCGCAGTTTATCGAAGTGCGTTGTGTCATGCTCGAGGACCCCACCGGTAGTGAGGGGTCCTCACACTCTCAGTCACCGTGTGCTGCTGGGGTGTGTTTGAATGATGCATTGAGCTGGGTCCCTGCAGCACCTCTGAGTTTAATTAGGAGAAAAGCCACGGTAACATATAATGAAGGTTTATTTTGAAGAACCTTGGTTCCCTTTGGACCCAGCCGTCCCCTGGACCCAGCCGTCCCCTGGCTGTGAGAACAGCATCAGTGGGCAGAATGCATTCGGGCAGCCTGATTGCGCGGCTCCCAACGCCCCTGTGCAGAAGAGCACTTATAGGGCACCTGGGTGTTCCTGGGCATGTCATGCCAGCTGCACATTGGCTGCTTTGACCCTGCACACTGACTTCCCTCTTCTAGATTCTACTCCTTTCCATTTGTAAAATAGGGATGTTTCCCCGCCTCACTCCCGAGCCAGTGTTGAGCCCATTTCTGTTCGTATGAGCACAGACTGTCCAGCTTGCGAAGTGCTGGTGGACTGCTGGCCGGCAGCCTTGTCGGGGCCCCAGGAAGCCGGCGCCTGTACTGGCTGCCGCATTTTCTTTCTAGATGCAGGATGCAAGGTTGTGTCCTGGTGAATCATTGTGTTGTTTCCTACCCTGGATTCTAGCCCCACCGTCACAGGCTGGGCTCAGATCACCCGTGCCCCAGGGCAGGCGGGCAGGGGAGGGAGGCGACGCAGGAGGGTGCGTCTTACTTACTGTTCACAGAGCAGACTGCCTGTCCAGGTGCATGACACTAGGAACCGCGTTCATCTGCCTTCCCCGCCTTTTACCCGCTGCCAGGCTGCTGCTTTTCTGTTCACATGGTGACAGCTGTGAACATGACCGTGTATTCCAGTCGCCATTCAGAACCCTAACTAAGTGTGGTGCCACCTCGCCATTCACCGGGTGTGGCCGGCGCTCAGAGCCAGGGACGTGACTGCCGGTCCCCCCACCCTGGGCTCCTGGGCGGTCTGTCTACGCACACCTCTAACTGCGGCAGTTACAGAAGGAGCCGGGAAGTAAACATCAGTCACGGTACACCTTTCAGTGAAACTTAATGCTTTGGAATAACTTTTGTGGGGTGGGGTCAGGTTTGATCAGAAGAGCCAGGGGGCCGTTCATTTTTCTGATTATGGGTTTATTTTTTGTTTGTTAAATTAGATCCCTTTAGGGCGCCTGGGTGGTTCAGTCAGTTAAGCATCCGACTTTGGCTCAGGTCATGATCTCATGGTTCATGGGTTCGAACCCTGCATCGGGCTCTGTACTGACAGCTACCTCAGAGCCTGGAGCCTACTTCAGATTCTGTGTCTCCCTTTCTCTCTGACCCTCCCCTGCTCACGCTGTCTCTCTCTTTCAGAAACAAATAAAACCTTTAAAAATGTTTTAAAAATTGGATCCCTTTGTTTTTTGCAACAGCAGTATTATAGATCTCCAAAAGAAATGCTGTAGTTTTTTTTCTAAATTATTTTTTTCTTGTCTTTATTTTATTTTGAGAGACTGAGACAGAGGGTGAGCAGAGGAGGGGCAGAGAGAGAGGGAGACACAGAATCTGAAGCAGGCCCCAGGCTCTGAGCTGTTAGCATGGAGCCTGATGCGGGGCTCGAACCCACAGACTGTGAGATCATGACCTGAGCTGAAGTTGGACGCTTAACCAACTGAGCCCACCCAAGTGTCCCAGAAATTCTGTAGTTTTATTTGAATATTTTCTGCCAAACTTGGATTCACAATGATTTAATACTCTGAAAATTTGAAAAAAAAACAGAACATACCTGTCTTAGCTTTGTGAGTTATTTTTCTAAATGTAGTGAATTGTCATACAAGAAAAATGATCACTGTCAAGAGGTTAGTATGTATACATATATGGGAGTGTTTATAAGTTTGTAAATTATTAGGGTTGTTTAAGACCAAAAGATTTGATCTGGAAATAAGAGGTATTTGTGAGAAATTCATCATTCTAGCAGTAGTGGTTGGATGCAGGTGAGAGTTGGTCACTAAGGGGTGAACATTGAGTGGTTTCAGATTAGCCCCTTCACAACATGTGCTCCTTGAATTCCGTGAGGCAGTGAGTGAGAGCAGTGAGAAGCCGCGTGTCTGCAGGTGAATGTGACACAGCACGTGGAAGATCAGGCTCTCCCTAAAGGCACATGGAGAGTGTAAACACGTGAATGATAATTTAGGGAGGTGTTCTATTTAAAAAATAATACGCATTTTTTGTGTGTCATTTTTTGGTTTTTCTGTACCTGTTTATAGAGTCCACAGAAGAAAATGTTTCTCAAAACAGAAAGAGGTGGCCTTAGGTAGTTTACTTACATAGTATTGTTAAATAGTTAATAGCCCAGGGTCAAAGTTGAGTCTATGATAGAGAGTGCTTGGAAAGAACACGTGTATGTAAGACCATAAGTAATCATAATTTAAAATTTGCAGCTAGCCCCACTAGAGAAGAATATTATGGGAGGGGGGTGAATGATCGTTCTGCTACAGAGAAAAATTAGTTTATTTAAAAGTATGATCTGTTGAAGCAGAAGTTAACATACAGTGATGTGACACATACTTGCATTAGGAAGTAACTGCAGTTACTGTACCAGGGGACGTGGTAGAAGAAAAATTGATGAGTTATGACGATTCCTCTTGCAACTGTGAAGTTGGAATTCGTTGTTGGACTGTTGGTGGTGGGGGTGGGGACCAGGCCCAGGGAGTGTCACTGCCGGGCGGCTGCAGGGACAGTTTTGTACCGTGAAGGGAGCAGTATGGAGTGGTGTTCCCCACGAGAGGGGCTGGCAGGCTAGTGGGCAGGAACCCCTGTTGGTATAGATGGAACTTTTCAAAATATGCCACATCCGTGTATAAAAAGTCGATACACAGAGATACCTAAAATATCGTCATTTCGTTTTCTGTAAAGGTGCCTGCAGAAAGCAGAGAATCTGAATCAATTTAAGAAGCTCCTTTTCTCTGGGGCGCCTGGGTGGCTTAGTCGGTTAAGCGTCCGACTTTCCAACTTTCGCTTAGATCATGATCTCGCGGTTCGTGGGTTTGAGCCCCACGTCAGGCTCTGTGCTGACTGCCAGCTCGGAGCCTGGAGCCTGTTTCAGTCTGTGACTCCCTCTCTCTCTGACCCTCCCCTGCTCACGCTGTCTCTCTCTCCTAGAAATAAATAAAACATTTAAAAAAAAAAAAAGAAGCTCCTTTTCTCTAGAATCCACGACGATATCCTTGTAAATGTATATTCGGCCCCATTGCCTGTTTCCCTGTCTGCATGAGGAAGTGTCTTTCCACAAGTGGACCTAGAATCCCCCCGTCTTCTCAGTCCATTTCCCCCCGCCCACCCCTGCCCAGGTCTCTGCCCCATGGCATCGAGCCTGCGCCGTGTCTGGAAGACACAGAACACATCTTGTGTTCAGCCGTGGGGGCCCCACAACATGGGCCACATTCCGTATGACCCAAGTGCTCTTGGAGACTCCTGGCCCCTTTGTGCGTGGGTGTTGGTTCTTTTTTAAAAGCTTGTTTTTTTAAAAATTTTTTTTAACATTTTATTTCTAGGAGAGAGAGAGAGACAGCATGAGCAGGGGAGGGTCAGAGAGAGAGGGAGACACAGAATCTGAAACAGGCTCCAGGCTCCAAACTGGCTGTCAGCACAGAGCCCGATGTGGGGCTCGAACCCACGAACCGCGAGATCATGACCTGAGCCAAAGTCAGACACTTAACCGACTGAGCCACCCAGGCACCCCGGGTGTCGGTTCTTGAATCTGTGTGTTTTGCGTCGTCCTGGTTCTGATTGTGGGCCAGCCGTGGTAGAGCCTGTGCCCATCTGGCAGCCTGCACCGTGTGCGTGGCTCCCGTGGTGGAGTGTGTGGTTGGCCCGCTGGGCACAGCGGGAAGAGTGCTGGGGCAGGGGAAGGCTGTGGAGCTGGTGTGGCGTAGCAAAGTGGACTGTGCGGTGCTTTGGGGTGGGGTTTGAAAGTTTATTTTGGTGGGGGGAGGGAGAGAGGGACAGAGAGAGAGGGAGACACGGAATCATAAGCAGGCTCCGCACTGTCTGCGCAGAGCCTGGTGTGGGGCTTGAACCCATGAACTGTGAGATCATGACCTGAGCTGAAACCAAGAGTCTTAACGCTTAACCCACTGAGCCATCCTGGCACCCCCCAAATGTGTGTTTTGTTTTTTATTTTTATTTATTTTTTCTTATTAATTTTTTTTAATGTTTATTTTTGAGAGTGAGAGACAGCACGTGAGTGGGTGAGGGCCAGAAATAGAGAGGAAGACATAGAATTGGCTCCAGGCTCTGCTGTCAGCACAGAGGCCTATGTGGGGCTTGAACTGGGAACAGTGAGATCATGACCTGAGCCGAAGTCAGAGGCTTACGTGACTGAGCCACCCAGGCGACCCCCCGCCCCACTCCCCGGCAAATGTGGGTCTTTAAACATGGATGTTTATGATACATTATGTTTACAGAGTTGTTGAGATATAACGTGTATACTGTAGTGTTCACGAGTTCATTTAAAGTATATGACGTAATGGACTTTAGTATGTTTACAGAATTGCACACCCGTGACCACACCTAGTTTGGGAACATTCCGTCACTTCAGAGAGAAATGCGGCGCCATGACCAGTTCCCAGTCACCCCCCGTGTCACCCCTGCCCGCCTCCGCCGTCTCCCCCGCCCCTGACACCCGCCGGTCACCGTCCCCTTCCACAGACACGCCTGTTTTGGTCGTGTGACACGAGTGGGTGTGCGAAGGCCTCCCTCACTCAACGTCTTCCGTTCCCACAGCTCACCCTTCTTGTGGCTGAGAAGAGGACCCTCTGTGCAGATACTCCCCGTTTTACCCACTCACTGGCCAGTAGATATCCAGGTCGTGTCGTGTCTTTTGGTTGCCGTGAACATTCATGCCCAAGCGTTTTCATTTCTCTGGGACAGAACTGCTCAGTCACCCGGTGGGTCTGTGGTCATTTCTGAGGACCTGCCAGCTCGTTCTCCACGGAAGCGGCACCCTTGGAGGTCTTTTAAACTCCTGCTGGGTTTGGTGATGCTCCAAGTTCTAAAATAGTCTGTCTTTGGCAGGGTCAGCAGTTCCCAGCCTTACTCACCGATCCCTCGCTCTCCGGCCAAGGGGGCGCGGGCTCCCCGCAGGTCATCTTAGTGAGCCACACCCCCCAGCCCTCCTCCGCTGTGGGGGAAGAAATCGCCTACCAGGTACGTGTGCAGGGCACTCACTCAGCCCAGGTGCTGGCACGCACGGGCTGGTCCGTCCGGGGGGCTGTCTGCAGCTGCACGGGGGTGGAGGGTGGGGCTGGGGGTAGTGGGTGTTGGGCGGTGGGCACTGGTCTCGTCCATGCCGGGATCTGTTGTCGGGTTGGTGGGGTTTCCGTAGTTCCAAGTCAGACGGGGAGACAACTACCGGTCAGAAGGGAGACAACTCGTGGGTCTGGTTGTGAATTTATCCCTCTCGCCAGTGGGTCCTACTTCACTTGGCCGTTTACGTGTGTTTAGTTATTGCAGGTTTTCTTGTAACACCTTTGCTGCCTGTGTGAAGTCTGCTTATTCTCTTCCGTGCCCCACACATGTGTGTGTGCGTGACCTGTTCGTCAGTTGACCAGTTTTTTTCCTTAACATGCATGTTTTGAGGGTCCGAGACTTAGTAAATGATAGTTCTAAATATAGAAGAATCTAAAAACTCTTTCCTTCAAACTTTTCAAAGTTAGAGGTAAAGTACAGACAATAAATAATTACTGACTGTAAGCAGCATTGCGTTTTATGCAGTTTTAGCAAGTAAGTTCCAAGAAAACTACTCATTGGTCTTTCAATGGGACAAGGATTCCTTTTTTTAAAAAAAATTTATTTTTGAGAGAGAGAGAGACAGAGCACAGGTTGGGGAGGGGCAGAGAGAGACAGATACAGAATATGAAGCAGGCTTTAGCTCTGAGCTGTCAGCACAGAGCCTGACACGGGGCTTGAACTCCTAAACCGTGAAATCATGACCTTAGCTGAAGTCAGACGCTTAACTGAGGACTCCTTTTTTTATAAAGAAATGAGACACGGCTGGCCTCATCCAGCTGAATGTCAGCGTGTGTTGGTAGCCCATTTGTCTAGGGGGCTCTCGGGCCATGCTGCTCCTCGCAGATGCCCTGGGGAGGCTCCCAGGACGCAGAGCGATCTTTTCGTGGTCCCAGTGAAAGGGCTCAGACTTGAGTGCTCCCGGCCTGTGATGGCGTCCAGTTACCATAGCTACTGGGAGGGACCAGCTCGTGCGAACAGAACATTAGCCCCATTGGCCCCGGGTCTGTTTTAGGGACTGTGCTTTGTGTATCATTTGCTTTAATCATGTGGTTTTTATTTGCACTTAGAAAACAGCCATGAGTCTGATTTATTCTAGTGGCTTCAGACTTTCTTTGATTCATAAGAAACATATTTTATGCACTGACCTGAACACACAGTGTATCTTTGTTTCTTTGCACACACAGACACACGTAGACACGTGCACCTCTGACAGGCGTCACTTTGTGGCGTGACGCAGCCGCGTCATCTTTGTGCTTCTCATGCTTTCTAGTTTGTTTATTCATTCCTTTCTTTCTTTATTACAGTGCGGGTTACTAATCTTAGAGCACCTTGTAGAAATCTTTCCTGGTTAGATTTTTTTTTTAAATTTCATCCGTTGCTGTGTATTACAGCATTATGAAAAAGTATTTGGTAAACTAGAATAAAAACGTTGGCAAATCCCATCAGTTATCTTTATAACTATCTCTAATTTTCTTCCACTAAGTTATCCTATGTAAGTTTTCACGTGCAGAACCAAACTCTCACTTATAAAAGCTGAGTAGTAAAGCTCTCCTGCTTCTTTTATTCTTAGGGTGTTAATGGCCTCTCATTAAAATAATTTGAAAACCTGAAGGTTGTGATTCAAAGTTTGGGGAAACTGCTTTCATCCAATCAAAAGCTAAAAACACCTGTACCCAGTGTTACTTATATTGCAGTTTGCTGAGAGATCTGCAGCCAAGGCAGTGGCGTCTGGGGGCAGAATCATGAGACTTGTCTCTGCCAGAACTACCACCACTAACAGCATTTCCTGAGCGCGAGCTCTAAGCCGGGTGTTACTCTCAGGGCCTCCTAGGTGTTACCTCACTGCACCGTCAGCGACCTGAGGGGTGGGTGCTGTTACCGGTTCTTGTGGAGCAGCTGAGGAGGCCGGGAAGGAGCGGTGGGGGACGCAGCTGGGGCAGGAAGGCGGGAGCTGGGTTCGCACCTGCCGCTGCCTTCTCTAACCCCTGCTCCGAGTGCAAGGGTCTGACGTGATGCCAGGGTCCCCGCCGGCCTCTCCTAGGGTGACGGGCGACACTCTGGTCCAGACGCGCCTGTGGCGCCTTCGTCGCCGTGCTGCGAGTGGCGGCCGTGGAGTAAGGCCTGGTGTCTCCGGCCCACTGCAGGTCACCGACGTGTCTGCCAGCCTGGCCCAGGGCGGGCCGCCCGAGAAGGAAGCCCGGCTGCACCAGTGCGTGGAGTGTGGCCGCAGCTTCGCGTCGGCCGCCATGCTGCTGCAGCACAGCAAGGAGGTGCACGGCCGGGAGCGCATCCACGTGTGTCCCGTGTGCAGGAAGGCCTTCAAGCGCGCCACTCACCTCAAGGTAGGCCCCGGGCGCTGCTGCCCCCTCTGAGGGCACAGGCGCTGGTGGAGGTCCCGAAGCTCGCTGGTGGACAGAAGAGGGTAACAGATGTGTCGAAGGCACCGGGGAACCCTCTGGAAGAGCGCCCAGGGGCAAAGTGGAACAGTTGGGGCAGGAAAACGTACAAAGTGGCTTTGGGTTCTAGCCCGCTGCGCACGATAAATCCCTGCGAGTCCTCGCTGATGTAAATGTGCCTGGAGAAGTTACTAACCAGGAAGAGGAGACGGACCTGCCGCGCAGAAGGATCCCAAACAGTTTGTGGCCCCGTGACCCTCGTGGTGTCGCCTCCTTCCTCCCAGAGGGCGCCTGAGGCTGCATGAAAAGCAAAGTGCACCTGAGAGGCCGTGAGCCACGAGCTGCAGGTGGTCCGTGGTCACGGGGTGGGCTGTGTGCACCCTGACAGGTGGGATAGAGACGCCACCTTCCTCCCTAAGCACGTAGCCGCGGGCCAGTCGTGAGAAACATTTCAGATGGTTCTCAGTTGACGAAGGTCCTACAGAATAGCTCACTAGTGCTCCTAAGAACCGTCAAGGTCACAGGCAACAAGGGAGGGCAGAGGCCCCGCAGAGCCGCACAGCCAGTGCCAGAGGGGGTCGGGGTCGGGCCTGGTGTGTTCGACCTGTGTGTGTGTGGTGGGGGGGGAGGGGCTTTGCTGCCAACGTGACCCCGCAGCCCTGTTGGCCTTTCCTGTTGAGAGTCCGTGGTCCCCGCGGGGTCTCAGGTGTCTTCTGTGGGGTCACATGCAGGAACACATGCAGACGCACCAAGCCGGCCCTTCCCTGAGCTCCCAGAAGCCCAGAGTGTTCAAGTGTGACACCTGTGAGAAGGCGTTCGCCAAACCCAGCCAGCTGGAGCGACACAGCCGCATCCACACAGGTAACCGGGGCCGGGCACTGGCCCCAGGGGGGACGCTGAGGAAAGGGGAGCTGGCTCACTCGCTCAGTCGCAGCAGTGCGGGGAGGGGCTGCGGGCCACTACCAGACTGGCCGCTGACAGGGCCAGCGTGGCAGCTTTTCCTTCATGTTTCAGTTTCTGCCTTAACTTCAAAGCAATTAATATTTTTAAAAACATTGGATACGTTATTTTTTTAGTTAAGTGGATTTCATTTTCTCATGTACTTCATATCTTTTTGCCTTACTGCCCAAAATGCATTAGCAACGTTTTATGTGAGCCGTGTGTGTTCCTCCTTTATTTCCGTGCTTCTAGGGGTCCCCAGTAGCTTTTGATTGGAGTTTTGTTTTGGGTCCCACCGTGGGGCAGATTTGCCAGGCACTGGGGCGCCGGCACCCAGGAGCGTTGCCTGTGTGCGGCGGTCCGGCGGGCGGGTATCCGGGACACTAACACGCGTCCCCGCAGGCGAGCGGCCGTTCCACTGCACGCTCTGCGAGAAGGCCTTCAACCAGAAGAGCGCGCTGCAGGTGCACCTGAAGAAGCACACGGGCGAGCGGCCCTACAAGTGTGACTACTGCGTCATGGGCTTCACCCAGAAGAGCAACATGAAGCTGCACATGAAGCGGGCGCACAGCTACACCGGTGAGGCCGCCTTCCCGCCTTCCCACCCTGGGGCCCATCTCCCTCCGGGGCCTCGTATCCGCTTGGCACCGGCTTAGGGGGGCGGAGGGCAGGCAGCACACTGCCGGGTGGGGGGCTGCGAGCTGCGCAGGAGGCAGGGCTGCGCGGCCTGCGCTGCTGCCGGGTCTCGGGTTCACCGTCGTTGGGGCAGTGGGCTCCTCCAGGGGACCAGACGCTGGGGGGATCTGCGAGCGGGTCAGACGGGCCGGGGGAGGTGGACGGTGGGGTGGGGTTGGCCAGCTGGCGAGAAGGGCCTTCCCCAGGGTCGGGACATCCGGCCTGTACTGTCGTATTTTCTGTGCTGCCTGCTCCTCCCCATTAGGGGTCTGTGCCGGCTGTCTGATGTGACTCATAACCAGTCGCTTACCACAGACCTCGTGACCTAGCCATAGGCGGTGAGCGGGCGCCGTGGGGGCTGTTGATTCACATCAAAGAGCAGACGTTGTCACCCCGTAATTATCCGAGCCGCAACTCGGATTTCTCTTTTCTCCCTGGGATGGAAAGCAAATCCGCGCAGAACTCTCTGGCTCGGTCTGAATGGTCTCTGCCTAACCCGAGGGGGCGCGCCGCCGGGTGGCCGAGCCCCGCCGGCTGTCTCCCCGTCCGTGTGCAGGGGGCGCGCCGCCGGGTGGCCGAGCCCGCCGTGTCTCCCGTCCGTCTGCAGGGGCGCGCCGCCGGGTGGCGGCCGCGGCTGTCTGCAGGGCCCGCTGCCAGGTGGCCGAGCCCCGCCGGCTGTCTCCCGTCCGTCTGCAGGGCGCGTGCCGGGTGGCGAGCCCGCCGGCTTCTCCCGTCCGTGTGCAGGGCGCGCTGCGGGGGGGCGCTGCCGGGTGGCCGAGCCCCGCCGGCTGTCTCCCTGTCCGTCTGCAGGGGCGCTGCGGGTGGCCCGCGGCCTCCCCCGGCCCTGCGTCCGTCTCCTGCCGGGTGGCCGAGCCCGCCGGCTGTCTCCCCGTCCGTGTGCAGGGCGCGCTGCCGGGTGGCCGAAGTCCGGGTGGCGAGCCCCGCCGGCTGTCTCCCGTCCGTGTGCAGGGGCGCGCTGCCGGGTGGCAGCCGCTCCCCGTCCGTCTGCAGGGCGCGCCGGGTGGCTGCTGTCTCCCGTCCGTCTGGGGCGCGCGGGTGGCGCCGCTGTCTCCCGTCCGTGTGCAGGCGCGCCGGGTGGCAGCCCCGCCGGCTGTCTCCCGTCTGTGTGCCGTGGCGCACGCGTGGCTGAGCCGTCTGCTGTCTCCCCGTCTGTCTGCAGGCGCCGCCGGGTGGCGAGCCGCCGGGTGTCTCCCGTCTGTCTGCCTGTGTAAGCGCGCCGCCAGGTGGCTGCTCCCCGCCCACGTGCTCTCTCCCGTCGTCTGCAGGGCGCCGCCGGGTGGCTGTCTCCCCGTCCGTCTGCAGGGGCGCTGCCGGGTGGCTGAGCCGCCTGCTCTCCCCGTGGTGTGCAGGGCGCGTGCCGGGTGGCCGAGCCCCGCCGGCTGTCTCCCGTCCGTCTGCAGGGCGCGCTGCCGGTGGCGAGCGCCGGCTGTCTCCCATCCGTGTGGGGGCGCTGCCTGAGCCCCTGCGTCCGTGTGCAGGGGCGCTGCGGGTGGCGAGCCCCGCCGGCTGTCTCCCCGTCCGTCTGCAGGGCGCTGCCGGTGGCCCCCGCCTGCTGTCACCGCGTCCGTGTGCAGGGGCGCGCTGCCAGGTGGCCGAGCCCCGAGGGCGCGCCGCCGGTGGCCGAGCCCCGCCGGCTGTCTCCCCGTCCGTGTGCAGGGGGCCGCGGGTGGCCCGCCGGTCCGTCTGCCGCGCCGCCGGGTGGCTGAGCCCCCCGCCTGCTGTCTCCCCTCCGTGTGCAGGGGCGCGCCGGGTGGCCGAGCCGCCTGCTCTCCCGTCCGTCTGCAGGGGCGCGCCGCCAGCCGCCTGCTGTCTCCCGTCCGTGTGCAGGGGCGCGCCGCGGGTGGCCGAGCCCCGCCGGCTGTCTCCGTCCGTGTGCAGGGGCGCGCTGCCGGGTGGCCGAGCCCGCGGCTGTCTCCCCGTCCGTCTGCAGGGGGCGCTGCCGGGTGGCCGAGCCCGCCGGCTGTCTCCCCGTCTGTGTGTGGGCGCGCCGCCGGGTGGCGAGCCCCGGCTGTCTCCGCCTGCAGGGCGCGCCGCGGTGGCTGAGCCGTCTGCTGTCTCCCCGTCCGTGTGCGGGGGGCGCGCCGCCGGGTGGCCGAGCCCCGCCGGCTGTCTCCCGTCTGTCTGCAGGGGGCGCCGCCGGGTGGCTGAGCCCCGTCTGCTCTCTCCCCGTCTGTCTGCGGGGCGCGCCGCCGGGTGGCCGAGCCCGCCGGCTGTCTCCCCGTCTGTCTGCAGGCGCGCGCCGGGTGGCTGAGCCCCGCCCGGCTGTCTCCCCGTCCGTGTGCAGGGCGCGCCGCCGGGTGGCCGAGCCCCGCCGGCTGTCTCCCGTCTGTCTGCAGGGGCGCCGCCGGGTGGCTGACCCGTCTGCTCTCTCCCCGTCCGTCTGCAGGGGCGCGCCGCCGGGTGGCGGAGCGCCGCCGGCTGTCTCCCCGTCTGTCTGCAGGGGCGCGCCGCTGAGCCCCGTGTTCTCTCCCCGTCTGTCTGCAGGGGGCCGTCTGCTCTCTCCGTCTGTCTGCAGGGCGCGCCGCGGGTGGCCGAGCCCACCCGTCCTGCGGCGCGCTGTCTGTCTCCCGTCTGTCTGCAGGGGCGCGCGCCGGTTGGCCGAGCCCCGCCGGCTGTCTCCCGTCCGTGTGCAGGGCGCTGCCGGGTGGCTGAGCCCGCCTGCTCTCTCCCGTCCGTGCAGGGGCGCGCTGCCGGTGGCGAGCCCGCCGCTGTCTCCCCGTCTGTCTGCAGGGGCGCGCTGCCGGGTGGCTGAGCCGCAGGGGGCGCGCAGGAGCCCGCGGCCGCGCAGGAGCCCGCGGCGGAGGAGCTGAGCCGGACGCTGCCGCTGGACGACGTGGTGCCCGAGGCGGCGGGCGAGTGGCAGGCCCTGGCCGGCGTGTTCTGACGCGGCGCCGCCTCGACGGACGGCCGCCACGTACCTGTCGCAAGAACGGAGCACTCGGAACTTCCGTCTTGAAGCTCCCAGCGTTCCGCGCGTCACCACCGTAGTTTTGTAGCTGTCAGGTTCCCTAAGAATCATTGTCTTTCAGAGGCGGCCGGGGCGGAACCGGAGCGGCGGGAGCGCGCGGCCCGCGTCGTCTGCGATCTCTGAGCTCAGGTACTCGCGCAGGCCGAACGCCTGCCACCCGCCGCCCGTGCGTCGCCGCGTTGTATTAGCAAAGACGGACGTGAGCCTGGGGCAGGCAGGTGGATTTTCCTTCATGCTTTCTGTTGTAAGAAGCGTCGCGTATGAAACAAACGTAAAATAGGTGCATGAGGTGCAGAAAAATGTTAGGACACACAGGGAAGTTTCTTCCAGTTTTCTCCTCTGTGCATTTTGAGATTAGAAGTGGACCCTTTGGTCTACCGTGAATTAATCTAACTAGAACCTGGAGAGGTGGCTGGACCAGCTCTCTCTGCGTTACGTTTATCTAATCATTAGCTACCAGAACGCGGCATCGGGGCAAAGACTCGGGGGGCTGCGAGCCCGACGCAAAGAAGGGTTAACCCGTCCTCACGGGAGGGGCCGCGCTTGCCGCTGCAGTCGACGTCCAGGTGCGCGGGTTAGACGGCTGCGGAAAGCACAAAGCCATACGTCGTAAGCAGGGAAGGGCGAGGTGGCCTCCCCCTCCCCCGGGGGTGAGGGCACCGTGGCCCCGCCCACCCCAACGCCCAGAGAAGTGTGTTTGTGGGTTAAAGATAAGGACCCGTACGAGCCCTGTGACGTTCTCTTCACGCATAAGCAGGTGTATTTTTTATTTCAGGGAATTCTTTACTACCATCAATGGTGCCACATTGAACACGTCCCACACCAAATCCCACCCCGTGCGGGGGCAGTGTTGCTGCTCCTACAGCATTCCAAAGATGGCAAGTTCTTTACTTCATGTGAATTTCTCCTTCGAAATTATTTATATGTTCTATATATAAATACACATGTACATATACACATATACGGGCCTCTGTGTGGCTGAACAGTATATTTTGTAAATAGAAGCGCTAGCCCCGATTCCAGAGCGAGCATCAGAGTTTTTAGCTCCCTGCGAGCACTTGAGATCAGTATTGTATTCATTATATTCATAACTGTGTATCTTTTTCATTGTAACAAAGGTGGGGTTGCTTTGCTTTGGGTTTTTTCCTCCTGAAAAATAATTGCCTTTATTTTGTCTCATTGCCTCCCTGGTTTCAGAAGAGAGCAGTTTTATTATAAATATTGTACGGACTTTGTATATTAAGAGATGAGCTCATTTTCGATTCCTGAAGAAAGAGACATTCTCACTGTTATTTTTTCAAAGGGCATCTTTTGATTTTCGTTGTTGTTACCGTTCACTTTGGGCATATGTATATAAGTAATATTGATGGTGATATAAAAACTTTTGTTATGTGAAAATATTTAAGTCAGAAAACTGTTAAATAATATGACCTTTTTTTTTTCAAACTGCTTTGTGTATTGTATATTTTTTTAAGGAAAAAAAAGCCTTATTTGACTTATTCTTGTGATACTGGACTTCTGTATCCCGAGGTTCTACTTGAAATGTCATTGTGTGCCCGGCAGTTGTCCGTATATTCAAAATAATTGTAATTGTGCCAGAGTTTTAAAGATTCTGCTTTTAATGCACTTTTCTTTTATAATTTTGTATTAAAATATTTTAGAAATGTTGATTAATTTTGGTGAACAGAGACCTCCAAAGTTGAAATTATTGCATTTAAGAAATTTTGTTCTCGCTAGGTTATTTATTTTGGTTGTAGCATTAAATGCCGTCTCTCAGGACAGTCTCAAACGGTTTGATTCCTACTTGTACGGAAGGCGTAGTTGGTGAACTGCCTGTTTAAGTAAGGCCTTACCAGGTGAATCTAAAGCCTACTTTTATTTTCGTCAAAGAAAACGAAGAGCAATCTCTCAATAATTCATTTTGTGAGTCTCCTCAATTTATTAACTCAGCAGGCAAACACAAGACAGTAATATATTATTTTTATTTACTTCCTAATTATAAAAGCTGCTTCTTTGCAAAACATTCCTTGGAAATATAAGGTTTTGTAAAGACATAATTTCACTTGAACCTTTGGTGGCGTACAGGTTGATCTTTATATTTTACTGGTTAATAAATGTCTTCTGACGAGAGATTTCTAGCGTCCTGCATAACCAGGGTTTTGAGAACAGAGAACTGTATTTTTAGAAATATCTCCTCCTAGCGTACGTGCTTTGGAATAACAATAAATAAAAAATGAAGTTAGGAAGTGTGATTTTTTTCTTTTAAGATATTTAACATGGAATAGTTTGGCACGTGAATTAAGTTCAAGTACAGATCATTTTTAACCAGAGCAGAACTTTAATGATCTTTTCCTCTCCCTCTGCGACACCCGGTCGGCCAGGACTTTACCCCCCCGGCAGGGTCCGCCTGAGATCTTCGGACCTCGGGGGTCAGGATTTGGGTCCGTGACAGGCCTGTGTTAGCTACGATATCAGCCCTGTTGTCCGTTATCTTCATGATGGGCCACTTTAAGCAAGACCCATGGTCACATGGGTCCCTCTCAAAAGTGTGTGATTGCCCTGGACCCACTCTAGTGGTGAGGGGGCCGTGAAGCACCCACGCGAGCCCAGAGGACGACCGGCCTTTGCACAGACACTAACAACGAGGGCAGGCTTCACAGGGCGTGTGGGCAGCCGGGGTGTGGCGGGCGAGGACCTTGTCCCCTGGGGGACAGGGGTGGTTCTCTTTTCCCAGAATGATCATAGAATAAAATAAAAACGTCTCTTCAGAAATGCAAACGGAAGTGCCCCCACCCTGAGCCCTCCTCTGCGGGTCCCCCGTGCTTGGACGTGCCAGGGGGACAGACCCCACAAGGGACCAGGGGAGATGCTGCCTGCCTGGCGGTCCAGCGCATGCCCCCCAACGCCGCGGTGCCAATGGGACGGGACTGTCGGTTCTGACGAGGAACTCGCATCGCCCCATCGGGTTTCTGTTCCGTGCAAGTGAGGGTTTAACGCGCAGGAGCCTTCGTTCACTCTCTTGCGTCCCCTGCCCACTTGCTTGTACGGAAAGGTGAACCTGAGCCTCACGATTCTACCCGGTGGTCTCCTTTCTCCTCTTCCTCTGAACTCCCGAGGGGCAGTTCTGTGCTCGCCTCGGTCCAGGTACGAGCGTTTCTTAGACGTGTGAGTGGGTTTCTGTTCTTCTCTGCAGAGAAACATCTGTAACTCATCAAGGGGCACACTTTTGACATTAAGCGATCACTCAGATTTACGTAAGTGACACCTTTTAAAGAAGATACATAAGGTACGTAGGACTGCTTTCGGGCTCTTCTTTTTAAAGACCTCTCATGCCTGCCTTTTTGCCTGTTTTCCCCCCAGAAGTTTATTTCACAATCATCATTGTGCCCCTACCACCACCACGAAAAGAAAATAATCCAAGGGTTGGTCATTGCTAATCTATCCTTTTTCTCAAATCTAATATATAAAGTGAGGCAGAGATGAAATTATATAACTGGCAATTTGTAGTAACCTAGATTTCTTTTCTTTTTGCCACTTAATCTCTATTCATGCAACATAGGGTTTTGGTTTTTAGAACAGAATTTCCAAGATGTTCCTGTGCGGGGCCTCTGGACCTTTACCTTATCCTAATGAAAATTCGCATTTGAAAACCTAGTTGCACATTCACATAAAAAGTGGGGCAGGCAGACGTTTTGTAAGGGGAGAAGCCCTCCTTATCTATGTGTCTAGTAAAGACATTGCCTTGGCAAGGTTTGTAAGGCAGGTGGCCTCTTTGTCACTGTTGACCCAGTCTGAATGGACTCTCCTTCCTCAGGTGTGCGTGCGCACACACACGTGCTCACGCTCCCTCTCACACCCCCGCCCTTAGAGGGGCTATGGAAGGTTCTCATGGATGCTGAATAAACTATTTACAGCACTAAAAATAATAGTAAGATTAAGTGGCAGCAACCATAAAAGATTTTATTTAATCTTTTTTATGTGTAATCTTTACAGCATGAAGACTTTTGTATTAAATCAAGATTTGTAATCTCTTTGACAAATCCTACAACGACACCATGATTTGTTCTTGAATCACCAATAAAGACAATTTCTACAATTCCTTTTTTTTTTAATTTACAGACGAATTTTTTTTTTAACTTCGAAACTGTTTCATGGTCTATTTATACATTGGATGATACTTATTTAATCCAATTTTGTATTAGAAATGGATAGTTATGCCAAAAGTCACTCTGCTGGCTTTAAGAATAATAAAAATAGTTTTTGTATTATCTGAAAGCTCCTGTGTATTTACTTTTTTGGGTTTGGGGTGAGTTATAACTGTTTTAGAGATGGGTGGCTTCTGTAGGTGACATTTTCAGCAAGGGTTAACCCAGCACCGTGATGCTGGATTTGCAAGAAGTTGAGATCCATGGGGTATGAAGAGTGTGAGCGTGTCTTATTTTCTATCCTTGAGGGTAAGTGTTCGTTTTCTCTCACAATGGGGGTGACTCAACAAGGAAATCAAATGCCATCACAGTATCAGTGTGTCCGTTCGTGAGAGGTGTGGGATGGCAGACATCCTCATGTGATAGCCCCTAACCCTCTTGAAACGTGTTTCCAGGGGCGCCTGGCTGGCTCAGTTGGCTAAGTGTCCGACCCTGGTTTTGGCTCAGGTTGTGATCTCACGGTTTCATGAATTTGAGCCCCTGGTTGGGATTCTCTCTGCCTCTCTCTCCTGCTCAGCTGTCTCCGTTGATCTCAAAATAAATAAGCTTTAAAGAAACAAAGATATATTTCCAAACTTTTGGAAGTTCGAGGTTTATAGACTCACTGTCCCGTTGAGACGACAAATTAAGGACACCTTGTCTCCTCTGCACCTTCTTCCTAGCACAGAGTGGGGGCTCCATACATTGTTGGACTGAACTACCTAAAATGATTTGGGTTTTCTTGCCTGGACTTTTCTCAGAGGGGATGGTGAGAAGTTGACGATTCTTGTTCGTGGGAAGAATACTGCTCTAACAGTTCTTAAAAAATATAATGGGTGGGGAAGGGACTTTTTGGGGAAATTCCCAGATCCTGGAAGATCTGTTCTCTCATGGTGGTGCCTCCACTGTTCAAAACGCTTTTCCAAGTGCACTTCCCCGGCACACTTGGCTCTCTGACGATGTAAGAGCCTTCGCGTCCAGACGCAAAGCACGAGTTCACAAAGCTTCCTGCGCATCAGCAGAGCCGGGGGCGGGTGACTTGGGACCTCGGGTCAGACCAGCCCTGGGGCTGACGGCTGACCCTGCCTCAGGGCCCTCTGGTAACTTCGCTCGGCCTGTCCCCTCACCTATAAAGTTAGATGATTCAGTCCCCTCCTTCTGTTTCTGTTCTCAGTTAATGAGCGTCAGGCGTGGGAGGCCGCGCCCCGGTGTGTCTCGATCCTGCGTCTCTGCACCAAGCGCTCTCTGCCTTTGATCCGGGACCTTTCCAAGGCCGTTGGCGGGGAACACGGGCTCTGGAGACTTCCTCCAGAGCATAGTGATGCTCTTTTCCTGACCAGTCTAACCAAGACATGACCTCCGAGGCAAGGTCAGGCCAGCTTGCTGCCTGCTTCCCAGGACCCGAGCCCTGGGGGCATCGCCTGGCCCACTGTGGGTCGCCCTGTGGGCGTCAGACCTGGGGACATCCACACAGAGGCTGATGCGGTGCTTTCCCCGGTGCTGTGACTGATCACCCCCTTTATCTCTGACCCAGGAGCCCTCCGCCAGCGCCCAGGAAACGCATCCTGTGAGCCGGCGGGTCGGGGAGAAGTTCAGGGGCTTCGCGGCCGCCAGCCATGTGTCGTCAGTTCACTGGGGAGGCCGCGAGGTGGCCCTGGCTCAGCTCCCTCTCGGGGATTTTTATTACAGATGTCAGTGGCTGATGTACACCATGCCACCTGCAGTGCTGTTCCCGTCACCAAGGGGCGTATTGTTAGGTGGTACCTTGGAAGTAGCGAATATCTTAGTCTCTCAGGAAAAAGTGAAAAATGACGACCAACTACACCCACACACACTGCTTCACACTCTCTACAATAAATACATTTCCCTGGTTTAATTATTCTGGATCAATCCAGACGCGCAGTCCTCTGCCACCACTCTCGTGTCAGAACCGAGTAAGCATAATTGTGGTTACCGTGGTGACCGTGCTCTGTGGGAAGACGGCCCATCTTGGCGTGATGTCAGCCAGCTTCTTGGTGGCCCTGTGCCAAGTGGGACAACAGCTGGCCATCTGCCCCCAGGCCTCGTCACTGTGCCCTTTTCCTGCTTCCCACGGGGTGCTCTTTCTCAGGTTTGATGACCCACAGTCTCTTTCCTTCTGTGTAGCCCTGCATTTTCGAAGTGGTTTCAAACACATAAAGTTAGAAGAGCACGGAAAGTCTGTGTGGTCGCTCCTCCGCGGAGAGCCCACGTGAGTGCCGCCCGCGGATAGTACGACTCACCGCCACAGCTCAGGTTCCTGGCGGCTGTGGTCCTCGGACCCTGACCTGCAGGTCAGAACCGCACCCCCTCTGGCCGTGGCTCCCGTTACTGTGACATTTCGAAATCCAGGGTCACACAGCAGGCACTCTCCCAATTTCTCCCCCAGCATTTCTTCATGATGCGTCTTTGGTTGGAACATCACAGACATGATGCTGTATTCTTGTTGTGTGTGTGTTTAAGTTATTTATTTATTTTGAGAGAGAGCGAGAGGGCAGGGCGGGGTGCGGGGGCAGAGAGAGGGAGACAGAATCCCAGGTGGGCTCAGTACTGTCAGCACGGCCCGATGCGGGCTTGAACTCTTGAACCGTGAGTCAAATGCTTAACCAACTGAGCCACACGATGCCCCATTATACTTTTTCAGTTTTAAAAAGCTGTAAGGCATGTCCTTAAGAACCCCCAAAAGAACAGGATTTTATTTTATTTTTTTTATTTATTTATTTTTTTATATTTTTATTTATTTCTAGGAGTGAGAGAGAGACAGCGTGAGCAGGGGAGGGTCAGAGAGAGAGGGAGTCACAGACTGAAACAGGCTCCAGGCTCCGAGCTGGCAGTCAGCACAGAGCCCGACGCGGGCTCGAACCCACGAACCGCGAGATCATGACCTAAGCGAAAGTCGGACGCTTAACCGACTAAGCCACCCAGGCGCCCCAAGAACAGGATTTTAAAAACATATCTGTGCATGACTTTCCCAATTTCTCAGTCTGAAGGTTTGGGTGCAGGGCGCAGGGAGGGGGTAGGACGGTGGCCCGGCCCAGCCAAGCAGGGCAGCTTCCCCCATCGTTCTTGGGGGGTTCGCGTGATGCCGGGGCTGGGACCCCCTGGAGAAGGGCTCCCACAAGCATCCCAGAGCGGGGGGCTTCCCTCGCTCACCCACAGGTGGACACAGGGTCTCAGGGCTGAGGCACTGGGGAGCTGGTGCTTTAGTCGAAAGCAAAATAAAACCAAACAAAAATGTTGGTTTCTCTTCTGGAAACAGAATCCTGTAAAATCCACAGCAACTACACACGACATTCCCCAAACCCCTTAGTGCTGACCAGGTCTCTGTGTGGCGAAAGTCATTCTCCAGAGTCTCTCCAGCTCACATGAACAGATGTTACTCTGGTAAAACAATCAAGTGTAAACATACCTCAATAGGCTGTTTATAGATAAAGTGAAAACTCTTGGCCTTGTGAGTGGGTGAACCAGGGCCCTAAGCATGGCCTCTATCCCTCTTTCTCTTAGCGGGAAAGCCGTGCGGCACCAGTGCACTGACCTGCAGCGCAGCCCGTGTTTGGGAAGCACTCACCCACGTTGCCTCTGAGACACGACTTTTGCTTTATTTGGGTTCCTGGTCCACAAGCCAGTATAAAGACGAAATAAGACACGTGCACGAATATCATTAAAAGTTTATTATTTTATTTCAATATTCAAGAACAATGTGTACTTCCCACGAGAACCCCCCCATTACAGTGCACACTGGTGGGGTGCGCAACCACGAAGAGAGATCAGCAATTGGCTTAAGATGTTGAGTGTGTGTGTGTGTCGAGCAATTTGGAGGTTTTCTTTGTGGAATTGTGTTCCTTTTTCTATCCCCACCCCCCAACCCTCTCATCATTGAGGCTAGGTATTAATAGACACTACATTAAACTCACACCGGGCAGGAATTAGGACAGGATTACGCTCACTACGCCTCATCTGGGTTCTAAGGGGGCGGAGGTGCCGGTGTGGGGTTCTTTGGAAGGCCTGTAAGAGATACGCTAAAATCAAAAGGCGGGTCAGTATGTTAGGAGGGGAGCGCGGGAAAGGTCAGCTCGCGTTAGAAGAGACACAGCTCAGAGGAGCCCCGTCTCCGCTCACACGTCCAGGTCAGCGGCTCGGGGTCCCTCCGAAGCCCATCAACTACGCACATCTGTGTCTCAGGTGCAGGCAGACGGGGCGTGGCCCGTCCACCCAGGGTTAGTGTGCAACGTGCCGTGCCGTGGGAAGCCTACGGCCGGCCACCTCCCACAGTGACCAGGGTGACGCCGTGAGGCCACCCGGAAACTCCTCCAGTCCCGCTCAGACCCTCCTGCTGGGCTCTGGGGGGAAACAGGTTGTCTGCAGGGGCTGCTCTGGCCCCAGCCGCGTCGTCACCCAGTTTCCAAGAAGGTCCTGTTTCCTGTAGGGGCCATAGCCCAGCCCAGGGTTGCCTGCCCGCGCCCTCTCCGCCACGCCTGGATCCCGCCAGCTGGGCAGCCGCCCCCGCAGGCGCCCCCTCTGCGCCCACCACGTGGGCCTCTTCACAGCTGCCCGCCCGCACTTCACATACCGAAGCCGCCTGTGCCGCTCCCGACCGCCTAATCCCGGAGGGGGGGTGAGTGTGTGTTAGGAGGTGAGCAGGGCAGGGGAAGAAACCAAAGGAAGCTCGGATCCACAGTCCTCACTGCCCCGCACGTGTCTCTGCCTCCGCAGCCGCGTGGCCACGGCAGTGCCCGGGAAGCCAAGAGATACCGAGTCAGCAAAGCGAGTCGGAGGCCGGAGGGTGAATGTGGAGGTGCCGAGCATCTGCCCCGCGGTGCGGTGGGGTGAGAGTCCGGGGCATTTGTCTTCAAACTCAGAGTAACCGCTTCATTTTCTGTCTGCATTTTCTCATTTAGCTGATGGCCAGGAATTGCCAGTAGGGTGAGGTGTGCCTGCCCCTACTGTGTGTACAACTCAACGGGCATTAGGCAAGGGGAGTTTGCTACGAGTAGGTAATTTATGTGAACGGTATTAAAATCTTAAGGCAGTTATATTAAGAAGCTGAGGACGGGATTCTGTGACAAGGCAGGACATCAGCGCCTAGCCATGGGTGATCCAGAACGGCTGTCTCTTCCTCCCTGAGGAAAGGAAACACACAGTTAGGGCACGTGCATGGGCAGCCTGGGCACGCGAGCCTCCAGCCAGGTCCGCCTAGGTGGCCACCTGCCACAAACTGTGTCGTTTGGGTCTGTGGCCAGAAACGACGGCACACAGAGCTGACGCAGGTACCAAGGTGATTCTCAAGTGCTCTGGGATAACTCACCTGACCTCACGCCCAGAACATGGGGACCTGGTGCCTCACGGAACAACGCTGCACTTCCAGGGGTGGAAAGCTCACCTGCCCTGTTATCCTGCATTGACTGAGCCCTGTTTGTGTCCAATTTCACTGTCTGAGCTCTGTTTGTGTCCAGCCACAGTTCCGGGGTAACTGAGGCAAGCGTCTGCAAACAACAGGGCCATCTGCATCTTGGAAGAGATTTCAGTCCCGTGACCACACCTGCCGCTGTGCCCACCAGGCAAAAGCCAGACCTCACAGCGTCATCCTTGGGGACCACCTGTTTGTGCCTGGCCCCAGCTCCCCCACAAAACCAGCTGCCCAGAGGCGTCGTTCACAGACGGCTTAAAACCGCGATGGACACACTTTCTGGACAAATGAAAACCCGAACCCGCGATTGCCGAGCTAGTGGACGCAGCTGTGCAGCGACCAGCGACCAGCGGTGGAGAGGGGGGCTCGAGTGAGGCGTCGGGTCCCCAGAAGACAGGCCATGTGCGGGTCCAGATGCCACTTGGACGGACCGGGGGGGTGGTGGGAAATGTTCCTTTCTTTTGTCATTCACGTTTTTCTTCCGGGTTTGGGCTCTCTCTCCTTGGGTTCCCCTTTTCTTCTTAGGTTATGAATGAAGAGCTCACCTCTCAAAGATGTCCTGGAGACTGAGCCCCCAGAAGGCAAGGTCCACATGAAACACACCATTTGCCCGATGACACATGAACACTGAGCCCCCCACCCAACCTGCTCTCGCCCCACGTTTGCCATGCTGCCCAACAATGTGAATAATCGAAGCACGAAAGCCAAAAATGCCTTATAAACAGCACAGTCAACGGAGCAAGGTGATAGTTCTGACCTGTCAGGGTTTTACTTTTTTTTTTTAATGTTTTATTTCTAGAAGAGAGAGAGAGACAGCGTGAGCAGGGGAGGGTCAGAGAGAGAGGGAGTCACAGACTGAAACAGGCTCCAGGCTCCGAGCTGGCAGTCAGCACAGAGCCCGACGCGGGGCTCAAACCCACGAACGCGAGATCACGACCTGAGCGAAAACCGACTAAGCCACCCAGGCGCCCCAGGGTTTTATGTTTTTAACTCAACCCTGGGGTTGTATTTTCAGAGGTGAAAACGCTCACTGAGTTCAGGTCTCCAAGTATCTGAAGGAGTCACTGGAAAGGGCCCTTCTCATATGCCTGAGCTTGGTCCTGGGGCCAGCTCCCCACTCAGAAGCACCAGGCCTGTCTGGCTGGCTTGCCTTTGACAAGCCGGCCCTCAGTGCTGCCCCCCAGAGGGGCCAGAACAAGTGTGCGGGGGCCTCACTGCTTTCTAAACTCCCAGGAGGTTCACGGGCGGGCATCCCTGGGGAGTGTGGCTCGGTCCTGGAGAGCGGCAGAACCACCACAAAGGACGTCTGTGCCCAGATGGCCCGAGTCCCCCACCCCCTCCGCAGGACACCTTACGCGAGGCCCCATCTTCACTCCCTGGTGGCTCCTTTTGAGATGGAGACAATGACGGACATTTGGTTTTATCTTCTATTATTGTACCTACAACTTATGGGGTGTCCACTGTGACCAAAATCCATTATATCTGTCTCCTCTTAGGAAAGAGAAAGCCAAACCCGGGGTGGGGGGCGGGGGAGGAATTCTTGGCTTCCCTGTTTTACAGTTGGAGGAGGCAAGGCACAGAGAAGCTGAGTTACTTCCCCAAAGTCAGTGAGCCAAAGGCGGAATCAGGTTTACAGCCATCACCTCCGCCGTGTGGGTCTCACACTTACTTTCCTCTCTGTTGAGTTGTTAGCACATTTGAAAATGACTGGTGTTGAGTGCTTGGCCAGCCCTGGGCTCAGCTGGGTGGAGGAGGCTGGCCTCACTAGGAGGAGGCTGGCCTCCCCAGGAGGAGGCAGGCCCGAAGCTGAGTTGTGGGCTGGGAAGGAATAGGAAAAGGTCCTACATTCTCTCCTGCTTGCACCCCAGTGCAGGAAACTGTTTCAGCTACGTATTTGGAAATAGGAAAGTCCAATTCTATTTCGATGCAGTTTCCTAAAAATCAGGAAAAAGGCAGTGCCCTCCACCCAGTTTCCAATCAACCAGGAAGGACACAGCACCACGTTAAGCACCGTGCAGTCTCCGCCATCCCCACCCACCACCTCAGCCCCTTCTTGATTCTGGACTGTTTTTAATCTACTGTAACCGCAGTGTCGGCTCATCTGGCCACATTATGACCATGGTCAGCCGGGTAGCGAATATTTCGCGGCATAAAGTCTGATTAAAACCATATGAATTGAAAGTTGATGTTTCCCTTTGTCTCTATAGAAATTTCTAAACCACTTTGTACAAAAAGAATTTCAGGAAAGTGTTGAGCCTATAAAGCCCAAGTGGGCCTCACACACTTGTGTTAGTCATGAACCATAAATATGCAGGACAGAAACGGGGCGTCTCGCGGGGCTAGTGACCAGGTTTGCATGGTGACCAAGGAACACAAGCACAGTCCCTAGACAGTCCCCAGGTGGGCCTGGCCTTCCCTGTCACCTGGCCGTTCCATCAGTGGGATTAACAGCCGCCATGCAGGGGAGCACAGGAAATACATCCCAACGAGGGGAAGCCGAAGCCTTACAACTGTGCACATCTGGGCTCTGACGAGGGACGCTCTGGGGCAGGATCCTTGGCGGGGTGGGGGGTGGGCGCCCTAGGGATGGCCAGGATATCTCAGGCAATCCAGACGCAGGCGAGTGCGTGCCTGTTCAGGTTCCAGCTCACTGGGAAGCGCCGCTATCCCAGATGTGCCCTAGGTTTGTACCGGAGCCTCCATGGGGTTCCCGGCCTCACCATCCTGTCACTGCACTTCAGAGTTGAGCAAGGGCATCGTGAGGACCTCAGCTACTTGACCATGCAGGATAGTCTGTCTTCTCCCTCAGACCTGCTTTAGCATGGACCCTGCAGAGAAGACGCTGCCTGCGCTTTACTCAGATGAGTTGGCAAGTCAGCTGGTGGCCACTCACTTCACAGATTCAAGCCTCTTCCGGGATAGGACTGACCTTCCTCACCCACAGCCCCCTTCCCCTCCCCTCTGTGTGGGCCCAGCACCTGCCGAATGTAGACCCGCCGGGGGGGGGGTTCCACATGCCCATGCTCACGGGGCCGCTCCCGCCCCGCGTCCCGGCCACTGGACACACCACTCGCGCGACCCCCCACAGCTACTTCGGGGACAGAACAACTTATCCCACCACGCATCCTAAAACCTCGGTGTGATACTAGCCTGCTCGGCACACTCACAGGTCAGGGGCCACGTATCGATGGTGATTTGGGTTGAGGGGCCTCGTGCTTGGCTGGCGGAGACGGAGCCCGAACCAGCGCTAACCCAGAGCTCACAGGAGGCGCAGTCCCACCTTTCAGCCGCCAGTTTCTCAGGGCCGTGCCAGCAAGCCATGTATGGCAGAGCCTTTTAGCGTTAAATTGTGCGGTCTCCCGTGACCCCAGCGGATGGTCTGGGGACGGGTGGAGAGAAGCAGACGCTCCTGTTCTCACTGGCGACAAGAACCCCTGAAACGTGCAGTTTCCATGGAAACGCAGGCCTCCCCTGGAAGGTGACCGCGGGCTCCAAGACACAAGGGGAAGACGCTGTCACGTGGGATAAGAGCCCAGGACGCCTTTGTCTGTGATGCCCGGACACTGGAGTGGGGACAGAGCAGGTGCGCCGGGGCTGGTGACCGGGAACCAGTCCCTGACTTGCCCCCCACCTCTGATTTCCAGAACCGCGTCTTCCATTTTCTGCAGCAAAGCTGGTCTCTCACCCAAGAAAGATAAAAATGAAACCTTTCACCATTTGTCGTTCTCTCGACAGGGAGCTGTGGGCGTCGTGGGGTTATAGGCCTTTTCTGGTGCCTTTCCTGCTGTGGCACAGGAGCCCCGGCTTTCATGTGCGGGCAGCTGTCTTCCTGATCCCATTTCTTCCAGGTGGAAAAGGGGTTGACGGGGCCGCCTGTGAGTACTTGCGGCCAGTTGTTCTTCAGACCTGGCTCCCCAGGCACCAAGCAAGGGGATGGCTTTGCGTGGGTTTGGAGTAGGAGGAAGCGGCAGCTCCTGCCGGCCCCCTAAGGAGAGTATGTATGTGAGCACGTGGACGCAGGGAACGGTGCTCCCTGGAGCCTTCAGCCAGCCTGGGGACTGTCCTGCGCCGCTGGAAGGAGCGACGTGTCCCCGCTGGGGCCGTCCCTCTCCCCTCCCAGCTCCAGGCCCTCAAGTGCTGGCTCTGGTGCCCAGGCCTTGTACGGTGGCTGAGGACACCCCAGCCCCGTTTCTGGGGTCTCTGCCAGACACGCACGGCTGGCCTGGCAATGTGGACACCTAAGTTGTAGGTGTTATGTTACCCGGGTGACAAAGCCCTTGCGAGGTCAGAGGGCCCTCTGTGGGGGGAGTCCCCCAGGTGAGTCCAGCTCCTCAGCCTCGTGGGGGCCCCTCCCTGGAGCCGTGCACAGCCCCCCATAGGCCCTGCCTCGCCTCTTCCCTGAAGCACACTTTCTCCGTCCCCATCAAGCAACACGCTCCTCTGTGAGGCCATGGGTCCTGTGTGTGGGGACAGCTCTGACAGCCCCAACAGCGCATGGCGATGCCCAGTGAGCCCCCAGTCCAAGGAGCATTGCACCATCTCGGACGGATGGATGGACGCCTGGGCAGCCTCGGGCCCCTGACTCGGGGCGCATCCGGGCTGGGCTCATGGCCTGCTGGGAGCAGCTCCTGGGGACACAGACTGGTTGCCCACCCGCAGAGACAGCGGCTGCTGTCAGGAGGGTCGCGTGCCACAGGCCCTCGGACGTCCAGCCCCCAGGCCGTTCCAGCCTGTTCCCACGGTGCTCTTCCTGCCTTCCGGGACTGACAGTGAGCCTGGGACGTGACCATAAGCCCCGGAGGCCACGAGAGGGCCGGGAATGACGGAGGCCAGACAGGCCCCTCCTGACACCCGGAGGCAGGTAGGCTCTGGGTCAGGGCCCAGAACGGTCGGCCGCGGGGCTCTCTGACCACCCGCTGTCCTTACTCTGTCTTCTCAAGTCCCGCCCTGGTGTGTGGGCCTTGCTGAGTGCACGAGCTAGCAGACAGTGGCCCCAGTGACTGCAGTGTCCAGATCAGCCAGTGGGGTGACCCCCGTGTGGCCTCTGCAGGTCCCCGCCCGATCCAGCGGCCTCCCCTCTGGCCACCCGGCTTCTACTCCTTCCCCTGGGCATGTGGTCCCCTCTGCGTGTCCTCGGGCCCCCGGGGGGACACAGCCCAGCCCAGACCTTGCCCACAGAAGCCTGGAGAAGGCCTGCGGCACCGGGCAGCCTGGCGGGCACACCCCACGGGGGGCTGCAGGCCGCCCCCGCCCCCCACTCCTCGCACCCCTGACATCAAGAAGGGCTACGTTACCAGTTTGAAGATTCTGGAGAGCGTGCCCTGGGCGTCGTGCGCCCCCTTGAATCCCTTGTGGGCTGCAGCTCTGCCTCCGTAGCCGAATCCCGGCTTCTGCCCCTCGGCTCCCTGCAACAGACCGGGCAGCTCTCAGGGCGGGGCGGGGGGTGCCCGCACCAGACACCCCCTCCTCGAGGCAGCCCCCGCCCCGGGGTGCCAGGAGGCGCGCGCCCAAGCGCTCTCACTGCCAGACCAGCCCCTTCCTCCGGCGGCCGTCCCTTCCTCACCCCGGGCGGCTTTCAGGAGAGCGGCTGTGTCCCCGCACCTGCAGGAGGCGGCCCGGGGGCGCTCACTTCCCGGGTGCGGGGGGTCCCTGCCTGCTTCTTCGTGCGGACCCCTCACACCTGCGCCTCCTGCTAGGGGCCCGGAGGGTACAGAGCTCTGCGCTCAGCACTCGGCAAAATTCTGCGGCTCAGACTTTTCTAAAGCGCAAAGGCGGATTCGCATCCTTGGGAAGCCCCTCCCCGGCCACGGCTTGGTGCCCCAGCACCGACGTGCGGCCCCAGCACCAGAGTGCGCCCGGGGGCCCTGCGATCCGGGCCGGCCAGCAGGCCGGGCACCAGGACGCAGCCTGGCCGGCCTCAGCTCTCCGCTTCCTGGCTGCGCGACCTCAGGCAAGCGTCAGCCCTCTCTGGGCCTCTGTCTCCTCTTCTAGGAAATGGGGATCAAACGGCCCCTCCTTACGGGCTGCTTAGGAGGCTCTGCTCTGGGACCAGAGCCCGTGGGCCGCGTGCTTGCGGTCACTACCGGAGAGGCCAACCCCTGCCACCAGCGCCCTCACCCGCACCCCCGGGCCTGTGGCACGCGACAACGGCAGACGGTCGCTGACGCGTACGCACGCCGTGCCCCTGGGACCGGAGGGGCTGGGTGTGCACACACAGCGGGGCGGCGCCCCACGGGGGCCAGGCCGGCCGTCGGGTCTCGGCGTGAGGCCGCCGTCTGCCCCCGGATCCGTCCTCAGCGGTGAGGCTCCGAGACGCCACCGGCTGTGCCGACAGGACGCGGGACGCGCCGCGCGCTGCCCGTAGGCGTCTAGTCAACAGAGCAACACCGCCTGGTAACGAACGGCGGCCCCGCGCCTCCCTACAGACCTCCCACCTTCCCAAGGGGCGCGGGCGGGAAGGGGCGGGAAGCCAAGCGCTCCAGGCCTCGCTTCAGGGCCCCCGCCGCCGGCCGCAGGGAGCGCGGCAGCGCCGCCCCGGGGCCCAGACGCTTCCGCGCACGCGCAGGCCCGGCGCGGGCACGTGAGGCGGCCACGTGAGGTGGACACGTGACGCGGACACGGGACGCGGCGGAAACCCAGGCCTCGCACCCCCGCGCGAAACCCTCCCGTCCCGACCGCGTCTCTGCCGCTCTGTAACCTTCTGAGAACAGAATTCAAGCAAAGGTTTTCAGACTAACAATCTGCTTGGCTTTTCCTCCTTTCAAATTCTTGGTCACTCACATCTTTGGACAACCTAGAATTTACCAAGAAACAGTCAACATTGTTTAGAAGAAGAGCGGGGGACGTTCAGAAACTCCAAACGGGAAGACGCTCCTGCAGCGAGAAAGCAGACAAACGGGCGACGGAAATGCGGAGCAGGACTCGCTTTGGAAAAAAGGGAAACTGAATAAACGTTAGGGGGAAGCCAAGGGCCCTCTGGCCGGCTGCTGGGCCCGGGGGCTGGGCGCACCCCAGGGAGGAGGCCCTCTTGCCCGGCCCGCACGCTCGCCGATGGCTCACAGCGCCCAGGAGGCCACCCTAGAAAGTGGGGAGGCCGCCCGCGGGCTTGTGGGAACCAGAGTTCACGTCAGCGTCGTCTCTGCCTCCTGCTGGCACAGAAAGTCACTCGTTAGTTGGCCGCGAGGGCCAGCCCGTGGAGGGTCCTAACCTAAGTCGCCTTTTGGCAACTGGATAGCTTAGGGAAAGGCTCAACTCTGTCCTGTAAAACGTTCCAGCCAACATCTGCGTGTCGTTCAGCGTGAGAATGCACTGGGCCAACGCATGCACTGGGCCAACGCAGGGGCCGCCCGGAACCCCCTCTGCGGGCCTCGCCGGCCGCCTCGCGCCCTCTCCGCACCGTCGTTTTTTCCTCCTTCCTTTCTCGTCTTTCTTTTAAAACTTAGTCATTTGTTTCTATGATGCTTCTTAATTATGCAGCCAGTGGAGGCGGGCTCTGTACTAGGGAATCAGGATGTGCTTCCCGATGGGCAGGATTTCTGGCCTGGTTAGTGGCTCTTCTTCCGTCCTATTCCGAAGATCACGACTTTCGTCACCTAAGGGCCCTGCCTCGCCGCGACTGCTGCGGGAGCCTGCGGGTGTGGGTGGAAGACGCCCGTAGGCTAAGGCGCAGGTGCCACGCCCCCCGGCGTCTGGAGGGAGGGCCAGCGGGCCACTGAAAATCTTCGTGGACACTTTGTTCTCAGAATCAAAAAGCCTAAAATTCCCCAGCGGACTTTCCCTGGATGGCTTGCTACCTAAGCTGCGGCTGTTCCCACGCCAGAGTCAAACCCCAGATCTCGTGGTCAGTGGGGTGGTTGTGAGTGTGTAACTGAAGGGCTGGCTGCGGGGCCTCCCTTGGCCAGCGCTGCGCGGGCCCCTGTGCTGGAAGGAAGTGGGGGGTCCCCGCCAGCTCGGAGCTGCTCCCCCGGGGTGCGGCTCAGACCCAGTGCCGGGTTCCCCTGGGAGAAGCAGGTGGCCCCCTGATGGCCGGGCCGGAGGGCCTGACAGGGAAGAAAGGGGACCGTCGAGCCAAGGAATAGTCAGGTCACAGGAGCCGGTGGCTGTGAGGAGCAGAAAGGACAGGGAGACGCGGGGACACGCAGGTGTCACCTACCCAGCTAAATCTGCTGAGGGACAGTCCTCGCCCCTGTGTGAGGAAGAGAGAGAAACAGTGACATTGTGATCAAGGCAGGAAAAAATAAAGTCTTTTGATAAACGAGAAGCACCAATCAGGATCGTGAACAGGTGTAAGGACATGTGCCACTTCCGGTGGGGGGCTGGGGAGGGTCTGGGAACAGGGTGGGGAGGGGAGTGCGTGGGGGGGGCCAGCCGCAGCCTGTAACCAGCAGCCCCTCGGCCTGTTCCAGCCGGGACCGCGTGGTAGACCTTCCGGAATGAAGCTGTGAGTCCAGCTCTCTTTCGGGTTCGTTTAGGGGTTTCCGGGGAGGCCTATAGACAGTGACGATTAATGACAACACGTGGAGGTCTTACCTTTCCTTGGGATGGAGGAGGTGTGCGCGGCGTCACCTACAAACACACACAGAGGGGTGAGCGGGCGCCGGCCTCTCCCTCCCCGTCCTCACCTCCCTGCTCCCGAGGGGCTCCCATCCGCGGGGGTCCTGGGGTCTAAGAGGTCACCCGCTATCTGCCCGGCCCCCCTTCCTGGCCTAGTTCAATGTCAGAGAGCAGGAGCCTGAACGCCCCGCAGGCAGGAGCCACCCTCCCGCTGCGCGCTCAGGCACACCCCTGCACGCAGTGGACACCGGAGCCTGGCTGCCTCATGGTCCTTCTCCAGGTGGGGCGTCAAGCGTCCCCCGCGATTCAGGGCTTCAGGAGGTGCGTTCGCAGGTCTGTGCCTCCTAAAACCCACTTGTAAAATACCGTCTTAGAGTGCCTGCTGCACAAAGGTCACGGTCATGGTGAGACGTCTGTGGTTTTGCTTTTATTTTCAAGTCTCTGTTTGTTAGGGGCGCCTGCCTGCCTCAGTCGGCCGGACACGCGACACGGATGTCTGTGCGGTGGAGCCCTGTGTTGTGTGTGGAGGTTACTTAAAAATAACACAATCTCGGGGCACCTGGGTGGCTCAGTCGATTAAGTGTCCGACTTCAGCTCAGGTCATGATCTCACGGTTCGTGGGTTCAAGCCCCACGTCGGGCTCTGTGCTGACAGCTCAGAGCCTGGAGCCTGTTTCCGATTCTGAATCTCCTTCTCTCTTTGACCTTCCCTTGCTCACACTGTCTCTCAGAAATAAATAAAACATTAAAACATTAAAAAAAATAACATAATCTTGGGGTGACTGAGTGGCTCAGTCAGTTATATGTCTGCCTTCGGCTCAGGTCATGATCTCACAGTTCATGGGTTCGAGCCCCGTGCCGGCTCTGTGTTGACAGCTCAGAGCCTGGAGCCTGCTTTGGATTCTGTGTCTTCCTCTCTCGCTGCCCCTCCTCCATTCGTGCGCACTCGCTCTCTCTCTTTCTCTCTCAAATATAAACATTAAAAATTTTTTTAAAAATGATAAACTTTTAAAACATTTTTGAGCAGTATCAGGTGGCTAGAAAAAACACACAGAAATGACAGAGCCTGCAAACTGTCTCCTGTCCCCACTGTTTTCCTATTTATGACCGCCTGTCCATCTCTCCTGCCCCCGACTCTGACAGCCACTCATCTTTTTATCCCTTTAGTCTTTTTGTCTCCATAGTCGGGCAAAGCCTGTTTTCGGGCCAAGCATCTCATAGTACTGTGGCCCCAAGAGGAGTGGGCTCCGTGCTAGAACACAAGATTCAGGGAGTGGCAGAAACAGCTTGCACCTTGTGACCAGGCGCCAAGGCTGAACTCTCATGGCCGACCTCACCCTGAGGAGGAAGAAGGCATCACTGGGGATACACTCATATCCCTGGTGGATCAGAGCTCAGTGTCCTCTGGTGATATACTCATAACCCCCATGGATTAGAGCTCAGGGTCCTCTGGGGATATATCAGCTCCCAGCCCCATGGATTAGAGCTCAGTATCATCTGGGGATATACTCAACTCCCCTGTGGATTAGAGCTCAGTGTCATCTGGGGATATACTCAGCTCCCCTGTGGATTAGAGCTCAGTCATCTGGGGATATACTCAGATCTCCCATGGATGAGGTGGATTAGAGCTCAGGATCATTGGGGATATACTCATACCTCCCATAGACTAGAGATCAGTGCCATTTGGGGACGTATTCAGGCCTCCCATAGATTAGAGATCAGTGTCATTTGGGGATATATTCATGTCCCCCATAGATCAGAGCTCAGGGTCATCTGGGGATATACTCATGTCCCCCATGGATTAGGTGGATTAGAGCTCAAGGTCATCTGGGGATATACTCAGATCCCCAGTGGCTAGGCACCCGCTGCCCCCTGTGGCTCACGGTGTGAAGGAGGCACTTACAATGTTCTTGAAGAAGTGCACTACGGGGTTTTCGTCTTGGGGCCGGCCGTGCTGTGACTTCTGGGGCAGGGAGCCGTAGTGGGCAGTCCTCGCCGCGTGGTGTCCGTCCTGAAAGAGAGTGCAGTGACCTCAGGCCAGCTCCCACCTCTGTTCTAGCCCCCTGGCAAAGCTGCCTCTCCTCTGGGGATCTAGATTCTGTTCAAAATTTTTAATGTTTTTTTTATTTTATTTTTAAGAGAGAGACAGAGACAGAGACAAAGAGAGGCAGAAAGGGAGACACAGAATCTGAAGCAGGTTCCAGGCTCTGAGCTGTCAGCATAGAGCCCAAAGTGGGGCTCAAACCCACAAGCCATGAGATCTAGACCTGAGCCGAAGTCTGACGCTCAACCGACTGAGCCCCCCAGCACCCAAGGATTCTGTTTAGATCAGGACCTCACGCTGGGAAGACATCACAGGACATGCCCCTGGGGCAGGCAGGGGACCAGGAGCCCCCAGTGTCAAGCTGCAATGTGCTGGGAGCATCTCCATCACAGAGCCCGTGTCTGGCTCCCAGAGGCCACATGCACACCGCACAGGGCAGGGGACGGAGCCTGAGAGTGAGGCCGCCGGCAGGGAGGGAAAGCGTTCATTGCCCGCCTTCTGATGTGGACAAAGGAAAACGCTCTGGAACCTTGGATAAAACAACCCTCACAGCAGATGACAACCCATCATGGCCCTGGGGTGGTTGCACCACGTGAAAGAGCATCTGTTTCTCAACATCAGTGTGTCAGGTCACCGGGCACCAGCCCCTGCCCAGTTTGGGACGACCGTGTCCATGTCTGAGCAGAGGGAGGGCCATGGGGAGCCATGCCCAGTGCTTCCCTGCTCAGCAAGTGCTGCAGGGGTGACACCAGATAGGGACACCCACAGGGTAGGGGGGGAGAGTGGGGTCCACTGAGCAGCAGCCTCCAGGGCCCCCCGCATGCCCACCAGCAGGAGACACAGGCACATCCACCAGCATCCGTGGGAGAAGGAGCCTTACAAGCACGACAGCCCAGGGAGGCGAGGCAGGGCCCCTGAGAGCTGGCCGGGTGACTGGGCTCTCCTCCCGCTCGCCCGGGGCCAGGTGCCGGGCAGAGAAGGTCCCAGGGGCTCCTCTGGGGCCGCCCAGCATCGCACCGCGACAGGGATTTCCGTTAAAGTGAATCAGTTCAATGTGCTGGCGTCCCTGGGGGCCACCCTGGTCAGCTCTGTGCATGTGTGCGAGCTGACACCTTAGGAGACACTGTCCACAAGGACGTGTACCGCGGTCTTCTGCAGAATTTAATGCCTTTGACTGGGCCCCTGCAGGCGGTGACAGCTGCCCCCGGCCCGTGTGGCTGCAGTGACGGGACACCGCCTCGCGCCTGGCTGGGGACGCCGGTGGCCGTGCCCAGATGCCCCTGCCCTCCTCAGGCCACCCACTCTGAAACCCCGCAGTCACGCTGGCCTCGATGAACGCGTCCTGGAAGTGTCCTCTCACATCCCTTGCATCCCTTCCCCTCCCCCACTCTGGACACTACAACAAGGGCGAGCTCCTCCCGAGTCGTCCCTCGGCAGCCAGACACGCCTGTGACCCTGCCTGCGAACCTGGCCGTGAACCTGGCTGTTCCTGTCACGTCGGTTCCTGCCTGCCTGGGATTTCCGTGCCGCGCTCACCCCTCAAACCCCAAGTCCTGCCCAGTCCGGGTGCGAGGCAGGGTCCAGGCCCCCTGACTTTTTGCCCACACCCCCCCCCGGCTGTGTCCCACACCGAGGGGGCACAGGTGAGGGCTTGTGCCCCAGTCCTGCACGAACGCCCCCCGCCCCCACGCTGCCCGCGCCCGGGGCCTTCCAGCCCACACAAGGCACGTGGCGGGGGCCCTGGCCCCTCCCGCCGCTGGCCACGCCCCCAGCGCCCAGGCCACGCCTCTCCTGGGGACGGGCTCTGCTTCCTGGGTGGTCGCAGGGCTTCCTGCCTCCTGCGCCCCTTCCCCCGCCCCGCCCCCATCACTCTCCGGGGTCTCCTGTGTGGCACTCCCAGGGGCCTCTGCCGCCCACGCTGCTCTTTCATGGTCTCCCCAGGGTGCGGTGCCGGAGGCTGACCCGGCTCCCAGGACTCACCTGCGCACACCCATGCGGGAGCACGGCGGGGGTGGGGGGGAGGTCAGGGAGGCAGGCGCAGGGACCACAGGCCCTTAGCCTCAAGCCGAGAGCAGCAGGGAGAGAGCCCGGGGGGCGCTCCAGCGAGTGGACCCTCCGAGCCTCGCCCCCTCCTGCCCTGTGCTGACACAGCAAACACCTGCTGCTGCTCGTCTCCTCGTCCTCCACCCCGGTTCCAACCGTCTGACCTCATCCGCCAATCACATTCGGTCAGCGCGTCAACCCATGTATCATCCTCCAGTGAAAAGGGGAGTGTAAAAATAGCAATTAAAAAGCACCAGATGAGCCAGGAAACTTTAAGAAACTGTCTTCCTTACAATATGTCTGCCCGTGGTTGTTTATGAGATACCTTCCTCATGGTCTGAAATAATTAAATCAGCCCGAAATTCAGTACACCTGCTCTCTCCTTGGCGTTTCTATACCATTTGTCTACATCCTGCTCACTGCATATTGACTCACAGAAGCATCATGCGCCTTTGAACTCACCTACCCAGTGATTAAACTAGGAAAATGTCTTAAACTTTATGTAGAAGTTTTTACAGAAGTGAATGTTAAGTCATATTATGCAGACCTCATATTATTAAAACTTAGTCATATTGGGAGATGGCTAAGGAAGTATTACATAGATTATAATGTTTTTCATGTGAATTATGCACATCTCCTTTGAATGCTAAAAGAAAAATTATGTGTTTTATGATTTTTACAATGAATATATTGGTCACCAATCTTTTGAGGGAAAAGTAATTTAAAGGAACACATGAAGTCGGTTTATTACATTTTAGCTCGTGGAGCTACAAAATCAGGGGTTGGAGCCATTCATGGAAAAGGTAGTTGGTATGTTTACAACCCTCAGCACAGACCTAAGCATGCAATATGCATTAACTGTGTGTTGGATTAACATGCAGACTACTTAGATCACTTTTAATACAAAGCCTCACACAAAGAATTGATCTTAAGTAAATAGAAGGATGGTCTGGGAATCACACACTTCTTTGGTTAGATGTCCAGTGAAGACTGGCTGAGTGCAGACTTGACTCGGACCCTTGGCTGTAAATTGTTAGCTGCACAAGTAATCTAAAGTAGTCACACAGTTACAACTATATTGTTATATTTTTAATGACCTGATACTAAAATGACTCTTAGCCAATCATATTTCTATATACTAAAGCAAAGAACAGTTAAAGAGGAAAATTTGAAAACACTACCATGTGTAATAGCATCAAAGAAACAAAACATCAAGTAGAAATCTAGGAAAACAAGTATAGGATCTCTATGGTAAACACCAGGAAAGGCTGGTGGAGAAAGCAAAGAAGACTTGACTGAGCAGGGAGATGTACCATATTCATGGATGGGAAGGATCAACATGGTAAAGATGTCAGTTCTCCCCAAGTTGCTTTTAATGAACTTCCAGTCAGAGTCCCAGCAGGGTTTTGTTTATAAATATATATGCAAACAGTTTCTAAAGTTATACAGAAATGCAAAGGAACCAAAAAAGCCAAACAATTGTGGAAAAGAAGAATAATGTTTGAGGAGGGATATCACTTAATTTTAAGATTTCTATACGGTAATAATAATCAAGGAAGTGTGGTGCTAGAGGAGAGAGAGACACATACATCAATAAAACACTACTGCATCCAGAAATAGGCCCACCCAAATATGATCAGCTAATTTTTGAGAAAGGTGTAAAGACCATTCAATGGAGAAAAGGCCATCTTTTCAACAAAATGTTATTGGGGCAACAGCTTCTCCATACCCCCCCAAATGAACCTCAACCCCAAATCACACCTTATAACTCAAAGTGGATTATCTCAAAAATCAACTCAAAATGGATTCTGGATCTTTATCTGTAATGTGAACCTATAAAATTTTTAGAAGAAAACATAGTTATTAGACCCGACACCCAAAGAACAGACCATAAAAGAAGAAGTTGATAAATTGGACTTGATCAAAATTTAGGACTTTTGTTTTGCAAAAGACACCATTCGGAGAATGAAAAGTCATGCTACAGGCTGGAGAAAACACTGGCAAGCCACACATCTGACAAAGGACTTGAAACCAGAATATGTGAAGTGTTCTCCAGATTCAATGGTTTAAAAAAATGATGAAGTTAAAAATAATGTACAAAATACAGAATTGACGCTCAGGAAACAGGATGGGTTGAGGGCTGATAAGCATGTGAAAAGATACTCAACATCATTAGCCATTAGGAAAATCCAAATCAAAGCCACGGGAGATACTGCTGCACACATATTACAGAGGGTAGAATTAAAAGTACTGACAACACAAAGTGTTGGTAGGGATACGGACGGAACAACTGGAATTGTCTTGCGTTGCTGCTAAGAATGCAAAATGGCGCAGTCACTCTGTAAAACATTTGGCAGTTTCTTATAAAGTTAACCATCTACTTCCCATTTGATCTTGTAATCCTACTTGCTGCTTTGAATGGTAGAAAGAAAAAAAATTTTTTGGAAGTGATTTTTTTTCTAATGGATATATTGATCACCAATTTTTTGAGAGGAAAAAGTAATTTAAATCTTAACTGCTTCCTCAAAAAATTAACACTAGAACTCCCCTATGACCCAGCAATAGCACTGCTAGGAATTTACCCAAGGGATACAGGAGTGCTGATGCATAGGGGCACATGTACCCCAATGTTCACATCAGCACTGTCAACAATAGCCAAATCATGGGAAGAGTCCAAATGTCCATCAACTGATGAATGGATCAAGAAGATGTGGTTTATATATACGATGGAATACTACTTGGCAGTGAGAAAGAATGAAATTCTGCCATTTGCAGCAATGTGGATGGAACTCGAGGGTATTATGGCAAGTGAAATAAGTCAGGCAGAGAAAGACAGATACCATATGTTTGTACTCATATGTGGATCTCGAGAAACTTAACGGAAGACCATGGGGGAGGGGAAGGGGAAAAAAGTTACAGAGAGGGAGGGAGGCAAACCATAAGTGACTCTCAACTACAGGCTAGAGAAAACATTGACAAGCCACATAGAGAGGAAGGATAGGGGAAGTGGGTGATGGGCACTGAGGAGGGCACTTGTTGGGATGAGCACTGGGTGTTGTATGGAAGCCAATTTAACAATAAATTATATTTTAAAAATCTTAACTGCAAACTCACGTTCATAAAAACTATGTCCACGAATGTTTCTTAGCAGCTTAATTCATAATCCCTAAATCTGCAAACAACCCAAATGTTCATCAGCAGGAGAAAGCATAAACAAAATGGTGCATCTGTACAGGGGAAACGCCACTCAACAAAGCAGAACAAACTCGGATACCTACATCTTGGAGGTGTCCATGAGGTGCGGTGCCGAGCAAAAGAAGCCATTCTAAAAAAGATTGCCTTCTGTGTGATCTCATTTATGTGTCATTCTTCTAACGATTAAACCACAGTGAGGTGAAGGGGGCGGCAGGTCCCAGGGCTGGGATGGGGAGGGGACGGTGTGGCACGGATACTATGGGGGTGCGGTAGGGACTGTCCTGGGGTGCTTACACAAAAGTCCACCTGCGTGAAAATTCGCAGAACTGTACGCAGCCAACAAGGGTCACTGTGGGTTAATACCTAAGCCGGAGGAGAGCCGTCTGGCTGGGCCGTCATTACCAAGCCTGGGGTTGATGACGACACATTCTATCATCACCTGCACCTCCTCGCTGGACACCTGGTCCCGGAGTCTGGCCTTCCCTCCTCGTGCAGCATCCCATTCCCGTGTCTGAGCTCTCGCTCCCACGGTCACCCTGGCTTAGAAAGCCCGCACCTTCCAAATGTGTCCGTTTTCTGAACAACACGGTCCCGCGAGGCTGTGAGACCTCACGTGCCGTTAGACTGTTCTCTCTCCATCAGCATCTTATCTCTCCAGCCCGATCTTAACTGTGTTTTGGAAAGAGGGAAAACCTGCAGGCGACCCCCAGACTAAGAGTGGAGGTCCGCAACTATAAATCGGACAAAGGACCGCTCTTTCTGCCCTGGCCTCGGTAGAGAGCACCCCGCAGGGATGGGGAGGCCCTGACACCAAGGCCTGTGTGGTGTGATCAAGCCGTGATGTGCCCTCGGGCTCCAATCTGCTCACATGAGAAGTAGGCAGGGCGGGGTGGAGACGCACGGAGAGTCTTCCCTTCTAGAACATTATGCCCCGGCCCCTGGAGAGCAGCCAAGGAAGGATAATCATCCTCCAGGGAGGTTTCTATCTCAGGCATTTGCTAACATTCTAGACCTGTCTTAGGAGGGAGGGTCATGAACTAAAGAGCTGCGGTGAGCACGGGAAGAAAGGCTGAGAAACACACCCTGGCTGCCACGGTGACAGTGCCCCTACGCCGTGGTGGAGGCGCAAGGTGCGCACTGTGTCTGCGCCGCCCTTTAGGTAAGTCTTTCCTTGTGGTAAAACAGATGTGAGATTTGCCATCTTTGCCAGTTCTGAGGGCGTACTTCTGTGGCGTTAGGTAAGTTCACGCTGCTGTGGGACCGTGACACCATCCACCCGCAGAGCACGGTCACCTGCCCAGACTGAGCCCCGCACTCGCTAGACACTAAGTCCTTGTGCCCGCCCAGCGCCTGGCCCCCCGCCTCTCCTCCCTGCCCCCACCTCTCCTCCCTGCCCCCACTGTTCTCTGTATCTCATTGGATTACCCTGCTGTCTGGTTTCTGTCACTCGGCGTCACGCCCTCAAACCTTGTAGCTGGGACAGAATTTCCTTCCTAGACCTTCAAGGCTGGACAACACTGCATCACACGGACCCCCCACATTTCGTTTATCTGTTCGTCTGTTGACGCCACCCACTTGGGTGGCTCCCACCTTTTGGCCACGGTGCCGAGTCCCTGTCTGACCAGATCTGGCGGTGCTAACGTGGTCTGGCCACATTTCCGTGGCCTCTGACAACTGGCAGAAGGGATGCCCAGACCCTGACTCTCCCTCCTCGACAGCAGGAAGTGCAGCTGCCTGGCAGTGAGTCTGAGCTCGCGAAGGGTGCACACCGTGATGCGGATGCCATGTGAAGGCTGGTGGGCTCTTCTGGGACGAGGGGCCCCCCCGTGACTGGAGGGCTGTCTGGGCTGTGAGGTCAAAGCCCTCGAGGCCCTGCCCTGGCTACCGGGACGTGGCCGATCAGGCACGCGCAGGACATCTCTGGGGCCGATGGTCAGGTGGTGGTCGGAGCACGGCGGCCTTTGTCTAGACAGCAGCCGGAGCCCTGGGAAGGCCCGCGGAGTCACTTGAAAGATAGTGGGGTTTGGTTATCCATTATAGGTTAGTTTGGGGGAGTGGGTGCTTCACCTTTTCTCGGCCCTCCGTGAACAAGGGAACATGTTTGCTCAGACAGGATGGACGGCGAGGATGCTGTGTCTGCAATAAAGAGGGACAGGTCCCTGGGACGCGAGGGCGGCCCTTCTCCCCGAGGTCCAGCTGGGGCGAGGCTGGGCAAGGGCCGTGAAGGGCTTGGGCCAGGCAGTGGCCGTGGAGCGTCCCCTGCAGAAACCCTCGGGGTCTCGGGCCAGCCACTTGTCTGGTTTCCATCCTCAGCCTCTGCCCCGTGAGTGGCCGTGGCGGTTAGTGTCCCCGGCTGGGAGGCCCACTGGACCGGGCTCCCTAACGGAGGAGCAGTCTGTCACTTAGTTTTTAAGACACACAGTAATTCTCTAATGAATCACTTTAGTGTTCACTAAGATTGAAAAAAAAAAAGAGGCAAAATTGTTAACATTTTATGGTTATTTGTCCAGACCGGTGTGTCCTCGCCTGTGTGTACCCATCGCTGGGAGCTCATTTCCTCTGCAGAGGGTTAGGGGGCACAGGGGGGCATTCAAAGGTGGGCCGCAGGCCACGGACGAGGGGCAGGGCAGTGGCTCCCCATCGGCTGAGAGCAGAGAAGGGGAGCAGAGATGGAGTATCACCCCACGTCCCCAGGTCTACACCCGAGTCTCGGCCATCTCAACATGTACCTCCGAAACATGTGCCGCTGCTGCTGAACATTTTGGACAAGCGAAATTTAAAAAACATGATTTGTTTCCTAATGAAAGCTTTTTGGCTAATGAGAAAAATAACGCATACTCGTTATATAAAGAAGTCAAAATTTGAAAGGTTGTAGAAGAAATTCTACTACTCAAGGAAGACCTTTGTTTCTCAATTTGGTGAAACTATGTCCAGACCTGGCTTAACGCGCCTAAACAGCCTCATCCAGGTCCTTGACACACGGTCTCACAACGCACAATATTACGGACGTTATTGTTACTGTTTTTTGCATCATGATTAACAAAACAACAACTCCTCGACGGCAAATAACATCATGCTGAGGAGCTTTAAACACCATGGGAGGAAGCAAGGGGAAACCAGGGGACAAAGAGCAACCATTTCATTAATTTGGGGGGTAAACTGCTTTTTCCATGAACCTATGTCCTGGTGCTGCTTTTGAAAAAGCAGCATCATTTTCCGTCCACTTGGGGTACTGTCGGTCACCAGCAGGGGGAGCCCGTGTACTGGCTTCCAGGCCACTTCCGCCTTCCCCATCCAGAGCTCAGGAAGGGATTCTTAACTGTTTTCAATTTGCCAGGGAGCTGGGGGTTCTTAAACTGACAAGTAATAATGGGGATTGATTTCAACCGGACGCATCTGAAGATCAGTGGTCATCAGATTGGGTAAAGATTCATTGCTTCGAATACAGCGTCGCGTTTCTGAAATTACGGAGGGGACATTCGTCTACACCGCATTTGCATTTGCACTCGACTAGAGACAAACTGATGGGGTCATTCCCTCTCAGAAGAAAATGCTGTATCTTGAAAACATTAATATTCACTGTGCCGGGGTTTTGTGGTTAGGGGACGAAAGTTCTGGTTCTTTCTTTTCTGAGAGAGGAATTTAAAGGCTTTCACTGAGTGAAATCACAGTGAATCCGAGTCTCCTGGCTGGCTGTGTGCTCAGTGCTCACGGGGCCTGGCGCCCAGATGCACCTGTGTGCTGCTCGCTGTTGCGTGAGGCACAGCCCACGGACACTCGGGTCCCTCCCCTCCCACGGCCCGGGCTGGGCCTCTCAGGGCTGGCCTTCCTCTTCGGGACGGACGGTATTGCACGAGCCCACAGGGGAGCCAAACAGTAGAGACAGATCACGGGAGACACGTGCACAAATGCAGACAGCTAGGAGATCGCCCAAGTGTAGACCAAGAGCTTCGATTAGTCACGTGGTAGATGAGGAGCCCGTGTTAGGGTCTGTTCTTTCTGCTGTTTTACAGCCCACACGTCCCCTCCTGGTGCATCCAGCCCCCCGTCCCTAAAGGTTAAGAGGGGTCACAACGATGTGACGACTTGGGATACGTGACAATAGTAGACCATCTTTTAAATATCATTACGTGTGGTCCCGCTTCCTTCAATCACAATCTTTAACCAACCCTACATTCGGTTCCTCCACTTTTTACTCTCCCGTGTGCTAGTTCGGGGGACTTTGGTCCTTTGACCCCAGCGTGTATCTGCTCGTGCGTGTGGCTCATACCTGCTCCATCTTTCCTACATGACGAAGGAAGAAATGAGCTCAGTGCTCCTCACACCGGGCTCCCTCTCCCCGTCAACCCCCGGCTGGTGCAGAGACCTCTGACGTGCTCCCCGTCTGGTCCATCAGCGGGCTCACTGGGTCTGTGCAGAGAAGCCTGAGGCCACCGGAGACCCCATGCGGCGGCCTCACTCTGTGCTACGGCCCCTGATGTCCAGTGACCATAACGGCAGGGACGCTGTTCCGACTGGCACTTTCCTCATTACGTAAGTCACCCAAGCTGCAGGGGTTTCTCCGTGTGTCCCCGAAGGATTCAATTTACAAAGGGAATAAAGAAAGTGATTCTACTTGCTTTTAAAATACAGTATAATTCTTATGTTCACCCTTGTTGTTTGTGGGACAAACCAACTTCATTTAACAGGTGTTACGATGGTACCCAAGTGGAAAAGGTGTGTGCCGGCCAGTCCCTAGCTTGGAGTCGGGGTCAGGGCACACGCACCCGTGGGGTTGTGGCTCCAGACCCAACACTCCTCCTGGGCTGGCCGGACGCCAAAGGGAACGGGAAGGAAGGGGAATGGATTTTTACAAACTGTTGGTTTATTTTGTTTATTTGTGTCTAAGTTAGGAGACTTACCTTATGTTAAGTTGTGAAGGTGTGATGGGCTAGAAATGAAAAGGTTCTCGTATAGAAGGGAGAATTAATGTGTGTTGATGAGTCAGTTAGTGGTGTCAGTTAATGCCCAGAGGACTGGGGACCCGTGTCCTCCACTCTTCCCTCCAAAATTAGTTCCTACTTATTTTGGCAAACGTGATGGTTGGGTACAAGGAGTGTAAATCCAGGTAACAAGGTGGGTGTTTCAGCCTGGTTATCATTATAGACAATGCTGTTCTCTGTACTGAAAGCCAGAAGCCAGTTCGCCCCCACTGTCCCTGGGGAAGTTATGGCTCCAAGCGAATGACGGCATCATCTGCGTCATTCTGTTTAGTTCATGTGACTGAAACCAGCCAACCAATCAGCCATGCAACCAACAAACCTGTCTTGGACACTTGCTCGAGTGATCGACAGGGTGGACAGGGAAGAACACTGCCTGTCCCCACGCGCGGCAGTGAGGACACCTACCGTTCATTCAGAGGGTTTCCCCAGGCGTCTTGAGAGGGAGGGAGTAAAGGAATTTGCATTTTGCTTTTTACCCCCAGAGAAATCTTTGATTTGTGGCAGTCTCGAAAAACTCACATCCAGGGAGCCACGTGGTTAATCTACTTCCGCCTTGTGGCTCCATGGACTGAACAGCGTCATTATTTTCCTAAGTGGCCAACGCCTGAGCAAGACGTGGGAGCGACACATCTCGTGAAAGCGGCATTAAGTCCAAATATGATCTTGTGTACGATCGTCTTTGTATTTACGAGCTGTGAACAGAGTTCACCCAGATACTTTCTCTGCCCCTTCACACTCCCAGGGCTTCTCCAAACCCTCTAGGTCTGCAAACAATCTTGTCTAAATGGTCATCCTCCTTGAGGACTTCCTGAAAGAGTCTGTGCATGAACAGCTTCCTCCCTTGTATCCAAGACTCTTCCATACACCTGGCCGGCCACACCTATTTTCTACCGTAAAACTGGCCCATCTGGCCCGCCTGTCCTGTAGACCTTGGGGAGGTAGGGACTGTGGCATCTTCCTGCCCCCACTGTCGCCTCTGGCCCAGGTGCTGATCCAGTTAAGTGTCATCAAGGTGCTGATCCAAGGTGAGTGTCATTAAATCCAACATGTGCACCAAGGGGCACATGTTTGGGGATAAAATGACAGGTCTGACCATGAGGTGTTTGAGATGTGGACTCCATCACTTCCAGAGTGGGTCCTGGTGTGTGAGGTAGAGCCCTCAGGGTTCTGACCCACACACCCCAGACTCCCACGGCCCCCGGGTGTTCCCAGGAACCACCGGCGGACACGAGGTTCTCCTACAGCCTTTGGGTCGAGCTGCTAGCCTTGTTTATGTATATTTTCCAGAGGAAGCAATGAAGTCATTTTGCTCAGACTTCTGATGTGCCTCAGGAGATAGGGTTAGAGTTTGTTTTCATTCTTTTTTTTTTTTGGCAAAGTAAAGACATTTTAGATTTCATAAACTGCAGAGTGTTCTTTTCTGTCCAAATGATACGTGCAAGTTGCCCTGTGCAAGTTTAAGAATATGTTTGCTTCTGAATTGTTGACTCGAGTGAGTTTAATTAAAGTCGTGGCTTCGTTAGAGAAAGCTGTGCAGTGACAACGGCTGATTTTTCTCTATTTCTGGACAACTTTACAGGCAGACCTTTGATTTAGATGGAAATTCTAGGTTACCTGGTGGCAGCTGTGACGTGGCCTTCTCCACGGACAATGGGAAATGAGAGCGCCGGCCCGTGCAGGCTGCTGGCAGTAGCGGCTCGTTGGCTTGGTGCTGTTCCTGGCGTTCAGGAGGGACTGTTGCTTTTTCCCTGATCGGAGGGACCGGCTCCAGGGTCAATGTGGGAAACTGCCTCCTGCCCGCCTCCTCCGCGGGGACGGTTCTGCCTCCTCCGCGGGGACGGTTCTGCTTCCCTTTGAGGTGCCGAAGCCAGAACCAGGATCTCCGGGAAATAAACTGAAACGCCAGCCTGAGGCTGTCACCCTGGGCGCAGAAAGATGCGGGCAGCCTAGTGTCGTAGCCCCAAGGCCTGGTGCTCAATGCCCTCATCCTGGAAGTGGGCGCCTTGGAGGGAGGGCAACGGAGGTGGACAAGGGGCACCCGCGGGGCAGGAAGCGGCTCTCAAATGGGGGAGAAACAGTGGAGGGCTTGCCGCCGGGCAGCTCGCCCAGCTGGGCTCTGTCTTCCAGCAGCGAGCTGGTGCACTTGGCCTTCAGGGGCCCCTTTAGTGAGCAGCCTGCGTGGGAGCACGTCTGCAGTGACCAGCGTGTCCCCACTGTCACAGGCAGCCCCGCCCCCTTGCCGCAGGGAGCCAGGGACAGCTCGCGGAGGAAGACACGGCCGGCCTTCCCGGCGGACACACTCTGATCGGCGCGCTGGGCAGCTACGCTGAGCGGAATTGGAGTCCGGCTTGACCCGGGTTTCTGAGGCCCCCCGCTGGCTCCGCGGAAGCCGGGGCGCAGCGCGGCCGCACCGCTCCGAGGCGCCTCCCTCGCACACGCACACGTGGAAGGGCCTCGTGTGCCCAGCGTGCAGGGAAGACTCTTCCTGGCAGGGACGTCGGGCTCACTTCGCTGGGATGTAAACCAAAGCCCTCTCCTCGAAGTCTCTCCTCGGCTCGGAGCCCCGCTGCGTCCGCGCCCAGGCAGGTTCGGGCCCGTGGGGTCTGGGGGTTTTCTTTGGAAGGAAAAGGCGGGTTTCAGCAAGTTCTCCAGCCGGTAAGGGCCGTGGGCCCTGTGCGGCTGTGACGGGCAGGAGGGCCCGAGGGCCCGGCTTCGGGGCCGGGACGGCCAGGCGGTCGGCTCGCTCACCCCAGGGCCCGGTGGGTCCGGTCTCCACGGCTCGATCCCCAGCCCCCGTGCAGGCGGCAGCCTTCAGGATCGGTAAAGTCTGTCAGAGCCGTTTTCCAGCAACGACGAGGAAATGTGACTCCGGCAACCCCAGGGTGGCCCCGTGAGGGGGTCTGGAGGCCTCTCCGGTGGGTGATGAGGTTTCGTCTCTCCTGCACAGAGGGAGCTCTGACACGCCGCCTGCACAGGAGCTGGTGCCCGGATCGCTGCCGCGTCAGCAAGACGGGAGTCACCGCGTGCAGTTACAGACGTCCCCGAACACGGCCGCACCGTCGTCCTCAAAGGAACATGGGCCATTGTCGTCTGACATTTTTATTTTATGGTCGAGAAACTGGGGTCTGAGAGCAGCAACCCAGTGAACCCGAGCCCAGAGCTGGTGAGTGGGGGGAGGGGGAGGTTGGGGCTGCGGCTGCTGGGGCCACCGCGTGTCCCTCCTGGGCAGCTCAGGAGTCGTGCGGCCGAGGGACGGGGCTCACGGACCTACGTGCGCCGGCGGCTGGGGCAGAGCGTTTGCCCTCGTTTTCTCCAGCAGCACAGGACCCGCAGCCCACGTGTCTGATTTACACTCGTTGCTTTTCCACAGGACGAGCTTTTTTGGTTCCTTAGACTCCGGTGTGTGTGGTCGTCACCCCTCACCCTCTCCAGCCAGCGAGGCCGAGGGGACAGGAGCCAGAGCGTGTGCCGTCCCCTCGCCGCCCCTCGCTCGTCCCCTGGGCCCACGTGGGGGCCACACGCCAAGGGCTGGCCGTGGGGCCCCGGTGTCAGGAGAAAGGCTTGGCACAGCCACGGCGCCCTCCGGCTCTGGCTGTCTCCCACCCGTTTCCATCCACAGGTCCTTGCTTCACACGGTGATGCCGAGACGGGGACCCTGTGCAGGGGGAGGGGCCGGCTGTGCAGAGCAGCCGAGAGAAAATGATTTGCCTCTTTTCCTAAGGAACCCCCTCCATCCGTTTGCTCCCTGTTTCTCTCGGAATTCTCGCCTTTCCAACTTGCTTTTGGGTCCGCACATGACGCCTCCTCACCAGCTTGTACCTCCCACAACGCACACGCTTCATCCCTGGGAACATCGAGCTCTGTATTCCGAGGATGGACAGATGTTGAGTCTCCTGGAATCAAAGAGCTCCGGGTGGGGACTGGCGCGTGAAGGCCAGGGGCAGCGCTGGGACCCATCTGCCCTCTGATGGGTCCCCTCGATTTCATAGCGGTTTTCTTAGTCTTTCCTATCTTTCCTGGTGTATTTGCAGAGAGGCCAAGAGACCGACCAGGACAGAGAGAAGAAGACTATTCTGGAAGGTCAGGGCACAGATGACTGCTCGGCAGTGCTCATCGACCCTGCTGGGGTTTCCGAACCACAGGGGAGGGAAGGCGCTTGGCTTCTGCGTGCTGGAAGTCAGCTGTTCATCCTGCAGTTTCGTCCTGCGGCCTCCCTTCCCTCCGTGAGCCGGTTCCAGGTGCTCCTGGGCACAGATCGCGGACAAGTGTATTCTGAAACCAGGCAGCGCAGCCCTCGCACACCTTCCCTGTGGCGGGGCCTTCAAACCTGTCCTCAGTAATCATGCCACGTTCTTGAAGTCAAGAATCCCAAACTACTGGAGGGAGACATTCCAAGTAATTGGAAGCTCTTGCTCAAAGAGAAAACCCCAGGTGGATAACAGACCCCCCGCTGCAGAAGGGGGGCTCTGGGGTCCTCAGGCCAGCCCCCCCCACCCCTGCCCTCTGTGTGCGCTTGATGCAGAAGCACCTCTTGGAAAGAATTTTGCACACTGGGGACCCACCACTTGGATCATGGAGGCGATGGCGCTTGGAGCTCAGCCTGCGAGGGGCCTCTGCCATCAGTGATGACTCTGCCAAACCCACGGGCTTGGTCTGTGTGGTGACTCTGCCCTTGGTTTTGGCTCAGGCTCTGTCTTGGACTCCCCGCCCCTTAGCAGGCATGTGGACACCACACACGTGTGTACACAGCTATCCGGTACTTTCTGGGTTTGAACAGCCTTCTCGTGTATGTCCTCCAAAGCCAACCCAAATCCTGTTTGGACCGGACGGGGGTCTGCATGAACAGCAACGGGTAAATCAGGGGACCTGTGGCCAGCAGCCTGCCGTGTGTCCTGTGCATCTTACGGCGTGCCCACGGGCCGTCCCGCAAAGATATTGTTGTGCAGAATGTTTCTCTCTTTCCGGTCAGGTTTTTTTAATGCACGCACAGAAGTCAGCCTGGAGTGAGGAGGTGGAGGAGAGGAGCATTTCTGTTTCCCTGCCCAGCAGTTTTGTAAGAGAGGAAAATCAACATTCCATTCAAGGTTTCTTAACACGGCCTGGGGAGCACGGCACTGTCTTCTCTACTTCGCATCCCGGCAGTTCTGCCAGTCTCCGCCCGTCTGTGGATCGGTCTGCTTCTGACGGCCACTGTCCCATGGAGGAGAGAACGGGGCAGGGTGGTGTCGGGTGGTTGCAGGGTAAAGGGAGGGGAGAAGCTGGCCCGGCTTGGGGCTTCTCACCCTGCAGTGGGGCTCACTGCTGTCCCGTCACACACGCTGCTGTGGCTTTGGCGCTCCGGTGGCTTCACTGGGTGTCCAGGAGCACGCGCCTCCTGGAGAGGGCATCAGCTTTGACCTGGAGGCCACTGAGAGAGGCCTTTCCAGAGTGAGCAGAGCGGGAGCTGAGATGCCGCAGCTCCACAGACACTTTCGGGTGGGGCCTCTGCACAAGTGTGTGGGGACAGCTGTCCATCTCTCCAGGCAGCGGTTTCACACCTTCCGCTTTTCCCTCGTTAGAACCTCAGGCCCGGCGCCTGCTGTCACTTGAGCGCGTAGGCCTGTGGCCACCTGCCTGTGCGTTGGCCGCCCCCATGAGCAGTAGCCGTGCGACTCTCGTTTGACATAGGGCCTCCTCTCTCCCGTTGCCCTCCACCCCTGCCATCCAGACATGCCTGTGGGCTCTAGGCACTCCACGCAGCAGATGGGGATGGGGGACAGCTTTCCCAACGCACGCCACCAGACAGCGGCCGGCCACCAGACTTCCCGCGGGCACGTGTCATGCCACAATCCAATTCAGCTAGTGATGGCTCAACATGCGTTAGGTGTTGGTTTCAAAGGAGCCGCCCTATTCGCTTTGGCAAAAGTGACTTCCCCACACATTCACGACCTGCTGTGGCTGGACGTGGCCCACGCTGACAGAGGGCGGGGCCTGGAAGGGGCGGCACGTGTCTTACCTGGTACATGTTGCACAGCCCGGGCTGGCTGCGGGCATGAGAGGGCACAGGGCTCCTTCTCTGCTTGAGCCAGGGCACCTGCCAGGGGGACACAGAGCGCCTGTTGAGTCCATGTGGCACCGGCGGCAAAGCCCCTGAGTCCTCCAGCAACGCCCCCTCCTGGCTGGGCTCGGCAAGCCCCTCATGGTGAGGAGGGTTAGTGGGGATGGAGGTCAGACGGTGAGGGCGTGAGCATGAGGGACGATGACCGCCAAGGGCAAAGGGGAAGGAAGAGACAGCAGAGAGAGAAAGGAACGAGAGGAAAGATTTAGGGAGACGTTCTGGGGCTCCAGACTCAGTTATGTGACCACAGTGTCTCCATGTTCGTTGCTGCAGCCACCAGACCTGCAGGTTCTGCGCGGAGCAGGCGGAGGAAGCACCTTCTGGTCGACGGGACACGGTAATGGGCACTTCGAGTCTGCACGGGGACGGGTACTTGTAGAGGCGTCATCCTGTTACAGCAGCTGCGTGGCTTCCACGTGGGATTTACGGAAGAGACCACGCTTGCCTGGTGGGGGCCACAGTGTGCCAGGAGGTAGTTCCACGAGGAACACAGTGGTCAAAGTCAGGCCAGGCAACCACGTGGAGTTAAGCTTTCTCACATTCCTCCTGCTGCTGCTGAGGGTGAGAAGCTTAATATTAATATTAACTTAATATTCCTGGACACGAGCTGCAGATCAGCCTTGACTCTGAGCTCTACTGCTATCAGTCTGCCTAAGCAGCGTTTACCTCTAATGTTGTGTTCTCCCTGTTCTATTCACTGGAAGATAGTACCTGTGTGTCATGAGATTTTGAGTCGTGTGCTTGACAGTATTACTACGGGGCCAAGGCAAATGGTCTGCAGAGAAGTCCTCTTGTTTGTACCCAGCAGAATGGTGTGTGCACGAGGGAGAGGTAGAGAGAGAGAGAGAGAGAGAGAGACAGAAAGACAGATACAGACACAGAGAGAGGCTGGTAGAGAGAAAGACAGAGAGAGAGTGACCAACAGACAGAGAGACAGACAGAGACAGACAGAAAGAGAGAGAGAGACAGAAAGGGGCTGATAGAGAGAGAAGGAGGGAGGGGAAGAAGGAGCCTTGCAGAGGTCAAGAGATAAAATCAGTGTAATAGGTTTCAAGAGATGTCTCAGGTTGGCTACAGATGAAATGAATTTTTTAAAAACAGGTTACCGGCTGGTTATGTGTGGAAATGATTGGTGGTTATGACACGTGAGAGTGTTAGGACGATCTAGAAATATTATTGCAGAGGGAGCATCCAGGGTTTCCAGGGGCCAATCTGGGGCAAGTCTGTTCCCAGCTCTACATCCCACAACTGACCCTCCCTCTCGAGAGGGGCTCTTTCTGTTCTGGCAATAAGTACTGGTGAGTTTAGTTCACAGTACTGAGCACTTAAAAGAGTATGACAATTGAGTACTTGTGTTCAAGTACTTCTTGGTGGATGAGCCTGTGGTGGCTTTTGCCTTGATGAGGCCTGGCTGTGCCCACAGGGCGTGATGTGCCTCCAATGGTGGCAGAGAGGCAAGTCCGTATTACCAAGAGGCAAAGAATTCTCTAGTTTGTTTCCCCTGTTTAAGACAATGTCCCTTCTTACAGAAGGGGCTCAGCTCCTCGAGCTGTTTCAGGGGACCCTGGGGATCGGTGTCAGCTGCCTCCATATGCGGCTGGCCACACAGCAGCTTGGGGCAGGGAGGCTGGGTGGCCGGGACATGCCTCGTTTTCAGGAGAGGCGCCTCCCCCTCCCAGCACACACAGGAGGGGAACACGGCTTCCTGGTGGGAGGGGGTGCCTCCATGCAGGTGTAGGCAGGGGTGTGGCCTGCAGGTCCGTGGGGACAGAGGCAAGAAGGGCCCCCGAGGGAAGCCCTCGTTCCTGTGACTCTCCCCACCCCCGCCCATCAGACTATCTCTTAGGAAGCAGAGGATGTTTGCAGAGCAGCTAAGAGTGTGATGTAGACACGTGGAGAAACACCTGATACGTGAGCCAGAGTTAGATTAGGGATTCCACAGTTGCTAAACGCTCACAGGATCCCTAGAGAGTGGGTTTCCCTCCTGGGATATATCCCCTGAGATGCCTGGCTGAGCTTGACATCAGCCAGTCAGCAATTCCTGCACCAGATGGCTGACTTTTTACCCAAGGAAAATCAACAGACGCCATAAACCGAAATGGACATCAGAGGAGGTGAGCATCTCCGGGCAAATGTTGTTGTGGAAGTGCTTGCATCCAAATCAATCATGTCTTTGCTTTTGTTCCTAGTTCATCCATGACCCAACCTTACCCATGACCTTTGTGCTCACGGACATCCTTGGGAAGAACACCCCTGCACCCCCGCCAGATGGCCCGGGGTTCCTGGGACCCCCACGGGCGCACCCTCAGCAGGGCACACAATTGCTCAGGAAGTGCTGCCCTTGGGACTGTGTCCCACACACACAGAGGGGACTAGAGTCTACTCAATGTCCATGACCACCTGCCAGTGCAGGACGGTGCACCCAGGGACACACTGAACACACTGAACAGAACGAGAGCAGCCACAATAGAGAGACCAGGACACTTAGCTGCCTGTCTGTGGGGAGAAAAGAATCAACAAACGTCTGTGCAAAAGCACACGAGTGAGGAAGAGACCTGGGTAAGCAAAGGCGGCAGGCGCGTGGCCCACACACTCACCTGTTAGAAAGCCATAAACATCCCAGTGATGCATGGAGTGGGGGAGGGAAGGGCCCAAAAGGGGCAGCTTAAAAAATCCATGTGCAATTAGTACACCACCGTTGGTCTGTTAAAATGTTTAATGAATGCATCAAATGAAGAAATATATATAAAACATAAGTTCATCACAAAATCAAACTGTCATTCAGTCACCAAAAGATAGCAGTGGACACATTGGCATAGCGAACAGACATGTGGCTTGTACAGAGGATGCGGCAAGGCCCCCGCTGTCCTCACTTGGGTCCTGCCTGTGAACACCACTGGCCGTGGACTGGGGGAAGGTGCCACGTGGCCGGGAGGGCCTGACACACGCATCCTACCACATCCCTCCTGCTGCCTCTGAACACCACACTACCACAAGGGTACAGAACATACCTACAGAACTGGGATATCACATGAGTAATGAAGAATTAAGCTAACCAATTAACAAAAATGTGTTAAATGAAATTAAAATGCAGCAACCAGGAAATGGTGACTGATCAGCGGTAAGTGACCAATGGTTTTCTTCCTGTACAATCAAAATTAGAAGCTTACACATAATACTGAGTGCTGAACGACGGAAGGCTGGGGTTGGCAGTTACAAATGGAGACTTGACTGCAAAGTGAATGCAGAAAGGTAAAATCATCAGTGTAGGACCGACTTTAAAAAATTCTTAAAATACACCAGTATGGAGACACCGAGATGGGCATGTTCTTGCTGCGTTCTTACTTGGGAATCGCCCAGGTGTTATGTCACCGTGTCCAGCTTAGATATTTCATCAGACCTCCCCACTCTGGGATACAAAGGAACAAGGACACTTTCCAAAGCTAATGGTCAAGGCCTGAGTGACCGCAGCCCTTGCGTGGGCACGTGAGGTCTGACATGGGGTGGGGACACCGGGGCGGGGGTGGGCAGCTCCAAGAGCTGCCTTTCTCACAAGGACCACATGCGTCTTGAACTTGGCCCTACATGCCTGCCCGCTTCCCCCAAGGCCCCACGCACTGGGGCGTCGGGAAACCTGTCATTTAAGGACAACAACACGGTCCTTCTTTCCTCCTACAACAAAGGGACATGTTCCCCATGAATAAATACACTTTTCATCTGTGGCTCTCAAAAGAATATGCCTCCTCTAGGAATTTGTAATGCACTTTCCCTGAAGGTCAACGCCCCGGCCGGCCAAGGGTGGGTGTTGCCAGTGCATTCCGAGGACTGGGGGGGGGCAGGAGCCTCATGTGGCCTCAGTGGGGGAAGGGACACCAGGAGGGCCAGGGAGCGACCGCCCCCTTCCCAGGGGCCATGCATTCGGTCTTGCACAACTGTACCATGAAAAACTTACTCTGGACAGATAAGCAGAGTAACTGCTTCCCCCCAAACCCACACCAGTGGGAGCAGGCTGCCACTCAGGGCGGGGGGTCTAAGTGCACTATGCACCTTAGACAATGACCCTGGCAATGACAGATGGTGGAAGCCTGCAATGGGCTTCTATTCATGATAATCGGGCCTTTGGATTCTCTCCTTTGCTCAAGCTTCAACCCAAAGGCCTTTCAATAAAGTGAGGGTTCTCCTGATTCATACACAGGGCAAAGCAAGAATAAAACCAAAACCAAAACAGGACCCCTTGGTAGCCCAGACCAGTAAGTACCCCAGAACCCTAGGGCCATCGTGGTGGGGCGGGGGGTGCCTGGGTGGGCTGTATTAAGCTCACATCTGCAGTGTTTAAAAGCAAACAGAGTCCACAATAAAAGCGGGGTGCCGGACAGACAGTGCTTTCCGGGCCGTGTCGAGTAAGCACGGACGTGAGTACACATACAATCTCCCATTTGTTTCGCTGGCATCAAAAGGCAAGGCTGTTCATTTTTAAACTTTCTTTATTCAACACTCAGTAGTGAACAGAGCTGACACTTCAGAAATTCTAACACCATTATTTAAGCATTGGTTTTATTTTGTTAAATCCTATGGAAATACTTCGATTTCTCTGGCTCCTTGATAATCTAGCAACCCTATTTTGCAAAGTCGATGCCTACTTCTGAGATGAGTCTTTGAAAGTATTAAAGATATGAAAGCCTTAAAGCACTAAAGTTTGTGATTTTATATAAAGGAAGAAAAACATGTATGCATGTACATATATATGTACGTAGACATCGTTCTGAAATAAAGTCACAGTGGTTGATACAAGTGCATTCACAATTTTATTTTCATTTAAGCCATTACTACTGAAATGAAGCTTGTTTTATAATATATGCTATGCAGCTATTTAATCTTTTCTGCACACTTCATATATATTTTTTCCTGCTCCTTGAGTTAAGCAGAGAAGCTATGTTTTCGGGGCGGCTGCATGCATATGGGGTGCTTAGCATGAGAGCAAGGCTTCAGTAGGCAGCCAGAGCCTGGTGTGGTCCGACAGCTGTGCTCAAAATCACCTCGCACTGAAACCAGCATTCAAAGCAGATCAGGGGACCATATTTTAGGGTGACGCACATCTCCAAACACAGACACCAAAGGACCCAGGCAGAAGACTAACTCCACCAGCACTTAAGATATACTGAGTGTTAGTCACAAGAAGTCAAGATAAGCATCACGTGAGCGGTGACAGATGCTAGAGACAGAGACCTTAGCAGCGCCCGGGACCTCGCAGGCGGTAATTCCCGCACGCAGCAGAACCAACTTTTGCAGTCCATATTTGCCCATTCCACAATCATCAGTAATTTTAAAAATTGTAGTTGAAGACGAAAGCAAATTTTAGAAGCTCCTTTAGAAACCGCAGGTCAGGGTCCCTTGCTCCACTCTTTACCCAACAGCCTCTTAACATTCCCGAGGCTGAATTCAGAATAAGAACAGTACTCAGCCAGAGCAAGACCTATAGTGTGTGGGTTCTGTGCGCCCGGCCTGTGCACCCGGGCTTCTTCCAAAGCACCCTCTCCTTCCGAAATGGCCCAGCTGGGCGCCACCCTAAAAGGCATGTGATGTGCTATGTGTCTGCTATGGGAAAGCCATTCGGGATTTAGCTCTTGGATGAATCGTCAGCACAAACGACCAGGGACAGACAGTCTGCTCCAAAAGCCCCTGCTGGACACCAGAGCATGATGGGATACAATTTTCATCTACAGAACATTTAAATAATGAAACTTCACAGACTCTAGATTCGGGTTAATGGAATAACAAAATAATACAGCTGATTCACAGGCACACTCAATTACCCCTCCACCCCCAGCCCCCAAATAACTCAGACAAAGGACAAGATCTGCTCAAGGCGAATTTAAATCTCGGGTTTGTTCCCAAGTCCTGAATCGCATTATTGTTGCAAGACAACACGAAGCTAGCAGCGCGGACTCCGAGGAAAATGGGCACAACCTGACGCCAAACCCGAAAGCATGGGCACAGAGCCAAAGCAGCCACGAAACCCCCAAGCATGAACCATCATAGAGCCGAGAACGGGGTGCCTTTGGGTGCCCACACCGGGGCACCCTAGACGTGAACCATTCAGAGCCACGTCCTGGTGGCATCGCTTGGGAGGAGGGGAAGAGGCTGAGTTCTGTGGAAACGAGGCAAGCGGCACCCCAGGCCCCCCCACGGCCGGGGAGCACGTCCAGCAGGTGGACAGCGGAGGGGCTGCGCCGGCGTGTCCCCTGCGGCTTAGCTCACCTGCGCGCTCTCCTTCCTTTTCCTTGTCAACTACAGCGGACACACGTGCTGTGCGCCCCCGTCACTCCTCAGAGCTCACCTTGCCTGAGCCCCGCTTGGGCACACCCCTGTCACCGCCAAAGAAGCGCCCGAGGGAGTCAAGGATGCCCGTGTCCCTGTGTCTCGGGAGGAAGCCGTGCCTGGCGTGATCCATGGCGCTCGCAGACGCCAGGTACTTGGAGCCGTGCCGCTGGGAGGGTCGTTTCTGTGATGCCATCACATGCAGGCCCTCGGGAGTGGCCGCGCCGTCCTCTGGGATGGTCTGGAGCTCGTCTGACTCCGAGGGCCTGTCTTTGAAGGTGTTGTCCTCCCTCCCGGGGGCATCTCGGGAAAAGAGGCGGATCAAGTGGGGGCGGCCGCCCGGGTCAGCTGGGTTGGCGTCCTGCCAGGCATTCTTCGGGTCCGCTGTGCGCTTGGAGTCTGTCACCGCCGTGCCCTGGGAGGGGGCCCCATTGTTCTGCTCCACATCTGCCTCTCCTGCAAACAACAGTGAGATATGAACACGGCCGTGCAAAGCGGAGCGGGGGACAATGGCGCTTTCTTCCAGGGCTAGTGACCTGCTTGTGTCCGACCAGAGCCTACCAGTCCCACGTTGAGCTACGTGGCAGATCGCTCTGGCAGGACCCAGCCGGGACCGGGCGCCCCACCTGCAGTTCTCAGACCCCGGGCCCTGCCTCGCTTACTGGAGATGCGGCGTCATAGACACAATGTGCCCCGGCCTCCTGCCCAAGTGGCCCATCACCCCTGGGTGCTGCCTGGCTGCGTCTGGAGAGGCCAGCACCGCAGGCACCTTTGGGGACCTTTAGTCTTGAAAATTCCACTGGTGCCTAAGCTAACCGTGTTTGGGAGCATTTATTTGACCGAAGGTATTTTTAGCATTCTTGATAAAAGTGGAACTTCCCACACGTTTTTGCAATTCATGCCTTAAAGAAGTGGGGCATTTAGAATTCTTTAGTTTCCAGATTCCACAAGAGGCCTGGTGCACTGGGGAACTGCTTATTCAGGACATTTTCATCTGGCTTCTGTAAGGGGCTCGATTACAAAGTTCGAAAAGGCAATGGTGTATTTCACGTGGGATCCCACCATCTCGTAGCTCTGTGCACACTGCATCTACAGCATTTCCTTCAGGAAAGGCAGCACATCCATTTTCCTCTCAAGTTACAGGTGAGGCTTAGTGCACATCCACTGCAGCCCACGCCACCTTTGGTTACCTATCCACAGAAATTGTGGGTTTCCTCACACTTTCTTATACTACTCTCCATCCTTCAACCACCCACGAATCTGTTCACTGTCATTACCCAACAGCAGCCTCCATCGTCTGTTTGACCACGTACCTCTCTATCCATACGCCAGGCCATCCACAGATCCATCCATCTACCCAGCTACCCACCACCCATCCAGGTACTCACCCACCCACCTGTCCATCCACCCACTTGCTCATCCATCTACCCATCCACCCACCCAGTCACTCCCCCATCCATCCACCCACCAGCCACCCACAAAGTCACTCACCTGTCCCCCTGTCCATCCAGTCACTCACCCACCCACCTGCCCACCCAGTCACCCACCCACCCATCATCCACCCATCCACCCACCCAGCCACCACCCAGCCACCCACCTATTATTTGCTGAGGACCTAGTAAGTGGAGTGTGCGGGGCTAGATGACTGGCTTGTAGTGACGACCATCTGGTCCTTTTCTCAGGAACACGGATGAAAATGACTGTCATGAATTGAATAGCGGGCCCCCCAAAATGGCAGGTCCCCATCCTAATCCCCAGTAGCTGTGAAAGTGAACTTATTTAGAAAAAGGGTCATTCATAGACACCAAGGTAAGATGAGTCCATAGTGGACGAGGATGGGCTTGACCAATGACAGGTTGTCCTTATAGGATGAGGGGGCTTTGGATCCAGACACAGATACACGGGGAAGAAGAGGCCACGTGGCGGTGGAGGCAGGGACCCGAGTGATGTGGGAGCACCGGCAGGCAGGTGAGAGACGTGGCGCCCACCCTCCCCTGAGCCGGCAGCCACAGCACAGCCCCGCGGACACGCTGATTTCGGATCTGGCCTCCAGAAGGTGCGAACGGAAATTCCTGTTGTTTGAAACCACCCAGCCACAATGTACAGTTTCATGTCAGCTAATGATTCGAAGACCACAGAGCAGGACCAGGGGCTTCGGGGAGGCCCCTCGAGGGATGGAATGGGTGGGCCCAGTGGGGGTGCCTCTGCAGAGGGGAGGCCACCCCAGGCGCAGTCAGCAGGGAGAAGGGGCTGGGTCTGCAGGTGCACAGGAGGGAGGGGCTGCCGCCCACGGGAGAGGTGGAGGGGAGGCCATGGAGGCACGAGGCGGCGGCCGGGAAGAGCCCGGAGGTGGCAGCCGGGGCCTTTTCCTTGTGTTGTAGAGGCTGTTTGTGTATCTACACAACACAGACTTTCACAAACACATCACAAATAAAAGGCAAATGACTCCACTCTCTTTCAGCAAAATCATAGTAGTCAGGCGACTGTCCCATGAATGATGCTCATCGCACAGAGTGTACCTTGACCTGTATTTCCAAAGTAGAGCCTCGCTCCCCACATCCGGGCTCAGCGTTTGCCTGAGACACAGTACAAGGCAGATCCTGGATCCTGGGATCACCGTGACCTTCTCCAGGCTCCTAAGAGGCAGCACACAGGGTCAGCTGTGCCCAAATGCCTCAGAAATATGTCCCTTAGAGTATGGCACGTCTCTTAGGACCACTGACCAAAGTCAACCAGGTAAGAATGCAAGTATTTACAGTGTAGGCACTAAATGGCTCGCTGCGTGGTAGCAACAGGAAAAAGCAATGTAAAGAATACTATGGCCGCACCAAGCTGTACATTTTTGCAGGGATGGGATGCTAATTTATAGGTTGCCACAGAAATAGAGTCTGATTTTCTAGCTGTGCTTTATATTCTGTGGCTAATATAAATTAATGCAAATGTGGAAGAGAAACAAAAGCTATATTGTACATAATTAAACGCATTAACAAAACACAAGCGCCTCTGAATACTAATATTTGTACAACAGTTGGGCCTTGTGTTCCTGAATACGGCTGTTTGTGAGGGCACAGAGAAGGCGTTCGTGTCCTGAAGGTGGCTTCTCTGAGCGCACAAGGGGCTTGGGGTGAGGCTGAAATCTGTGATGTGCAGCATTTTTGGTGTGGACAAATGCAGTTTTAACTTGTCAGTTAATATCAGCTTTCAGCAGATTACAGCCCAATGTAGACTTTTTGTTGAGACTATAATCACAGAGCATAGCGTTAGGGCACAATTTGCGAGGCATGGATCTGATTCTACCAGAAGTGCACTTATAAGGCTCTATTGCTATTCAAGTTCTACAGGAATTTGCAATTAAAACTTTTTTTTTTTTAAAGCCCACCTCATCTAGTTGCTAGAATGACCCCCAGAAAGCTTTGGGGAGAAATGTATTGGATTTTTTTTTGTTTTAAATTTTTTTAATGTTTTATTTATTTCTGAGAGAGAGAGAGAGAGAGAGAGAGAGAGAGAGGCAGCGTGAACAGGGGAGGGTCAGAAAGAGAGGGAGACACAGATTCCAAAGCAGGCTCCAGGCTCTGAGCTGTCAGCACAGAGTCCAACATGGGGTTCGAACCCATGAACCACGAGATCATGACCTGAGCTGAAGTCGGTCATGATCTTAACCGACTGAGCCCACCAGGCGCCCCCGTACTGGGCTGTTGAAAGCGATGCTGCTAAAATCACAGAACGGCTTCCCGGAATGTCTCTGAGGAACAGAGACGTCACTCCCTCGAGAGTGGGTTCTGGAATCAGAGACACACACCGAATGGGGGTGGAGGGGGAGGCGGTGTCCACTGTTGAAAAGAACTCAGGTCATAACTGGAGCAAGCCTCCCGCCGGGGGCCGCAGTGACCTGCGACACCCGCGTGGCTGCTTCCCAGGCAAGGCGGCCTCAATCCCGACCCCTGGGTGACTTCCTTCACTCATTGCAACTACCTTCTCTTTTCTGTTTCTTTTTCCTTTTTTTTTTTGGTGCCACTTTATGCTGGGGTGTCCGTGGGCTTCTCTCGTGGGATCCCACTAGACCCAGGGCTGCTGGAAGGCCCCGTAAAAGGTTTCACAGCACATGACCTTGCTTGCCCCCCACTGTCACGGGCACCGAGACAGGCTTGCCCGCCCGCTCGTCCGCCGGCTCTCCCACACGTCCCCCACGTGTGCCCCACTCGTGTCTTGTCCTCGGGCCTCCTCTGCTGTCCTCACTGCCTGCCTTTCCCCGCGGAGGCCTGCGCCGGGCCACTGGACTGCCCTTCTGGGAACACAGCTTCACTGTGGCCAGCGCCACGGAGCGAGTGCGTCTGCTTCCTGGGAAGCGTTTCTGATCTCTGCTCTGCAGGTGGGCAGTGTGTCCGAGGGGGCCTGGCATCCTGTGCGGCGTGTGGCCTACAGCCACGCTGGCGTGAGCTGGGCCGCTCCTCCCACAGCAAAGAACACAAGTCAGGCCCCCACCTCTTCTTTGCTAGAAGGACTCTGCTATTGGCATCGCTGTGGTTAAACTGTTTTTTATATCCTTATTTGTAAGTGAAAATTTCCCTTCAGACCTGAAAGGCTCTGCACCAGGGCCTAACCTCTGGCTTAGAAACGAGTTTCAGCATGGAGGCTCCTCAAAAAACTAACACTAGAACTCCCCTAGGACCCAGCAATGGCACTGCTAGGAATTTACCCAAGGGACACAGGAGTGCTGATGCCTAGGGGCACATGCACCCCAATGTTCATAGCAGCACGCTCAACAATAGCCAAGACATGGAAAGAGCCTAAGTGTCCATCAGCAGACGAATGGATCAAGAAGATGTGGTTTATCTATACGATGGAATCCTACATGGCAATGAGAAGGAATGAAATCTGGCCTGTGTAGCAACATGGATGGAACTCGAGGGTGTTATGCTGAGTGAAATAAGTCAGGCAGAGAAGGACAGATACCATGTGTTTTCACTCATATGTGTAACCTGAGAAACTTAACAGAAGACCATGGGGGAGGGGAAGGGGAAAAATAGTTGGGGACAGGGAGGGAGGCAAACCATGAGAGACTCTTAAATACTAAGAACAAACTGAGGGCTGATGGGGCGGAGGAGAAGGGGGATGATGGGCATGGAGGAGGGCACTTGGGATGAGCACTGGATGTTATATGGAAGCCAACTTGGCAATAAACTATAAAAAAATAAAAATAAAAATAAACCAGACTCTTCCATAAAAAAAATGAACTTCAGTTGTATCCCCTAATTCTTTCTGGCCATGCCGAGGTTTTGTAATATTCTATGTTTAACCCGTCAGCATGGCTCTGAGGCGCCAGCACAAAGAATGTAGTCTACCCCCTCTGTTCTTCCATAAACTCCTAGTCTGAGTTCGTGCATCAGGCCTGGTTCCTCATGGTGTCCGCGGTCCGTAGAGTGGGATGCTCCTGAGGAGCCGGGTGGGCCGCTGGACTGCGCCGAGCATGGGGACAGCAGAGAAGGACCCTGTAGACCAGCCTCAATGGCTTCGACTGGACGACGGCCCCAGGCAGGTCACTGAATTGGGTGTCTGTGGTTATGAAGTGGACGACACAGCTACATTCTTGCCTTAACTGCCATCAGGCCCCTTTCCGCAGCACACGCTAAGATTTGGCGAACTGAGTTTTCACCTGGGGCTGCTGCTCCTGTGAAGGGCTGGCCCCAGAAAGCCTCGGACAGGAGGCCTTCACTGGCCGCCTGCCGGATGTCTCTTACGCATCGTCAACAACCCTAACAAGCAGGTAGTTTTAGGAGCCCTTGTGTTCACATGAGGAAACAGAGGTGTAGCAAAGCTAGGTAGGAATCACTGGGTGACGTGGTGTGAATTCCAGGCCTACGATCTGCCTGCTGCGGCTCTGGGGCCTTGATCCGCGTCTCCTCCTGCCCCGATGGGCCTTAACCTCAGCTGGTCTCTTGGCTCTACAGGGAGAATTTAAGGGCAGACACTTGATGGCTGAGCCACATGTGGGTCACGGCTGCTGGGTGGAGAGGGACCCACAGAAGGCCACCTGTCCTCAGCGCGGAGCTCAGCCAGCCCCTCACCTGCAAACAGGAGCCCTGGATGCTCCCCACGGGCTCAGTACGTCCTCGGCAATGGGCGCTGAGCAGGCGTACGTGGGGCCGCCTCCCTGCACGTCCCTTGCTCACCTGAGCCCGCTACTCACAACTCACAACGCGGGCTGTCCTTGGCAGGTTATGGGAATGACGGTGAAACCAGACAGAGTTCAGGAGTCCTGAAAACTGAACGCCACTCTAGCTATGAGGAGTCGCCCAGAAGAGTTCAGAAGCACAGAGGGGGCAAGAGCCCTACGCTGGTCTAGAAAGCGCCCCCTCACTCACGGTGACCAGAGCAGGACATACGCCCAGCATATGTAAGATGGGTTCAGATAAAACTGTGAGGGGCGCCTGGGTGGCTCAGTCAGTTGAGCATCCGACTTCCGCTCAGGTCATGATCTCATGGTTCATGGGTTCACGCCCCGCATCGGGCTCTGTGCTGACAGCTCAAAGCCTGGAGCCTGCTTCGGATTCTGTGTCTCCTTTCTCTGACCCTTCCCTGCTCACGCTCTCTCACTCTCTCTCTCTCTCTCTCTCTCTCAGAAATAAATAAAACATTAAAAAAAAATTAAAACTGTGAGGACAAAGTCATACTGTCCCGAATGGAAGTGTCACTGCATTGACATAGAGTGTACCTTGCTTGCTCTACTCCACTGCTTCCGTGGACTTCCTGGCTCATGGATAAGTCCCATCAACCCCCTGTGTGTGCGTACATGAGGGTAGATACAAGCATCCAGGCACAGCCCAGACCTGCTAAGTCAGGATGTGCAGGATGGGCTCCATTCTGTTTCTCTAAGAGGTCAGGCGGAATGGCCACGTAGGCATTCTATAGGTAGCGCTGCTCACCGTGTGACGGTGGCACCGTGCACCCTCGGCGGCACCCCCCACCTTCGCTCACAGAGCGCGTCACTGTGACGAGAGCTTAGTCTGGAAGACGCTGAGTGTCCGGGGCCTGCCATGTGTCTTGGGCCAGTTCCTGCCATCGTTGGGTGGGACTCAGCACTTTTGGCCCCTTTGGGTGGACTTGAGAAGCCGCACCCACGGCATGCTGAGTCTGTGGGGCTGAGGTCAGTGTGGACATGGCCCCGGCATCCCCTCCGGGTCTGTGCCTCTCTCTAAATGCCAGAGGCTTGGAGGTCACCATGAAGAACAGCGTCGCTCACCACACAGGAATCAAACGTTATATGGAAATCATCTCTGCGAATGCACGTCGCTCTGTGAAATTCAACTAAAAGAATACATTTCTATCGAGAAGATACAAGTGACAGTGTTCTTTCCGCTGCAGTGAATAGAGACCTCGAAATACAGCCCCTCGGGATGGTCTAACCATGATTCCAGGAGGGTGGCTTCATGAAGTTTCATCATCGCAGCTGATCAGTGAAATGCGAATGATGAAATATGATCATCACTCAGCTAATGAGGGGTTTGCCAATACTGAACTAAAAAATGTGCCCTAAGACTCATCCCCCCCAAATTATCACTGTTGGCCCACCGTACTTATGTGCACCCCCATCTCCACCAAGGGTGTCCAGGCGTCACAAGGCCAGTGGAACAGTGAGCAGCCGGGGTGGGCTGCATGGAGCGGCTGGTTGGCTAGCGCTGGATCGATCGGAGAAAACTCACAACCAGCCCAGCCCAGCTCACAGCCTTACAGACGGAAGAGAGGAGATGGGGTAGCGAAAGACCAGGAAAGGAGTCATCTCAGAACAGAGGCCCGTGGAATGCATTTGGGCCATTTTTTGAGGCTCCAGCTGAGGAGCTGCCACCACCCACAGGGTCCCCAGGCCCACCCCAGGCAGAGCTTTGATGTCCAGCCCCGGTGGGTGAGTGACCTCCTGGAGGGGTCAAGGCTGGGAGGGCATTAGGAAGGCGGGGTCTGCACCAGACCTGAAAGTCAGATCCAACTCTCTTGCTCGCGGCAAACCTCCCAAACCCCACAAGCCGCAGGGCGTGCACGCTGGAAAAGTGCTACAACCCTCACCCCACCCCCCACGCCCAGAGGAGTCCGTGAGCCGCCTCTCCACCTGTACTTTTTCTACATGACATCCATCAAATGTTGGACAGAAAATAAAATTTGTTTATTCATTTTGAGGGATCTGACTTAACTGATTTCACGCATCTTCTTACCCTGGATTAAAAGCACTTGCCTGGGGCGCCCGGTAGACTCAGGTCATTAAGTGACCAACTCTTGGTTTTGGCTCAGGTCGTGATCTCGAAGTTTATGAGTTTGAGCCCCACATCAGGCTCTGCGCTGGCAGTGAGGAGCCTGCTTGGGGTTCCCTCTCTCTCCCCCTGTCTCTGCCCCTCCTCTGCTCATACTGTCTCTGTCTCTCTCAAAATAAATAAATAAACTTAAAAAAAGAAAAAGCATCTTTCCTGTGGGGAGATCCAGTCGGGTCTACAGCACAGAGTACAGGTCAGGCTTGTCTGAGGGGCTTGAAGCTCCCGCGAGTTACCCAATAACCACAGACTCCCAGCTGCACTGATCTGATGAGTCTGTCCTCCATCACAGCGGTTCTCACCCAGGGACCCAGGATTTTCTTGGCTGAAAAACATGGGATCCCAGCTTCCCATCCCCCCACCTCCTTGCGGGGGCCTCAGACGGGACCCGGAGGTCCCACGGGAGCCCACATGGAGTCTCTCCTCCACAGCTGCCATGAGGCCCACGGTGCAGACGACTAACGAAGTGGGGAGATTCATAAAGAAAATAGGAGCAGCCAAAAATGCATGTTCCCAGATGCCCAGACAGCAGTCGCAAGGCCCCTGAGTGGCCAGCGGCACCTGCCGCCCAGTCCTTTATCGTGTACCGTGGACAACCCTGGGGAACCTGCGAGAAGGTGGGGCCCCCGCACCCAGGAGGTCCTCAACGGGGCTTAGTCACCTTCCGGGCTGGAGAGCGCATCCGCACAGTGACGGGGACATGGGCGCCAGGACACTTGGTGACTTTCATCTAAGTGCACAATGGCAGAATTCAGACGTGCTATAAGTCCCTTGTCCTGGTACACTGGACGGTTTGCTCCTAAGTGATTTGCAATCTGGTTTTCTAGCTTATGGTCCCCTGAGGAAGTATGATCCCCAAACAGGTCCCTGTGTCTAAAAGCACCAACATGTCCCATTTCTCGTAATTGTTCAGGCTGGTCCTTCATTTCTAGCTCAAAGCAGCTGCAGCACAGGGTACATTAAAGCCCATCATTACGGAATCCACACAATGGAGGAAATCTTCAATCACTGGGTCTTTGATTTGTTGTTTTTAAACTCATGCTTTTTTAACTTACACTTCTTCCCCCATATTTTTCCCCATGGGGTACGTTAGGGCTGCCTGAGACCAGGAAAGGCCCTGTGCGTCTAGAGAGCCACAACTGACCTGATTTCGGGTTCTCTCTTACTGGGGAAAGCTGGCGTCCAAGCAAGGGCATGCCCACCCAATTCACACACCAAGTTCACGTCCTTCAGAGCAGTGAGGTGAAGTCACATGAGTGACTTCATAGCCAACAAGGTCTTAAGACACAGAGACGGCTGTAAGGGGCTCATGAGGGTTACCTACTACGTCGCACCTTTGCAGAAGACCCCGCTCCCCGACAACCGATGGAAGGTGGTACTGCCTCGTGTACCATCCGGAAACACAGGGCCCTGAACTGAAGTAAGACACCATTCTCTCGCCTCCACAGGTCTTTCTAGATTCTGGTTCTTGGTTTGCGGTTGACGGTGGGCAGATGGTGTGGATCCGCCTGTTCGGGACTCTCGTGCAAGCAGCTCAGCAGAGGAGCACGCGGCCCCCAGGAGCCTGCCCGCTGATACCCGCTCGGAACAGCAGCTCCTGGGGCAGGAACCTGCTCCCCTCCCACCCCCCGGCACAGATTCCAGTGTACAAACGGGAGGCAGAGACCCTTCCCTTTGCTGAACCCGAGGCCAGATTTCCACTTTCACCCCAAGGATGAAGTTAGTCATTCATTATTGGAACACAACTTCCGGTTTGCTTTTCCACAGGTGATGTTTCTGGTTGTCGTTTCTTGTTTAAAAAAAATTTTTTTTGCTTCACCACTGTGGGCCTGGAGGTGGGGGGCCTCCGTGTCGGGGGCCGGGGCCCCCAGAGGGTCCCACTGCCAGAGTCCTAACCAGGACTGATGAAGACAGACGCATTCCGAGAGCAGAGGGGCGTAAGTAAAGCTCCTCAGAGCCTCTACAACCAAGTGCAAAAATAAAAACCCACCAGTGTGTGAAGGGCACGCGATGTTAAATGGAAGGTGCTTCCAAGCAGACGCTGAGAATAACAGGTGCAGGCCGGCTGCCCTGCCTCACCCCTGCCCGCCTCCAAGCAGGGCCAGGCAGCCTTCCAGGGAACGGAGTCACCGGGGAGCCCCTGCGTGCTCGCCTAAGGCCTGAAAAGCTGAGGTGGGGGGTGGGCCCAAGAGGTAGGGGCAATGTACCCCCTCCACCTCCAGCCAGAAGTGCCCTCTTCCTAAGTGGCATTAACACTGGGCACGCAGGTGTGTCCCTGACATGAGAGGCCCCGTCCGTGTGTGGACCATCGTGGCGGGGGCCAGGGGACCACGTGCACCAAGCATGCGGCCCCTCCGGGCTCTGATTAAACTCAAACCCAGAGGCCCCACGGAGAAGCCAGGGGTTGGTGGCAGACAGTGGCCTGTGGGCTCTGTGGTGTGGACCGCGGCCTGGGAGCCAGAGCCTCTGACCGAGTCCCCAACTCTCATCCCAGAGATGAAGGCAGGGAGAAGGGGGCCCTTTCCTGCGAGGGGTGGCCTTCGATGGCCACACCACAGACCAGGCTTGCACAGGACCTCGACCGACCACAGCGTGGCTGACCACCCGGTTTAGGGAGCAGGGGCGCTGTGAGTGCCTGCGTGGCCGTCCCTGTGGCCCAGCCCCTCTCGGCAGAGGAGCCCGCGGGGGCCCCTGGGTGGGTGGGGCCCTGGAATTTGCCAGTGTAGGCCAGGGCTGAGAGGACCCTCCTTGTTTGTGGGATGCCTCTGTCCTTGGCTCTCCATGCTTGGGGTCAGCAGGGGGGGGCGACGGAAACAAAAAGGCCCATGGTTGTGGCCCGTGGATGTGCTATGGTAGAAATGCGGCTTCTATGAGAGGCATGCGGCCGCCCGCCAGGCTGCTGGTAGAGAGACTTGAGAACTTTCCCACAAACGAGTCTTATCAACCCACCCATCTTGCACGAATGCCTCCTTTGTGCGGCCAGAACATATAGTTTTTCTGTGCTCTAAATAGCTCACCCCTGGAGCCCTCCCACGGCAGGGCCTGGGTCGCAGGAGAGGCAGCCCGAGTGCAGAGGGAACAGTTGGCGGGGGGTGGGCCGGGCACCATTGGGGGTCTACACCGAGTGCGGCCGGAGCGGCTTCATCGTACAGTGTGGTGCTGGCTTCCCAAACACAGCTGGTGTAAGGATATGAGGCTTTTTTAAAAATCCTAACATCCACACAGGTTCTGTGCCATGAGCAGCCCCTGTCGATCCCCAGTGACACTTGGGGCCTGCAATGAGCAGGCCCGGGGAGGCGAGGAGAGTTCCGCAGGCAGAGGGCATCCCAGGAAGGCCATGGGCTGCCAGCTAGAAGAGGTGTCCCGCCCCCAAGTCCATCGTACACAGTGGGGTTCGGCAAGCACTGGACCCTGAGACCAAAGGTCGGCTGAAGTCAAGTCCAGGGGACTTTGGTTCTACCACCGACTCTGTGGCCTTGGGCACGTGAGTCCATCTCTTCACATCCTGGCACCTTGGCTGCAGAGTGGAGTGAATTTCTGGGGCTCTCACAGGACCGCTGCGTCAAGTTCGTGAGGGGCACATAATGAAGTGTCTTAGCCCTGGTGCAGACGGAGCACCCATCAATCAGGGCTTCTGTTCCTGTGGCTGGTACGGTATTTGAAACACTAGTCTGGGAATACCTTGTACACAGCAGTAAGAGCCCATGCATTTTCCATATACCACCTATCCATCCATCCACCATCCATCCACTATCCATCATCCATCCATCATCCACCTATCCATCCATCCGCCATCCATCCATCCACCATCCATCCATCCATCCATTCACCCACTCACCCATCCACCATCCATCCATCTACTCTTCCAATTACCCACCCATCTGTCCAGCCATCCATGTATACATCCCCCCCACCACTCAATACTCATTTTGTTCCTATGTTAGACAGAATTCTAAGAATTGCCCCCAATAATTCCCACCCTTGTATAATCCTAAAAAATGTATAAAAATGATGAGGTGTCCTTTGTGATTAAATTATGTCACATGGAAAAAGAGATTATCTGGGACCATTTGCTCCAACCACAGGAGCCTTTTGAAGGCAGAGAGTTTTCCTCACCTGGTAGTGGAAGCAGAGGTCAGAGAGACTCTCGATTGAGCCACAAAAGGTGGGAAGCACTTTTGCTGGCTTCAGAGACAGAGGGTCCACATGCATGGTCCAGAGATTGGCCATAGGAAGCGGAGGGTGACCTCAGAAGGCAGCCCTCAGAGAAGTGGGGGTCTTATCCCAACAACCCACACAGAAGTGAATTCAGCCAACAACCTGCACGAGGCTGGAAGCAGACGTCCCTCCCGCCCCGGCCTCCAGACAAGTGCCCGACCCTGCTGACCCCATGGTGTTGCTCTGTGCGGTGCCAGGCGGGGGACCCGGAAGAGGTGCCCAGGCTTCTCACCGGAGCCAGGAGCTCACGGACGAGTTGTGTTTTCAGCTGCCTAGTGTGTGGTGACCGGTTGTGCAGCAACAGAAAATGCCTCCGTGTCTACTGGGCGCCGGGGGTGGGGCAGCAGGAGGCAAGCAACCAGGGTTCCTGCCCCCCCTGTGCCCGCAGATTAGGAGATGGAACTCACAGATAAATACATACGGCTTTACACGAAGGAAAGAATCTTGTCAGTGGGAGGGCCTGGGGGTCAGAGAAGCTTCCCCGTGGCCATGGGTGAGGAAGCGTTAGCCAGGTACCAGGGCCCAGGGGCCCGGGCAGGGAAGAGGCCAGGCACCAGGGTGCGGGAGCCCGGGCAGGGAAGGCGCCGGCCACCAGGGCTGGAGGTGTGAAGGGGCCTAGACTTGGAGGAGAACGTGGTCCCGCAGGTGGACCGAGCGTGCGCTGGGTGTGGAAGGCCACAGAATGTGCTTTGTTCTTTATTCTGAAAGCATGAGATGCCACAGAAAGGCTTTCTCAACCAGGAAGCAACGTCATCAGAAGTACATTTTTGGAAAGCCCCTCTCGTTCCCCTGGGGAAGCAGCCAGAGCCAGGGAGCAGCGGAAAGGCAGCGGGTCATCACCCAGGGGTGATGGGGCCTGGGCTGGGGTCAGGCTTTGGGGCTGGAGCAAAGTGCAGATCGGGGGGCTTAGAGGACAAAGGTCAGGGCTGCTTATGGCAAAGCTCTGGGGACGGGGGAGGAGAGAGGGGTCAGGACGGCTTCCGGGCAGTGCGGGCATCACCCGGGAACTTGCCAGAAGTGTAGATTCCCTGGCCCCGGGCCAGGCCGGCTGACAGAAGCCAGGATGGGCCCCGGCCTGCATGTCGCAGGGCCTCTGAGCACAGGGCACCTGGAGAATGCGAAGCTCTGCTCCAGCAGATGAGCCAATAAGCCCAGAGAGGCTGTAATGGAGGCTCCCCATGCGGGGTGCATGGCCCGGTCACCAGGGCCTTTAGGAGCGTCCACCTGGGCTACAGGGCCGGGGAAGCGGGGGTGCCCGTGCTGCCTTCCCCACGGTTTTCCCGCCTGGCCCAGGATCTGTGTCATTGCTGTGAACCACCTTCGTGGTGGGGGGTCGGGTCTCACTGAATGAGCACCGGGCTGCCCTCTCCCCAGGGAACCTTGGAACCAGCAGAAGCGCTCAGCACCGACCCGTGCTATGGTCCGAACTCCAGCCGGGCTGATGCAGATCCACCCGTTCTGGAAGCGGGGCCCGCGCGTCACGCTTAAATTCCTGCAGCAGTTTTAATGTGTGAGCACTTCAACGCACAGGAAATGCCGGGCCCTTCCAGCTTTACGTGCCTCCCCTTCTCCCCAAAGTTTGGCTTCAAACAAACAAGGAGCTGATAAGGCCCCAGGCGTCGACGAGCTACGATCGGTACAGGGAGTAGAAGAGCAAAGTGGAAAGATCCTCAGAACAGGAAACGGCATCATGCACCTGAGCATCGCCTTTAAGCCTGTCTTGGTTTATCTTGAGCCCAGACGTGACTTCAGCAGGCGTCACGTTCAAGCTTGGTGCTGACGCCCCCCGCGGGGATAGTAACCTTTTCCCGGAAGAAGCCATCTGGCCCCTGGGTCACGACTGTCCCACAGCCACAAGGCAGCAGGCTGCCATCCAAGCCCACCCGCTGGCCCCAACCCTGCGTCCAGCTCACTTCCTTCCCTTTGACCCCTTTCTACCCTTGTCCCTGCTGTGATTCTGGGCAGGTCTGAGACCCCTCAGTTGGGCATGTGACCTCATGGTGGGCTCGTGTGCAAAACCACAATCTTATCTGATGTGTCTTATCACACCCTGAAACTGCGCAGAGTTGCTGGGCTGGAAATGTTGTGGGCGGGCGCTCCACGGCCCAGAGCCAGGCTGCCACCTTCCCCACCAACCACGGGGCCTCCCCAGGCCACCCCACCAGCCACGGGGCCTCCCCAGGCCACCCCACTAGCCACGGGGCCTCCCCAGGCCACCCCACCAGCCACGGGGCCTCTCCAGGCTGCCCAGCGCACACTCAAAATGGCCAACTCGGGACAGGCTTGAGATGGAGACCTGGGGGCGGCTCAGGGTCTGTCGGGGGCCAGGAGCCCGGCCAGGGCACGTCACAAGGTGGGGGAGCCCTGGCGCCGGCTCAGGGCAGTCAGTCAGGGCCACCCCCTTCCTGTGCACAATGGCTTTGGTCGGCACCAGGCCATTCAGTGACTCACCCAATAGATAGATACGCTGAAGAACTGATCAATCTGCATGTCATCTGCATGTCAATCTTAGGTGGGGCGGGAACAGCAGCGGCGGAAAGGAAAAGGGCAGACCGCGGCACGGAGGGCGAGTCTGGAGTAACGGCTCTGCGGCGCCGCCGCGGCCCCTCTAACCCGGCAGACGCTCGGACACATCTCCACAAAGAACGTACGTCACTGCCCCAATTTTACAGGTGACCCAGTCGGGCTCGGGCGGCCTTCCCTGCCAGCACCCGGCGAGTAGAAACGCCAACTGAGCTTCCTGCTACCGTATGGTGTGGTTCTTCATGCGACTTCACGACTAGTCCTGGGAATTAGACAAACGTACAGCCCCAGACCCGGGACAGCTCTGTTCCACTCTCCCTGCAGGCTCCCTCCACGGGGCCCAGAGTGAGCACTGCCGTGTAGGGGTGATCTGCTCTGGCGCGTGCACGGACACACACACACACACATACACGCGCGCGCGTGAGTGTATGTATGGTCCTCACCGAATGAAGGACTCCTTTGTCAGTTACTTCATGTGGTAGGTGTGCTGTTAGCTTCTCACATACCAGTTTTCAAGCACGAGAAACTTCTTGACTGGTAATAGGCACAGCGCTTCATTTCTATCTTGTACTGAGTGGAAATCAACATGGTTTTACTGGTTAGCAGGCCACCTGCATCATCGATGACGCAAAAGGTGTCGGCAAACTGTACCCACGACTGAATCTGGCCCATCTCCTGTTCTTACACAGCCGGCTAACCAACAGTTTTTTCTCTTACTTTCTTAAATAGTTTAAAAAGAAAAAAATAGTATTTCATGCAACACAGAAGTATATAAAATTCAAATGTCGGTGTCCATAAATAAAGTTTTATTGGAACACAGCCATGCTCCTCTACTGACAAAACCATCTGTGGTCGCTTCCATGCTCCAAAGACAGAGTTGAGTCAGCACCAAAGAGACCATCTGGCCTAAAATAGTCACTGCCTGCCCTTCAGAGAGAACGTTTATCAACCCCTGTGATCTATAGTCTAATTTTCAGCTCTAAGAGGAGTAATTAGTTGTACGGCCTTCCCAGGATACAAAACTGATAGTTACATGTCACGCCACTTCAGGAGAAGTCTGAGCGCTGTGAGCCTGGAGTCCAAGGATTTACGTAATTCGTTTTTTGCATTCAGAACATAAGAATGTACAGGAAGGTACTATTCACACCATTGAAGTGTTGTGGCTTGACACATAAGGCAGTCGTAACAACGCATTTGGCTTTAATGTAATGAATGAAATGACAATTTTTTAATTTATTTATTATTTAAAAAAACTTCAATTTTATTTTAGAGAGAGAGAGAGAGAGAGATTGAGCAAGAGGGAGAGAATCTTAAATAGGCTCTTCTCTCAGTTCAGAGCCTGACGTAGAGCTCAAACCCATGATCCTGGGATCATAACCTGAGCCGAAATCAAGAGTCAGACACTAAATTGATGGAGCCACCCAGGCGCCCCTAATGAAAATTATTTTATAACAAGAAGATGAATGCGACTTCCACGTTCCACAAGGAAGTCAGCTGTCTGCAATCATCTGTCTTTAATTCATATCCAGGGCCACCGAGACGCAGATGACAGAATGATGACCCCAACTCAGACGGTGGGTGTACGTAAAGCAGGGCCTGATCGGATGGCCGCTGGTCAGGTGGGAGCTGTGCATCAGCAGAGCGCGGGAAGGAAAGGGCTGCTGACCTCTCATCACCTGTGGGCAGAGGGGCGGAGGACGGGCGGGAGCACGCAGGGTCACGCGGGGTCTCCAGCACATTCACTGTGCAGGAATAAGCCTGTCCCTGTTCATAAGCAGACCTCCCGAGTGAGGGGGGTGATTGCGGGGCCTGCACCCCGCCCGTCTGCTCCTGCAGGGCACTGCCCTGCTCTCAGGAGCCAAACTCTGGTCACCGAGGAACTTTTTATATAAAATGATAAAATCCCAGCCACGTGGATGAAGATGCATCCAGACAGTCACACCTGTGCCGTGCATCCTGAATAACTGAGTGCTGGAACTCTCTCATATCACGTTTCTGTTTTTCTTCTTTTTCTTTTTTTTAAATTAATGTTTATTTACTTTTGAGAAAGAAAGAGAGAGTCAGAGTGTGCATGGGGGTGGGACAGAGAGAGAAGCAGACACAGAATCTGAAGCAGGCTCCAAGATGTCAGCACAGAGCCCGATGTGCGGCTCGAACCCACGAACCGTGAGATCACGACCTGAGCCGAAGTCGGAGGCTCAATCGATGGAGCCGCCCAGGCGCCCCTTTCTTCCTTTTCAATTCTGCAGTTTGTTTGCTAACTCATCAGATGACATACGATCGCCTATTTTGGAAGAATTACCGATAAAAGGCCAGCAGACAACTGGGAGGTGGTACTGCAGGTGAATTTATCTACCTGAAACCAGGAAGTGGATGCGGAATTCCTCCGAATTCCTCCGAATCACAGTGCGGAGTCAAACCTGGAGTCTCCAATGTGGACACAAAGACGCACCGTTCACAATACACAGAAAGGACCGTCAGTCTCCATGATCTGTTTGGGACTTCTGCTTGTTGACTGCATAGCTGCGGGTGTTGCGGATTAAAGGGGGCGGGGAGCAGGTGCACAGGAAGCGGCAGGCTTTCTCACCCTTTCAGCCCAAGACACGTGTTCCAGAAACTGTGTCCTTGGTCTCCCGAGAGGATCAGACACTGGCATCGGACCGCCTGACGGCGTTTGCCGTGACCAAATGGAGAGGCAACAGGGGTCCGTGATTTAGCTGTCTTGACTGGCCTCCCTTCTCGTAGCTGGAACAGTTTCCAGTCTACCCGTCACACCTCCTAAAAGCGTTCATGCTGTTTTGTAAGTATTCAGAGAACACTTCGGTGACGCCTTACCCAGGAGTGGTGGGAAACAGGACGGGCATCACCCAAGGCTCCCAGTGAAAAAAATAATCGATACATTTACATTTTAGTAAATGAGAGAGTTATTTTTAGGTCTCTTCCTGGGGACAGTAGCAGATCTGTACGGCAGCACTTTCTGTCCCTGAAGCCAAGGAACAATGCCGTCAAATGTCTGGCGCCACGGAGATGGGGGTTCTTCAACAATGTCTGCTTTTCACAAGCAGCGTCCGGCACCGAGAAAGAGCCGACGCCGTGCCAGCCTGGTGCCAGCCCGTGCTAGCTGCCGCTAGTGTTTAAGGATAAAAATAACTTGAAAACTCTTCTTCAGGTTAAGAAAAATTCAGTGAAATACTTTAAACAAATCAGGCAATAAGACATGATTATTCAGATTAAGAAAAAGTGATGTCACGCTAAACGGGAAGAACAACGGCATTCTAAGATACCGTTATGAAAATGGACTCAGGTGAAGTCTCTTCAGCTCCCCTGCTTTTTAGCTGTCCTTAGATTTGTGTTGTTTTACTGAAGTGCATATGAATACACTTTTTTTTTTTTTGGTTTGTCTTCTTTTGTGGAAACCATTTCAAGACCTTTACCACGATCCTATTGTCAGATACCATCAATGCCACAAGGTGTCCAATGGGAGAAACAGCAACGACTCCCATGTACTCATCCAGCGAGCGGAAGTACATGCTTCTCAGGATTTATCTACGAAATTCTAAATTAGCCACAACAGGTGCTTATGATTATCCATTTTCATGTTTGTTGCGTGAACCTTGAGTAGGTTGATAATTCCATAAGGAAATTATAAGTAGAAAGTCAGCATTTCCAACACATGAAAATAAGCTCCTGTCTACACTCATAAGTGGGTGTAGTTCTCTACGGGGATTCAGTCCCCTGGAACCAAACTTTTGGAAATGACCACAGTGTCTTAGTGATACAAAGTTGTAATGTTACCTTTGGTCAAACTGCATCAACGGCTCACACCACCTCCACCTCCATCTGCTCACACCACGTCCACCTGCTCATACCACGTCCACTTGCTCACACCATGTCCACCCGCTCACACCACATCCACCTGCTCACATCACATCCCCCCGCTCACACACCTCCACCTGCTCACACCACCTCCACCCGCTCACACCACCCTGCTCACACCACGTCCACCTGCTCACACCACGTCCACCCGCTCACACCACGTGAACCTGTTCACACCCGCTCACACCTCCCCCCACTCACAAAACCTCCACCCACTCACACGTCCCCCCGGCACACACCACCTCCCCCCGCTCACACTGCCTCCCCTGCTCACACCGCCTCCCCTGGCTCAGCATCACAGCCTCCTGACCTCACCTCCACCACTCTGCTTGACCTTTGCTGACCTACACACCTGCTATAGGCTTTGCCAACATCGTGTCCATCTCTGGCCTGAGTCCCTGCCTCTGTCACCTCCCCCCTCGTCCTCGTGGCTGTGGGAACACCCCCAGCAGGATGTGAGTCCACTCTCTGGATGCTGGCGGCCTGGGTGGATCCACACGTGACGGCTGCACCCGGTACGCCCCCTGGGGTCCTGTCCAGACCACGCTAACCTGCCCGCCTGCTCGTGACCCTCAGGGAACAGAGCCTACTCTGCCACGGGGCCCAGGGCCTCAGGACCCACCAGGGTGGCCGGGAATGCAGCACTTGGGGGCGGGGAGGTCCGAGGGTGGCTCTGCGTGGTCTGAGAGTGACGCGGGGAAACGTGTGGAAGGCATATTTGAGGACTGAGGGCTGACCTGCCGTGACGGCCCTCCTGCCTCCCCCCTGCACGCCTGCAGCCCTGTGTCAGCAGCAGACCTGCGGCTTCCTCTGGGATGTACAGCCACCGTGCTCCTCCCCCGTGGCCGGTCCCCGCGGACCCCCTGCCGCAGGTGCACCGTCTCGCTGAGCTCAGGACCCCGCGCCTGCGCACTGGCCCACACTGCACTCCTACAACTGCCTGCAAAATCCTCCTGTGCCGGTTCCAAGTGACACAGCTCCGCAGTCCGTACCCCACTGTGCTCCCCCTCCAGCCCTGCTGGGCCGGCCCCCCGCTGGGTCTCCCCTCCCCGAGCCCCCGACAGACGCGGGCACACAGCTCCCCTCCGGGGCCCCCGAGAGACCCGGGCACACAGCTCCCCTCCGTTTTCCTCGCGGCGGCGGTGAGGAGACTTGCGGCCGCTATGCCCCAGAAGCGCCGGAGACGTCGGCCGGCGGGCCGTCGCCCTGGCCGTTTGGGACGTTCACAGACATGGGAGCTTCTTGCCGAATGAGCGAAACACCTAGTGCTGCCGGAGCGCCGTGGAGGCGGGCCCGCTCTGCCCGTTCGAGCACATCCTGCTGGGCAGACAGCCCCCCGCCACGTGTCTCCCCGGTGAGGGCAGGATGCAGGACGGGGTCCAGCCTCGCAAGCCCACCCCTGCAGCCACAGAAACGGGCACCGTTTCGGGTCTCCCGAGCGCGGGAGCCGTCAGTGCGGACGCTCTGAGCACGAGGACGCAGCAACGACAAAGCCGACGTGCTTTCCTGGAGCAGTTCTGTTCCCGCAGCTCGTCCTCTCCCGACCCCGAGAAGCCGCGTGTCCCCAGAGCACCCTGCCCCACCCTGCAGAAGCATCTCCAAACCTGCGAGCCGCTGACTCACCGAGACGGGCTGGCAGTCGGCCCTCCCCTTCCGGCCGAGGACAGGCGCGGTGGCAAAAAAAAGACTTGAAGACTCACATAATCTGTTATCATTTCTGAAGCTAAACTCGGGCTCTGAAACACGAAGATAGCATCCTATTCATATTTTAAATGTCAAACTATGTATTTCCCCCTTCGTGAGGTTTGTGGGAGCCGGCAGCCGGCTACCGTGTCACCCGCGTACTCGATGACAGGGCCCCAGCTGTGCACACACTGCAGATTCTGTGTGAATGGCTTAGAAATTACAGCCTTTGAAGAATTCATGCCGGTTTGTACGGAACTTCAAAGGCATGGTCAGTGGTCAGTGCGTCAAAATGCCGCCGATCATCCCAGGGATCTAGACTTTGGGAGAACATTTATGGAGTCCAGGGAGCACGTGCAGAAGACACGGACGGGTGCTAACGTCTGTCCCCCTCGGGCTCCCACCCCGCCTGACGGCCCAAGTCTTCCAAACTTTCTCTTTGTCTCCTCCCCACCCCCCAGATGGCTCCCCACCCCCCAGGATCTCAGGTATTTATTTCTCTGGTTCAATTGTACCGACGGTGACTAAGAGTGACCTGGGGGACGAGACAGCATGCCTGAAGGGTGAGGCGGGTTCCTACGCACTGGAAAAGCAGGAGCCAGAGCCACTGCTCAAGAGAGAATCGCCCGAGGGGGCCCCCAAGTCCACAGGATAAACGTCCTGCCCGTCGATTCGCAGGACAAACAGCCCCAACAGCTACCATGCTCTGCTGAGCGGGCCCTTAGAGCACAGACACCCTGATCCTACTAAAGCCCTTTAATCTTTGGTTCAGGCAAAGCACTGCCTACAGGAAGGCCACCAGGAAGCCCTCTGCACAGCTGGCGTGGAGCTCACTCCTTGTGCCCAGGGCCTCATGGTCCACACGGCAGCCTCCTTCCTGCAGACAGGGGGCCTCCACCCGCGGGCCTCTGCCCCAGCTCAGAGTTGTGGGGAGAGCCCCTACGGAGTGTGTGTGAGTGTGAGCATGTGTAGGGGTGAGCATGTGTGTCAGTCCACATGTGAGTGTAAGCACGTGAGGGTGAGTGTATTAGTGCATGTGTGTGAATGTGGGCACATGTGAGCATGTGTGAGTATGTGTCCACACGTGTGTGTCAGTGCACACACGAGTGGGCATGAGTGTGTCAGAGAACATGTGAGTATGCGTGTCCATGCACATGTGTAAGTGTGAGCACATGTGTGTCTCCCTGCATGAGTGTCAGTGCATGTGTTAGTGTGAGCATGTATGAGGGTGCATGTTAGTGCACATGTGTGAATGTGAGCACAGTTGAGGGTGAGCATGTCTGTCAGTGCATGTGTGTGTGAGCATGCATGAGGGTGATGTATGTCCTGCACGTGTATGTCAGTGCACGTGAATGTGGGCACGTGTGAGGGTGAGAGTGTGTCGGTGCACGTGTGTCCGTGCACATTTGTGTCCGTGCACATGTGTTTGTATCAGTGCCCATGTGAGTATGAGCGTGTCGGTGCACATGTGTGCGAGTGTGAGCACCGAACTCCACTCCGTTGCGGCTGGCGCCGCGCAGGCCTGCAGCACGACGGACGACTCCTGTCCTGAGGCCCCAGAGATGGGCCGGAACCCGAGGGGCGGCTGTTGCGCGAACGTTACCGAGCGGTCCCGTCGGGAGCCGGGTGTCCACCCCCTCGCCCCCCCACGTGAGGCGCGCCACGGGACGCAGCGCCACGTTCCGCTGCAGGGACCGCTGGTTACAGCACGTGCTCATGGTGCCTTTGGTTCTTAAAGTTTCCGGGAAAGAGAAACTGCACGTTAAGCTGGTTGTTTGCAGTAACTGAAAAACAAACGCTTCAGCCAGAGGCGGAGGTCCGAGGCCTCGGTGTTAGAGAGACGGGGCAGGTGCGGGAGCCCTCCTGTGCACACTTTCACAATGTGCAGAGTCCGGGGGTCAGTGTCCCAGCCGCCTCTGACCCCCCGCACAGGAGCCTCAGGCCGCTGGCACCGTGCCGTGTTCATCATCTGCGTTAGAAGCCCGCCGGTCGCCAGATCACAGCTGTCACCTGTCACCTGCCAGGCAGACGCGGGGCTGCTGCTTTGGATCCAGAGCGTGGGGACACTCCGCTCAGCAGGAAGCCCGCCTGAACCACTGCCCTTCAGCTGCTGTGAGCCCGGGGGCTGTGGCCACTGGGCCCTCGGGTGCGGTGGGGACAGGCGTGCGGGCGGGCCACGGACGGCTTCCTAGCGCACCACACACCACAGCCGCGGGACAGAACCAGTCGGCGCGCACCTGCTAAGCACGGCCCAGACCCCAGCGGCGTGGGCAGGGGGGGCCGGTCTGCGTGCTGGGGAAGGACAGCACCGGGGCTGCGTCTGGCCCGCGGCGCCGCGAGAACCGGAGCGCGGCAGTGGTGAGGCACCTCCTTCCTAAGGACTTCCTTCCTGCCTTCAACTTAGAAAATATCGATGGTGACGCTCCTGGTGGCAGCGAGGACGCGGACAGGCTCACCCTGCAGATCCACACGGAGGGGAGCACGGCCGGGTCAAACCCCTCCCGACCCGCGGCTCTGCCTGCAGGCGGCCCCCGGCCCCTGGACCCGCTCCGGGTGGCGAGGCATCAGGAGGACACGGGCCACAGCCGCACGGCAGCTCCCGAGGGCAGCCCGCGAGTGAGTCTGGGCTGGGCGTGCGGCGGAGACGAGAAATGTGACTTTTACTGGGGAGGGTGCTTGCACACTGGGGACCCGAGACCCAGGAGCCCCGCAGGGGCCACATGATGGAATCCACAGACCCAGGCCCGGAGGGTCCCGAGTCCCCGGGTCTCGGCTGGGACGCGGTGCTGTCCACTGGCCAGAGCCCATCACAGATGCTGTTTGTGCGTCTGTAGGGTCTGTGTTCCCTCTTTGTTCTGGGAGTCTGTCAGCTGTCCTATTGTGGCTCCGATGGCCTCGAGTGACTCGGGCTGCCCGTTTTACAGCGAAGGCCATGACCAGCGGGGGCAAGTGCACAGGGCAGCCACCCCCAGGCCGCTGCGACTCCGGGCGCTCAGCAAGCTCGCGGTGCGCGCGAGAGCCACTCCTTCCGCAGTGAGCCTCCGCGGGCGCAGGTGGCCCGGGCGTGGACCTTGCCACGAGCACGGCTCCTCCCAGCCTCCTCCCGGATGCAGCACCCCCTCGCCAGAAGGTGGGACCGGGCTGCTCAGCTGGGGGCCGCCCCACAGGGGCCGCATGGCCCAGGGTGTCACCAGGATGTGGAATTTATACGGACAGGTGAGACCAACTCGACCACAAACTACGAAGCACGTCGGCGGACGGTCGTTCTCACGGGGACACGGGACGGAGGCCGTCTTGGCATCTCCTAACCCCAAGGGACCGAAGCCACTCCCGGAGTCTCAGAGACAGTCTGTCAGCGGGAAGAACACTGTGCACACGGGCGTGCACGCAAGCAGCCACCCAGTGCACATGTGTGTTCTGACACACAGTGCTTGTGCACACGCGTGTTCTGACGCACGCTTATGCGCCCGTGCACGTGTACATGTGCAACGCACACGCGTGTTCTGACACACGCCACTTATGCGCACATGCGCACACGCGTGTTCTGACGCACGACGCTTATGCGCCCGTGCACGTGTACATGTGCAACGCACACGCGTGTTCTGACTCACGACACTTATGCACACGTGCACACGCACACACGTGTTCTGATGCACAACACTTATGCGCCTGTGCACATGTACAGGCGTGTTCTGATGCACAATGTTTATACACACGAGGCAGAGCCTCTCACGAAGGAAAAACTCAGGTTGAGGACCTGCTGTCCGAGTGTCATTGACCCTGGAACAGAGCGGTTTGCAGAGAAGGGGGCGGCAGGGTGGGGGGTGTCCCATGGATCACTGTTACCACCAGATGTGGACTAAGCCACGAGGGCCCGGCCCTCAGTGAGGACACGGGTGGCCCTGTGTCTGTCACATGGAGCTCACCTTCCATGGGTGCTGGGGATGCAGACGGCACACAGTGCGTGGTGAGCCCAACACCAGACAGCAGGGGGCAGTGTCACCCTGTCCCGGCCAGACAGGGCCAAGTGATGGGCTTGTGTGCCGGGGTTGGGGGACTCCTCCCGGCCGGGGAGTGTCGGCGGAAGGCATGAACCCTGCCTCCCTGCCTGGGAGCCACCCTCCGGCTCCCCATGCGCCGAGGGAAGCAGCCCGGGCGTCTGAGTCACGGCCGACAGGAGAGCTGCCCGGCCTTGCTGGCGGTGACACGGTGTCGCCGTGACCTCACGCTCTGGGGTCCCGGTGTCTGCGGGGCAGGCTGGCGCAGCCCACCCGTCCCAACGCAGCCCTCCTCCCGGGAGGCTTGTCACTGGAGTCCTCACTGCGGAGGGGACATTGGGGCACAGCCCGGAAGGTGGGGGACTGCCTCCAGGTGTCTGGGGAAGGGTGTTCCAGGGGGAAGGCACAGCCTGTGCAAAGCACCGGTGCTCAGGAACAGAGAGCAGGTGGGTGAGGGAGGCAGGGCCGTGGGGCACCTGCAGCCAGAGGCCCCTGGGCCCACTGGGGGCCACAGACGGTGATGAGGGTGGGCTCTGAACCGGGAGGGGCGTGCACTGGGCTGGGCATGAGGGCGGGGGTCTGGATGGAAGCAGGAGCCAGGGGGGCTCCCAGAACCATCCAGGTGGGGGCCGATGGCGGCTTGGACCGCAGTGGCGGACAGGTAGGTGGGGAAGGCCTATTCCAGGAGCTAGGCCAGCCCGCTAGGGTCCCGGGGGCGGTAGGGACGGCGCTGCCATCAGAGGCGCACCGGCCACACTGCTGTCCGCGGGGCAGAGGACAGGGAGGCCCGGAGTCCGGCCAGAACTGGGGAGCGCCCGGCCTCCATCCCACCCTGCTCGCCCGCCGCCTTCCTCAGACTTCTCTGTCTCGGGGAAGACAGCGCTCGCACGTCCACACACCCACGTGTAAACGCTGCACACCCAAGTGTCACATGTGCATAGAGACGACCGAAGGCCAGACCCGCGGGGGCAGGCGCACCCTGGTGGAGACCAGGCCCTGCTCCTCCCTGCGGAGCTCCGCCGGGTGCGGCTTCTCTCTGACGCCCTTGACTCGTCACAACAGCCCAGGGCTTGGCTGCTTGGGCTGCGTGTCCTGCCCAGAGGCCTGGGGGCCACACTCCTAGATGCTCGACGCCGCCTCCGTGAAGCTGCTAGAAGCCAACCCACGTGTCCAGCTGCTGGTGCTGGGGCTGCCGCGTGGAGCAGACTTCCCGGGGGTGCCTGAGCGCCCACAGTCGCGGCAGGTGCCTCCACGCGCCGCCCCACCCCCACCCCCTGCGATCGCGTAAGAAGCACGTGGAATGAAGTGAGTCCGTTCCACGGGGACCGGGCTTTGGCGGGGGCCCAACGGGCAGTCCGGGAGCTGCCAGGACCCAGCGTAAAGCTTCACAGGTGACTGTGGGTCTGAGAGATGAAAGCACCACCACAGTCACTGAAATGCACACAGTAATTTGTATGACATTTTGCTGTTTTAACACGTCTGTCAAACAGAAATGAAAGCTGCCTCTGTTCTCCTAGGGCCCCTGGGACAAGTCACTGTGGCCTCGGTGGAGCTCGGAGCAGGGCCAGGGGCTCCGGTCCTGTCTCTGTGACCTCCGGGCCTCTAACCGTCCTGACAGTGAGGCCCTCGTCTCTGCAGCGAGTCAGACAGGACGATTTCCAGCGTTCCCTCAAGTTCTCAACCTGTGGTTTGACTCTGTGGCTTCTTTCTGCCCCCAAAGACACGCACAGTACCATCCGCCCCTGGTGTGCATATGGGTAAGAGGGCGTGGGCAGCAACCGAACCACAATTAGCAACCAAAGCCAGCGTCCAGCATCCCGAGAGCGAGTGGGCTGCACAACAGCCATTCTCGGAGGGCACCGAGGGCCGCCCCAGATGCCCCGTTAACGAACAGAACCAGGAAGGCACAGAGTCATTCCCGAGTTGAGACAGCACCCTCCATCAGTAATGACTACTCCCCAGGTTTGTAGCTGAGTCTCCTCATCAGGATCGATTAAATACAAATATTCCTTGACAAAACATCCCAAAAAGATTTCCTCGTGGAAAGGCCTTGGAAACAAAAAGAGTATTGATTTTTTTTTAATGCTATGTGAAAATCCACCTGTGTCCAGATACGGGCATGTATCGGTCTGTCTGCCGCACCTCCTCCCTCTGCTCACGCTCTCACTGATCCTCCCGCCAGGAGGGGCGCCCACACCCCTGGGCCCTGGGGGTCCTGCAGGGGTGTGTGGGAGCCACGTGGGAGACCCACAAGGCGAGGCCACGAGGAGCATGTGTGCGTCAAGCCGCGTGCCCAGCCGCGAGGAAGCGCATTATCCACTTTATTTTAATGAAACTAACCAGCACGTTTGCCGTACAAGAACCTGAGGTGGGTGACGGCCACGTGATTATCTGAGACGACAACGTAAACAGGGGAAACATTCTACAATTGGCGGAACACAGCTGTGCATCCCTTGAGGAAGGCACGGAGCCTCCGTTGGGGCGGGAAGGGCTGACGGTCCCTGTGGGAGACGGGAGTGCGGACACATGCACGTTTGTCAGCTCGTTCGTTAGTTAAGGGTAGTTCTGCCCCACCCCCCCGCCTCGGGAGTGGGGACCGAGACACAAGAGAGGAGAACGCGGGTGGAGATTACACAGCTGACAGGTGGTGCAGTCGTATTTCCTCCCACGTAAAAGGAGAAATTAAAAAAAATGGACCGAGTCCACTTTCCATTTGAGCATCTGGGAATCTCCAGGTTCAATGTCAAGTTCAAGCATCAGCAACTGCTGTAGGGCCGACACGTGGTCTTTAGTTGACCTTCACTCTGCACTTTTTATATTTTATTCTTTCCTGGTGTGTTTTCTTAATGTGGGTCAACTCAAGCTTTGTGACCAAGATACACATACACACACACGTACAGCTACAGTGCAGATACTTGCATAAACTTGACCATTTCTTTTTTTTTTTTTAATGTTTTATTTATTTCTAAGAGAGAGAGAGAGACAGTGTGAGCAGGGGAGGGTCAGAGAGAGAGGGAGTCACAGACCGAAACAGGCTCCAGGCTCTGAGCTGGCAGTCAGCACAGAGCCCGACGCGGGGCTCGAACCCTCAAACCGCGAGATCATGACCTAAGCGAAAGTCGGACGCTTAACCGACTAAGCCACCCAGGCGCCCCTAAACTTGACCATTTCTAATCCGAGTACTTTCTGGCTTACCATTAAACATGGCGACTCGTACCTCCGCTATTTGAGCCCCGGGCTGGCGGCAGGTCCTCACAGGAGCCGTGTTCCGCACCGAGGCGGCAGGCCATGTTCTCCTGAGCCTGACACGCTGCACAGCCGCACCGGAATTCCCCTAACGTGCTGGGTACTGATCGCCTCTGCTTGGACCCTTGCGATGCAGGTCGCGTCTGGAAGGAGCCACGGTTGTCTGGAAAGAGCAGGGGTGCCCTCTTTTGGAGGCCGTGGGGAGACCCAAGCGTCTGCTAAGGACAACTGTGTTGTTTCAGTCCCCGTCTCAGCCCTGGAGCTGGTGAACTCTGGAGGGAGGGCTGGACGGCACGGCCCTCGCTGACCGGGCTTCAAATGACAAGGGTTGTGTATGACATGTGTCAGCGTGTGGTTCAAAAAAAGCTCAAAAACCACAAATTAACCTGGTTCCCCAAAGCTCAGACAACACAGTGTCCCCTAGGTGACGTGTTTTCTTCCCCTTCGGGTAACCAGGCAAACAGTCCTGCACACGGTTGGGAAGAAGCAGCAATCCTTCGCTGCACTTTTCCCATGACGTGGAAAGGTCAATAGAGCCTTCGGCGCGTTGCTACGTAATGGGCCTGGCCGTCACAGAGGTGTTCGCTCTGCCCTGGGTGGTTCTGAGCGTGCGGCGTCAGGGCCCCGGCACCGCGGCAGCTGCCAACGTCTCTTGGTCCCTGATTCCGTCCTTAATGCAGGGCTCTTAGCAGCGGCAGCACGAACCTGTTTTCCCGACGTTCACGGAGACCTTGATGGCGTACACCCCGCAGGGACGCGTCAGGTTGGAGATAAGGAGCACTCCTCTCACACGCGGACAACATGACCGGCAGGAGCCTGGAGGCTACCGCTAAGCCGGTGCCGGTGACTCAGGGTTCACGGAGCGTCGCGGAAGCACGGCGTTCTGTCGTGCTCGGGGAACTTCCATCCGGTCAGGCGGAGAGGGACACAGCCACTCACTCCACTGGGGAGTGACTCTGTACACTTTGTAATTTATTATTTTAAAAAATGTTTACTGTTTATTTATTTTTGAGAGACAGAGCATGAGCAGGGGAGGGGCAGAGAGGAGGGAGACACAGAATCTGAAGCAGCTCCAGGCCCTGAGCCGTCAGCACAGAGCCCGACGCGGGGCTCGAACTCACCCACCGAGAGATCATGACCTGAGCCGAAGTCGGACGCTCTCCAGGTGCCCCGAACGCTTGTGACTGAGAACCAGTTCTCATATGTACTTTCCAAGGTTACACGGTCAAGCCCGGGAGGCAGGATCCCGTCGGCTTCCGTTTCCTCGTCCCTCTGGGCCTCCAGTCGGGTTCCCTCGCGGCCCGGGGCGGCGCTGGGAGCGGCCAGGAGCGCGGGGCTCTCGTCAGGTCAGGTGGAGAGCAGGGGCCCGGCCGCGCTGAGCACAGGGCGGCGGGCGGCGGGAGGCCCCGTCAGACAGGGGCGGGTGTCGTCACCCCTCCCCTGTGAGGACTCCGCCAGGCTCCGGTGCCGGCGGCGCGTGCGAGGAGGCGAGGACTCAGGACCTCCCTCCTGAGCACGTGGGGGTGGCTGGCGCTGGACAGCACAGCCGTGAGCACCTCCAGGGCTCTGGGCCCCGCAAGTCCCAGGAAACCAAACGGGCCGAGGGGCCTGGGCCTTCACCCTTCGCACCGGGAGGCAAGGCTACGCTTGTGACGCTCACTTCCGCTGGTTTTCACCGCCGGTGCAGGGACCCGCTGTGCAAGCTGAGCCTCTGAGAGAGCGAGAGAGACAGCGGCCTTGAAAACAGCTTCTGAATCGTTCCGTGCCCACAGCGGTTTAAGGCAACGCTTGTTATGGAAGGCCTTTCTCACGCTGCACGCATCCACGCCACATATGTGCGTATGCACACGCGTGCAGCGTGTGTGTGACCGTAAGAGGCGACGGACGCTGTTATCAACGACCCTGAAAACCGTGACGCAGGGGAACAATGAGGAGGACGGTTCGCTTTAAAGATACGTGAGCTTTGGGCGCCTGGGTGGCTCGTTGTGATCGACTCTTGATCTCGGCTCAGATGATGATCTCACAGTTCGTGGGTTCAAGCCGCACATCAGGCTCCGTGCTGACACCACAGAGCCTGGATCCTGCTTGGGGTTCTCTCTCTCTCTCTCTCTCTCTCTCTCTGCCCTTCCTCCCATCACTCTCTCTCTCAAAATAAACTTCAAAAAATAATGAGTAAGCTTGGCCAAATCATTCTAAAAGGTATTCTTATCATATAGAAAGCTTAAATTTGGACACTTATTTTGTCATTTTCTTTCACGTGTTCATATATATATATATACATAGCTGGAATATAGGAGGAGAGAAATAGTCTAGAGAAACCTTTCTTTTAGAAGTTCACCGACAGACTTCTTCTCAAAATCTTTGTCGCTCAGACGGTCCTTTGAATCTGCAGACTGCCCTCCCTCTGCATTCAGAAGGCGCAGGGGGGCCTCACGAGCTGCCCTCCTGCCCCCGCCTCTGACCCTAAGGCTTGGAGAGCCCACCCGGGACGTCTATTCACCCCCCAACACCCATGAAAATCGACGCGCGGCACATGTAACCAAGCGGGTATTGATTCACGTGGCACTGACCCGACTGGCTTCCATTAAACTGATCTTCCTTGTTTTCAGGGTCTGGGGCTTTGGGCTGTGTTGACTGTCCCTACAGTTAAGACCCTGAGGACGGGGGCAGTGGTGCCTCTGTAACTGCGAGTGCTTACTCCGGGCAGGATCGTGGAAACAGAAGGGATGTTTGAAAAAGAGCAAGCAAACCTGGAACAGAAGTTGGGGAGGCTTCTCCTGCCTGAGAACCAAGGAACAAAGAACCCCCGTCCACAAGGAAGCAGCGGCCAGGCCCGGGGACGTGGCGAGAGGCCCGTCCACGAGCATCGTAACACACAGGTGCTGGAGGCTTCCTTCAGTCGCCAGAAAACCGCTCCCTCCTCCTCTCCTCTACCCACCCCCCCACACACCCCAGGGCCCTGGCTGGTCTGCTGGCTCCTGGCCCCTCCTCCTGGGGAATTCTTGGAGAAGAGAACCCAGCAGGCGCAGGGACAGATCTGCTGAGTCGCGGATCTGGGCAAGTCACAGAGCATCGTGGTCACACGGGAAAGGGGATTTTTTAATGTAAAATCAAACGCGAACTCGTTTATTCTCAGGGTGGCGGAGGGGGCGGTGCAGAAATGGGAATGAATAACGAATAACGTATATATAAAGGCGATGTTGTCAGCGGGCTCCACAAAACGTAAACTTTTATAGAAAACGGTTATTTTCCAGCACCTCCTGAGTCATTCCTTGTGGTTCAAGTATCGAGGCTTTGGGACCGTTTCACTTCCCTGTTAGTTATTTTTTCACAGGCACCATTAGGTTTCCACCCACAGACGGTCAAATAGAGGAACACTGTGCAGCGAGGGTGCGTCTGGGAGGGGTGTGTGTGCACAGACAGGCACACAACCCCACAACCGAGAACCCGACGGGGACAGGCCACCAGGGGTCCCCTTGGGGAGAACAGGCGGCAGGCGGCTGATGAAGGGGACGTAGCCCCACCTTTCGGGGGACTCTGCATCCTCAACACCAGGAACAGAGTCACGGGCAACTCATGTGACTGTAAAGTTAACACCCTCCCCAAGGAGCTCACGTGCACACAGATGTCACAGGAAGCCACGCCTACCACGCCACGTACCGAACACGTCGCTGTCCTCCGAGGCCTCCCGGGAGAGGTGGTGGGGGCTCCTCCTGCTGGGCTCCGCTGCGCCGCTGTCTGCATCCTGCAAACAAAACCAACAGCACCCGTGGCTTAAGATGTAGTTTCTCCAGGGCGCCCGGGGGGCTAGGTCGCTTGACCGGCCGACTTCGGCTCAGGTCATGATCTCACGGTTCGTGGGTTCGAGCCCCGCGTCGGGCTCTGTGCTGACGGCTCAGAGCCTGGAGCTGCTTCTGATTCTATGTCTCCTTCTCTCTCTGCCCCTCCCCTACTCACTCTCTGTCTTTCTCTCTCTTAAAAATAAAAATAAATAAATAAAGTATTTTAAAAAAGATGCAATGTTTTATCAACAAAATAGCTGTACTACATCTTTCTTCTTGTAAACATGTGGCAGATAATCACTCCCCTGTTCACTTTCCAGGTCTGAGAGACAGCCTTCGTTCAGGGTGGGTGTTTTGCGGAACGTTCTGGATTCTGGCCAGTCTTCTCTGCCTGGGCTTGCAGGCATTCTCTTGCTCCAGGAGATGGGTTTTCACACAAAGGCAATCGCACATCACCTCAGATAAACTAGATCAGCTACACATCACTGCCTGCGCTCAGAAGCCGGCGACCGTCTGAGCGAGTGGAGGGAACGGCCGCCTAACCTGGCTTTTTCTCGAATTCTGCAGCCCTGGGGGGACGGGCAGACAGACACCGACGTCCCCCGGCCTCCCCTCGGCTCCGTCAGGGCCCTCACAGCAGCACCGGGGTGCACGTATCTGTTACGTTTGGGATTTAGGGGCATAGAGTAGGTACGGTTTGGTTTCTGTATCTCCAGTCAGTAGGGATGCTCGCATAGACCCTGACACGCACAGCGGGAGGGCCTGCTCTGCTCCCCTCGGGGTCTCCCCCTGCCCCGCCACCCCTGTCAGAGGCCACCCGCTCTCCAGCGTCTCCTGGGCTCCTTCAGAAGGGTCTGCACATTCGCACAACTACTCAAGTGCGCTCGTTCCTCCTTTTCGTCTTTGCGTAAAGGGCATTGCGCTTCAGTCTGCAACCTGGGACACCGCTCCAGCCGCCCGCATAGTGCCCAGCGCAGCCTGACCTGCCTCGGGGGCCAGCGCGCGCCCCGACTTGACGCAAAGGCCACCAGCCTCCTGCCTGGGACTGTCTCCCAGGTTTGCACTCTGCCCGGTTGCCAGCAGCGCCATGAGCTGGGGTTTGCTGACTCACCAGCGTTCATTCCTGGACTTTGCCTCCACCCCTGCTCTGTATCACTTTGTCCCAGGCCTCGCTTGTTTCCTGAGTTTCCAGCTAGGGCTGTGAGGCCTTTTTCCTCTTTTACATTCTTTTCTGTGTAGAGAGAGGAGGCAAGCACAGAGGCAGGGCTGTGAGCTCCGGGGCCACACTGCCCACACATAGCTTTTACTTCTTAGCTGTGTGAGCTGGGACAAGGCACCCAACCTCTCTGTGCTTCACTTTCCTTTTCTATAAAAGAGAGGAAATACTGATACTGCTTATTGTGCTGGTAACCAGGCTTAACGAAGTTACTGTGTGTAAGTGCTTTCAACATGCCTGGTGCACAGAAACTGTTATGTGAGTGTTTGTTAAATAAAATGGAAACGCAGAAAAAAAAAAAAAAAAGGCGGGCACCCTCCCCTCTGCCTTAGCGCGGGCTCCGAGCTGCCCTCTCCCAGCTTTGCCCCCAAGCTTTGTCTTACAGCCGGGGGTTTGACCTGCCCAGCTTCCCCCGAGCATTTCTCCAGCCACACCGCTCCCCTGCAATGACAGATCTTGGGGGGCAGGGCTAAAGAGTGGGCCCGAGGCCTTGAGACTCGCACCAGCCCTACAGAAGCTTCTGGGGATGGCTGGACCGGCCAGCAGGTGCTCCCCGGGCCAGGTGGGCGGGAGGCGGGAGGCCGATGCCCTCTGTGATGCTGCGTGCAGTGCCGATCTGCTGATCTGAACCAGGAAGTCCTGCCTCGCAACTTCCCTCCTCCCAGGTTCCGGGCTCCAGTGGGTCTGCACTTGCAACAGAAACTGTCCTCATACGAGTTGCCATGTGAGGAAGCCATAAATTATTATCCTGACAACATCAGGTCTGAATCAGATGGACACAGATTCACAGTGAGAGAGGGGCAGAGGCAGGCAGGCAGCCAGCAGGTAGGCAGGGGTGAAGGCCCGGGCTGAAGGTGACCTCCGTGGACTTGGGAAGGTGGGGGCCAGCCCTCCTGAGTTCGCACCCGCCCTCCTGAGTTCACACCTCTGCTCCCCACCCCTGCCCCCACGTCTCTGGAAGCCTCCAGCCCAAATGACCCTGGGGTCTCCGCCCCTAAACCAGCCTGGGGTCTCCATCCTTAACCCAGCCTGGGGGCGGACGGGTGAGATCCCACCAGCCCACATTTATAACCTGGTTCCCACGATGAAATGATGTCCAATATTCTACAAAGGCTTGCTGGTAACCAGCACCCATAACATGGAGGACGGAGAAGTTTGCTTTCATTTTCACAGTGAAGCTGATGCTACCAGCTGGTTAATAAACTAAATTGTTGTTTCCCAGACTGAGTTCTAACAGTCTCATAAAGTAACTATTAACAGCAAATAGTCCTGTTCAAACTCACTAGTAATTGAAAAACTACCAAGCAAAACAAGAATAAGATACTATTTTCTAACGTATTGACATATTGTCAACTTGACAAAGTTGAGAAGAAAGTAATTTCCAGTGTTGCTGGGGACTCCGTGAATCAGGAAGGCTCCGGGGACTGGAATAAACTTCCACCGCCTTTTCTGTGACCAAAACCCAGGCTGTCCCTCGGCAGGGGGCTTGCAGGCTGCCTTCTGCCCTCAGGGTCCTGGGGGTTGTCCGGAGGGCGGACCTGACCCCGCCCAGCCCCACCCCCACTGGCTTCCTCTTCCCAGCCCTGATCTCAGCCTTCCTCCCTCTTCTCCCCTCCTCCCCGCCTCCTTCCCTCCTCTCCAGCTCCCTTCCCCTCCCACAGGGCGGGTTTGAACTCCTCTCCTGTAGATGTGGCCACTGTCCACCCCCGCCATGGGCTTACCCCTCACACACACCGTCCCCCAACCACACTGTAAATTGACAATAGGGACCTTCTTGCCTTATAAACCCTTCTGTCCCCAGACCTCACCAGCGCCTGGTACCCAGCAAGTGCTGGGCAGGAAACTGTTCAGTTGTTATATTCACAAAGTTTAAAGTGGCAGAGGAAGCCAAAGGTGGCTTAAAAGGCATTTTCTCAAATCTACGTATTTAATTCTAGAGGAGAGTAGAGCTTGGAAGGGCAAGCACTTCCCGATAGATCGGTCCGTCGGCTGTAAATTCAGGTCTCATGTCTCTGTTTCACATCGCGCTTTGAGGCCGACTGCAATGTCCTGTTCTTCGCCAAGTACAGAATCCTATTACTGGAGAAGTAAGCAGTTAAATACAGTTTAGCTGCCACGTTTATTCATCACGGGTGCACTTTTCACGCTTTTATATTGAAAATCAAGATGCCCCTCGCAACCAGCAGTGTCTTGCACTTAGAACTGAGGACACCCTCCTTAGGGATGAGGGCACTTCAGGGTCAGGGTCAAAGCGAGATAGTGAAAGCGACCACTGTGCCCTCAGTGGCTGTAGGTCGATGATAGGGTCACACAGCCTCCCTATCTCCGCGGCTGGGGTTGGCGGGCGGACCTGGCAGTGGAGAGATAGCCAAGGCCTCTGCCCATGCCTGGTGCAGACTTCCCTGCTGTAGCATCAGACAGTGCGCCGTCCACTCCTTTGAGTGGCCACAGGGGGAAGCCGGGTAGAGTGCCGATGACAGACGGGCCCCAAACCTCACCCACACCTTCTGGTCTAGTGAGTCGGGGCGTGCAGCGCGTGGGACGGTGTGCGGAAAGCACACGCTCATTGCTTGGGAAATCTAGTCGCTGACTTCTGTCCAAACAAAGTGACTTTCTGAGACCTGATGCCGTTACTCTCCCACAAATATAAAACATACCCTTACGAAGAACATGTTTTCAATAAGCGAAACGTCCACCAGCAAAACAAACACAATCAAGATGGTGTGTGTCAAACATAATGGAATTTTCTTGATAAAGTAACAGACGTAAAACACTCAGATACAAGGAGGGTTGGTGCCCATGACCCGAGACCCAGGGTGTCACTGCCCCAACGTGTCCTGATTCTCAAATCATGTCTGTGATGCACGTGTCCAAATGTGCTTGAAGCAATTATGGCTTCATAATATTTGTACCAATTCTCATCTCTGTCAGCCTAAATATGGGAAAGATGACTGATGTAAAAATCCACTCCCTTTTCCATATTGACTTTAGGGCTAAACACAATAAAGCAAAGCTCTCACAATTATAAATGTCGATTTAAAAATATTTCTAAATATTGGGGCGCCTGTGGGGGTTCAGTTGGTTGAGTGTCCGACTCTTGATTTCAGCTCAGGTCATGACGCTGGGGTCATGGGATCAAGCCCCACATTCGGCTCCGAGCTGAGCGTGAAGCTTGATTTAGATTCTCTCTCTCCTTCTCCCTCTGTCTCTCTCCCCCACTCACGTGCTCTCTCTCTCTCTCTCAAATAAAAACAAATCAAAAATATTTCTAAATGCAGATGAGACCTATTATTCAACACAATACAACACTCATCGTAAGTGAGCAATGTTCGGCCCTGGCCTTTATCTTTCCACTCAACAGCCTTCCTTCATGTGGGATTAACTTCCCCCTTTTGTCCAACGGGTTCTCTGCTCGACGGGTGACCCCCGAGGGACGGGTCCACTCAAGCCCCGCCCAGTGTCTGGTGCCCTCCGTCCTGGGCGCCGCCTCCGCCCACTGAGATCCCGAATGGCTGAAGTACTTCACCACCTTGTTTTGTATCTCAGTCAGAGTCACCTGAAAGCACAAGGATGTGATTTGCTTTTCTTTCTGAACCAAGGGGATGGTGGCGGGAAGAATAAAAGGAAAGAATTCAGGAAAACGCCCAGTAGGGTGTAGGGCGGCTACTTGTCAAACCCACAGCCGTCTAAGCAGGGGCAGGAGACAGACACCACCGGTGAGGCGCAGGGGTGCGTGTGGGGGTGGGGCTTCTGGCCAAGAAGGGCTCCAGCAGCGAACGGCCAGGTCTCAGGCTGTGGAAGAGGAAGGAGGCCCCACGTCTGGGGGGCAGTTCGGCCCCTCCGCTGACCAGAGCCCTGCGGGGCGGCCCCTCCACTCTCCCAGCAGAGAAACCCAACGGGGACCCCCGGTTCTGCGTGATCCCCAGCCCCCCGCCACGCTCGGCCCAACTCAGCTATGCAGAGCTCTCTGAACACGTTCTAGATGGTCCGGCCGGTCACTGCTGCGGGCGCCCCCGGCAGATTCTGGATTCTCCTGCCGACCCGGCTGGGCCACCACTGCAGCCAGAGGAGGCTGTCCTTGGGGACCCTGGGGTCCCACATCGCCCGCCTGTGTTGTCTGTAACCGCAGGCGCAGGCAATGTCCCCCTCCCACCCCGGGCGGTCGACGTCCCACGCAGTCTAGCACTGACTCAATCCTGACCTATGCCTCTGACCCCAGGGCTGGGGTGGAGAGAGTCGCTGCCCTGTGCGGGGTTCAGCTCTGGAAGGTTCCCAGGGGGCTGTGCTATGCAGGGTTGCGGTGGGGGCAGAGGTTAGGGGCATCTATAAATCCTACATGTAGACCGATTTACAAATGCTACTTGTGTGTGTGTGTGTGTGTGTGTGTGTGTGTTTAATCTATAATTCTGCCCTAAAAGAAACAAAATTGACATGTTTTTGCTTATTTAGACACTTAAAGACACAAATTTGGCACCCCGTTTAATCACACAATCGACCATACATATGCTTATGCTATCTGAACCACAGAACCTTTGCTTTTGTGTTTTTTAAACAAACTGCACTTACTCCTAGGGTTTCTGACCCCTGGTCGGTGACTCTTCCAGCCTCCCAGCTTGCCGCCGTGACCGAGAAAGCTGGGGGCCGGGGGGGAAGGTTCCAGACACTCAAATTCCACACCAATGTCACTTCCTGTTCTGGGCTAAATTGTGCCCCTTCAAACGATATGCCCACACGCTGGCCCTTGATACCCAAGAACACTGGCTTTGTTGAGAATTAGGGCTCCTGCAGGGGTGCCTGGGGGGCTCAGTCGGTTAAGCGTCTGACCCTGGATTTCAGCTCAGGTCATGATCTCACGGTTTGTGAGTTCGAGCCCTGTGTCGGGCTCTGACTTGACTCTGTGGAGCCTGCTTGGAATTCTCTCTCCCTCTCTCTCTGTCCCTCCCATACTCACCCCCCCCTCAAAATAAATGAACTTTAAAAAATGTTTTAAAATGTTAAGAAAAAGGATTAGGGTTCCTGCAGATTAGTTACGATGAGGTCATGCTGCCGTGGGTGGGTCCCTAAGCCACGATGGGTGTCTTCATAGAGGAAAACCAGACAGAGACACAGACACACAGGGAGGGGCCGTGAGCCCACAGAGGGATGCGTCCCCAGCCAAGGGGGGCTGGAAACCACCGATTGTAGGGCAGAGGCTGGGAGCGCAGCCCCCCTGAGAACCTCCAGACGCACCCCTGCCGACCCCTGGGTTCCGGACTCCGAGTGTAGCCAGATTCCTGGTGTTTTTAGCGCCAGGCTGCGGAACTTTGTTGCAGAAGCCGCAGCAGACGAACACAGGTCCCTCTCTGTCCCTCTATATGTGGCACAAATAGCTCTGGATGTTAACATGAGTAGTGACACAGAGAGGAAGGAAGCAGTGTCTTCTTTAGTATTAAGGAATTTCTAGTCTCCTAACCTACTTACGAACCGGTAAACATTCTCAATTTTTTTTTCTGTAAATAAAACATAAAAAAAAATGTTCCCCTGGCCTTGACTTCTAAACTTTAAGCACCACAGTGTTCCTTGGGGGCCAGTGTGGGTCGTACACTTAGCTCCGTGTGAGGAGAAGGATGCGGGAATTCATAGGGTTCACCTTCTCGGACCCCCTGGGAAGTACGAGTCAGGGCTGGGCTCCATGCGAACCAAGTGGAGCCACAAAGGATAAACTTGAATAAAACCTATCAAAGCCATGAGCAAACCAAAACACTGATGAAAGGCATCCTGGTTTAATCATTTTAGGCACTGGTCGGTTCAGCTAACTGTGACTTTGTGCCCATCTTGTCCAGTCGTCTCCCGGGGACATACCCCACCGTTCAGGTGCACCGCAGGCCACTGTGAAGGATCTTCTTAAGGTACAGCTACTTACACATACACGAAATTGTAAGTACAAAATGTGTTTCACCAGCCTTGAACTTTTGAAAGGCTGATGATCTGGAAGTGACAATTTTAGGAGCAATGGCCCAGAAGCTAAGTTTCTAATAACTACTGTAACAACATTGGAAAAAAATAATTTATAAAGTCTGTGAGAAAAGGAAACCTGGAGTCACATTTGAAAAAAATTATAAAATTACAAAGCTCTGATTCAGACTAAAAATTATATATATCAACAGAGAAAAGATGCTGAAATACATTAAAAGTGGTATTTTAAACTGCAAGACCATTTTAAACTGTTAGCTTCTGAGCCATGACCCACCGCAGGCTGCTTTAAAAAAGAAAAAAAAGGGCGCCTGGGGGGCTCAGTCGGTTAAGCGTCCGACTTCAGCTCAGGTCATGATCAAGCAGTTGGTTGGGTTCGAGTCCCACGTTGGGCTCTGCGCTGACAGCTCAGAGCCTGGAGCTGCTTCAGATTCTGTATCTCTCCTTCCCTCTGCCCCTTCCCTCCTCATGCTTTGTCTCTCTCTGTTACTTGACAATAAATGTTAAAAATATTTTTAAAAATAAAAAGATAAAAAAGAAAAAAAGAAGCGATTTTGAGAAGTTTGCAATACCTTAAAAAAAGATGACATTTCATGTGACGTCATAAACTTGAGCTGGGACTCCACAGGCTCAGGTGCAGGGAGGATTGCCTGGTTTGAGTTCCTGGGCTATGTTCCCACTCATTCACTCACTGACTAACTGGTTCCCACTCAAACCCTGTGTTGGAAGCTGGGGCTGGAGCCAGACCAGAGGGCTGCCTGGAGGAGTTCACAGTGCAGGAAACAAAGTGGACACCTCAGAAATGAAATCGGGAAACAAACAAGTTCACCAAGACCAGCGGTCAGTCGATCTAAGCGTGGGCTCTGCAAGCTCGTTCCCACCTTTGTGTGTACACGGTGCAGGAAACACACCACACCCACTTTTTCTGAGCCCCCAGAAGAAAAATCACACAGCGATTCTCCGTTTTCATAATGCATTTGACGTTTAGCAAGATAAGTGGAGAGGATGGGTCATAGCATAGAAATCTTTGCATTACCCACTTTTCTGAAGAGGCCTGACACCAGGCTGGGGTGATGGCAGTGGAGACCCTGAGACCCTAGCTCTGTGCAAGCCGCAAGCGAGGAGCTGGCCTGTCTGGGTCATGGGTGCTCACAGCAGACAGGGGACTCCTGGGTCAGAGACGAGAGATGGCTTGTGACTCACAGCGGTTCTAGAATCTCATCACCTGGGCACTGGGTTCCTGCGGGTTCCCACAGGCCTCTGGGAACCAAGCCCCCGTTGTTACAGGTCAGTGGGAACCGGCTGGATGGCCGTCTGCATCCGTGCAAGGTTGTGCTGTCAGAGAAAGACCTCGGCTTAGGGACCCCGAATCCTTTACAAGAGACAGTACGCTTGCCATCCGTCTTCCGCAGAGCGAGGCACCATCTTGTCCTTTCACGGTGCTCGTGTGCAAGCGTCCTGGGAAAGACCGTCCTGAGGCTTTGCTTGCAGGACGTGCAGAAATACAAGAGACGCCGGGGCGCCCCCTCAGAGCTGCTTGTAGAACAGGCGGCCTCCTGAAAACCGGCCGCGTGAAGGTGCCTTCCCCTGGCATCGACCGCTTTAATTCAAACCCAACGTGGCATGTTTTCTTCTCAAGCTAAAGTTCGCCCGAGCAGCTGTGCTCAGCCGTGTTCAGAGGAGACAAAGGGGGGCAGACGTGTACGGCTGGGCGGACTTCAGAGGCTCCCCAGCTCGCCCATTTTACTGCTGAGGTCAGTGAGGTCAGAGAAGTGCTGATGATATGAGCTCGCTCCCCGCCTCCACCCTCCTTAGGTCAGAGCCCTACACAGTCTGGGGGCAGATGTGCGGAAGGGGCGCTTCTGGTCTGGACAGAAGTGTGGGCGAGGTGTCAGAGGCAGAGCATTCCCGATGCGGGGGTCACAGCTCGTGTCCACAGCGTGTCTCACGTGGCCCAGGCGGCCCCAGACAGCCTCACGTGGCCAGGGGCCACACCTGGGGCAGGGATGGCTCCACCCCCCAGCACGCCCTAATCTTGAGCACCCCGAGGTGGGGAAGGCTCCTGGCCCTGCCTGGGCTTCCTGGGACCTGCCCGGGACACGCCTTCCCGGGAAGGAGGCGCTGTGAGCCGAGAGGAGCCGGCCCGGGGAGCGGCCCGCGGGAGCTGCAGAGGTGACAAGGGAGAGTCACGGAGCACCGGCCCTCACGCCCCCGCAGAAGTCCCTGAAGGACTCCTGCCCTCAGCTCCAGCCTCCAGAGTTGGCAGAGACAGAACGCGGTCCCCACGTGCTCAGGGTAGAGGGTCTGTGGACGGCGGTCCCAGGGCCAAGCACTGATCAGGTGGGAACTCTGGGGGAAGGCAGCCACCCATCCCACCCCGCCGGCGGGGGACGCAGGCTCCCGGGAAGGGAGGGTTGCTGGGGTCGCAGCCCCAGTGACGAGTCCTCGGCCAGGCTTGGTCAGCACGGGCACCAGGGAGGTGAAGACCAGGCTGCCGGCGAGTCAGCTCCCGGCTGCTGGGGACACAGCGCGTCAGCACAGAGAGCTGCGGACTCTCTGAGGGAAACTCACTCCCGTGCTCTTTTATTTTACTTACGAGGCAAAACGTTCTTTTTATGCTCAGAATAAATCCAGGCCCCGTATGGGCTGGCTGTGTACACGCTGAATTCCTAGAGCTCAGTCCTTCAGTTACATCTTGAAGATGCACATGCCGCCAAAGCAGAGGAGAAGCCAAGACGGGGTCTGTCAGGCCATCTGGGGCCAGGGCTGGGCCACTCTTTGCGGGCTAGCGCGCACGGAGCGAGGGTCGGGTCACTGCTACTTTATGTGCGTGGAGACACCTTCCTGTTATTTAACTGTGGTGACAAACTTTGTTCAAAGCTGTGGAAGTAAAAATTCCTGAGTGTGAGTGTGCGTGCGTGCGTGTGTGTGCACACCCATCAGTATGTCCGTGTATGTGTAAGTGTATGTGTGTATCTGTGCATCAGTGTGTGCATGTCCATGTACATGTGTACATGTGTGTGCATGTCTGTGCGTGTGTGTGACTGTGTGTGTATATCTGTGTATCAATGTGCGAGTGTGCAGATGTGTGTGTATGCTTGCGTAGGGGAGTCATATAAATAGTTTTTAAAACCTTGCACTAATTACTTGGCAATTTTGGTTTGTTTCTTAAAAATGAATGATCACACTTAACTCTTGCTCTAGGCTGGGTTTGGATAAATGGCAGAAGAAACTGGCAAAATATCAGAAGCTTTTAGGACCAAAGTAAATAATCTGAACAAAATGAAAGCCAGGCTCGTGGCTCATGGCTAAGGCGGGTCCTCCTTGTTGCAGAATCGGAACAGAATGGTGATGTTAGTGCAAAGCGGCCTCCGACGGCCCAGACAGGGGCTCCTCAAAGGGGCCTCGCTGACGTCGGGGCCTGGCTGAGGCTCTGCTGTGCGGTGCAGGCTTTCCCGTGCACTGCGGGAGGTTTCGTAGCATCTCTGGCCTCTGCCCACAAGCTGCTCATGGTATCCTGCTGTTGTGACAACAAGAAATGTCTCCCGACGTTGACAAATGTCCCTGAGGATGGGAGGGGAGGGTCACTCTTAGTTGAGAGCCACTGGTCTAGACCAAAGGAAGTATTTGAGAAAGAGAGAAAACTATAAATCCATTCACTAGCATTCTTGCTGGTAGTAAAGTCACACACTTTGGAAGTCATCAAAACTCTTTTGAGTTTAATTTGAGAGAAGGGACAACATGATCAGATTAGAAACCAAAGGTGGGAACCAGGTTTAATTTAGAACAAGGGGTCCCATGGTAAAGGACACCACAGCAACATAAGAAAAAATGGATAAACTACACTTCGTCAAAACTTAAAACTGTGTGCTGCAATTGATACCATCCAGAAAGTAAAATAACAACCTGGACAAAGAGAGAAAAGACTTTCAAATCATCTACCTGAAAAGGAATTCATGTCCAGAATGTGTAAAGAGCTCCTACCTAATTTTTAAAAAGTGGGCAAAGAATTTGAATAGACATTTCTCTAAAGAAGATATACAAATGGCCAGCAAATACGGGAAAAGATGCTCAACATTATTATCCACGAAGGGAACGCAAACCAAAGGCATGACGTGAGACACCACTTCGCATCCACTACGATGGATACAAGCAGGAAGAGTGGCAACGGTACTTGGTCAGGACACGGAGAAGTCAGAAACCCTCCGATGCTGCCAGTAAAATGGTGCAGCCACCCTGTAAAATAGTTCGATGGGTTCTCACAAAGCTCATCACAGAGTTACCGTGGGACTCATCAGATCTGCTCCTGGGTACACACCCAAGAGAAATGAAATCTTATGCCCACACAAAAACTTGTGTAAGAGTGTTCCTAGAGGCACATTCTCTGTTCCAAACGACGGAAGCATCCCAGATGTCCACCGGAGAGCCAAGGGATATTTAAAATGAACATATTCCTACAATGGCATGTTATTCATTGTAACAAGGAGCGAAGCATTGCCACCTGCCCCGGCCACGACCTTGAGAACACTGTGCAATACGGAAGAGGCCGGTCACCGGAACTCCCTGCTACGTGATCACATATGAACGAAATGTCCAGAATGGTCAAATCCATAGGGGCTGGACGTACATTAGAGTTGTCTGGGGTGGACGGGGGGCGAGCAGTGGCTTCTGGGAGCTGCGAGGTGACAAATACGTTATAAAATCAGACTGTGGTGACGGCAGCACGATCCTGTGAAGATACTAAAAAGGACTGAACTGTACGCTTTAGATGCGTGAACGTTATGGTATCCAAATTTATCCTGAAAAAACCGTTTGTTAAAAGAAGAGCTGCACACGCCTCACAGCCAGAACCCAGTGACATTCTGGCTACAAGGTTAGAGGAATCACTCGCCACAGAGCTGGCTCGTCTGCTGTGGGGGCCACATGGGGTTCAGCACCAGGACCCCAGGGTGGGTTCTGAAATGTGGGGGATTAAAACTTTGGAGGACTTCATTCCCTCTAATTCTTAGGAGGGTGAATTCTGCACCCAGCAACAGTGAGTACCTCGAATGCAGTTATGAGCATCCTGTTCCCTACCGCGGACCCCAGAAGAAAAGAAACAGTGATGTTACAAGTGTCCATGAGGTGAGATTACCACGTCAGGGCTCCTCTTCCAGGCCTGTCTGTTTTAGTGGCATCAAAGAAAACATAGCAAGCATTTCTGATGACAAGAGTATATGAAAATCCAGGGTCTTTTTTAAAATTAAGAAACTATGTAAGAGAAAAGAAAACATGTCTACACAAAAGCTTTTGCTGAGAGCAGGGCTCTATAAGCACCCAAAGGTGGAATCAGCCCCGATGCCCACCAGCGGGTGAATGGACGCACTGAATGTGGTCCGTCCACACCATGAGATATTATTCAGCCATAAAAAAGAATGAAGCGCTGGCCATGCTACACAGACACTGAAAACTTCATGCTCTGCGAAAGAAGCCAGAGAGAAAGAAGCACATACAGGTGATTCCATTCAAGTGAAATGTCCAAACAGGGAAACCTAGAGACGGAAAAGAGATTGGCGGGTGCTGAGAGCCGGGGCACGGAGGCCGGGGTGGGGGGGAGGGGGGATGACAGCTTCTTTCTGAGACGACATCAATATTCTAAAATTGACTATTGGTGACTGTCCGGCACATCTGTGAATACACTAAACGAGCCACCAAATTGTGCACTTTAAATGGTGAATTGCATGCTACGTGATTACATCTCCATAAAGGTGTCTTTAAAAAGCATAAGAGCTCAGCGCGCAGGCAGTTCACAGCGAAAGGTCCTGGCGTCCGAGGTGGTTTAGGGAGCCGTTACCCTAGAGTAGGAAGTGGCTCTTTTACTACTTAAGTGTTCAAGCCATGGTCTCTGCCAAGGTTGTTTTACAGTGTAATTAGGATTGCAGCGTTCTTCAAATAACGAGGGCAAAGAAATGAGCTCAGGGTTTTATTTACACAGTGACTTTTAGAAGTCGCAGCAAAGCAAGTGTTAAGCAACGGCTCAGCAGAGCTGTCTGTCTGGGCCTGTTGTGTAACTGGGATACTAACTGCTATTTTAGGAACGCAAATATCTTCCCATTTTTCCTGGGCACCGCTGCTCTATCAGCTGGTCGAGTCTTAAATAAGAAGGATGGCCACCTAAGGAAGGGGGGAGGGGGAGGGGCAGACAGGGGGAGGCAGAGAGAGACTGCTCAGTGTCGCCCTTTTACCTAGAGTTCTCTAGTAAATTGCAAGTTTGATTAAATTGCACTTGAAGGTAATTCATGTAAGGACGTTCATTCAGTTCAGAGGGATAGTCCACATCACTGGAAATAGAATAAAGGAATGGAAAACTCTGACCTTCTCAATTTGAAGCTGAATGAATTCCCTTTAGTTTTACATAATATATACCTAAGGGTCCTACTTAAATTCCCGAAACATATGACCCCATGCCGGCATGGGTTTACTTCACTGCTTCCTATAATGCGGACAAGGCAGAGTTATGGGCAAGAAGGTCTAACATTTCTGTGTTCTGGACTGCGGCCCTCAGTGAGGCCGGTCTCCGCCTCCTTGCTGAAAAGTGGCCATGGGGGCACGGCCTGCCTCACCGGGTCACCGGGGATGCCATCGAGCCCCGTGTGGGAGGCTTGCCATCTACTATTACTTATTTTACAAGCCTCTTCCTTCTATTTTCCGTATCTTAGAAAAGGTGAAAGTAAAATCTATCTTAAGGAAAAAAAGCACGTTTTAATGAGCACGTTAATGTAGTACAATTAACACAGAAAGAGAAATTTCCCATAGAACTAGGATTGGACCCGCATGTTGGTGCCCTCGCTCTAAGGGAACGCGCTCACACTGCACGCAGAATCCTCACCCGTCTCCTCGGACGCTGGTCTTCCGAGCTGAACGCTGCTGTCCCTGCAACGGGGCAGCAGGACTGCCCAGCGCGCTCTCGGATCTGCAGAAACAAATCAGGCTGCATCTTGTTTCTCCCCATTCAGCACTGAGATGAGTCACCTGGACTCCATTAAGGGACGAAATTCCTTCTGAGAACTCCGTGTGGACACGTGGTGATAGGTCCAATCAGGACACACCAGGCATGACAAGACCGAGTCTTCACTCGTCAAGGTTCTGAAGAAGGGCTGCAAAGGCACGTTCAGGAGAAATCTTGTTCTCCAGGCCACATGCCTCTCTTGTTTCATAACTGACAACAAAATCGAGGCAGAATGTGGTTAGATGAAGATACAAGCTATAAACAAATTTTGAACAAACCCTTTGTGGACCTGACAGATCACGCAGCGGCTGAGTTGACCAGGACAGACGTGGACCAGACGCGTTTCTCCGTGGTGTTCACGCGGTATTCTTGTATTCTGAGCACTATGGGAATTGCGGCTTTAAAAAAAATCACAGTCTGGGAGCGCCTGGGTGGCTCAGTCGGTTAAGTGTCCGACTGGGGCTCAGGTTATGATCTCACAGTTCATGGGTTCGAGCCCTGTGTCGGGCTCTGTGCTGACAGCTCAGAGCCTGAAGCCTGTTTCGGATTTTGTGTCTCCCTCTCTCTCTGGCCCTTCCCTGCTTGTGCTCTGTCTCTCTTTCTCAAAAATAAATAAAAACTATAAAAAAAAATCAGTCTGTCTCCTAGAACTTGGAGTGCTATTATTACGTGCTCAAGAACAAAAACAGGAAATCAAAGATTGATTTTCTTTAAAACATTGAAGAGTTGGCAAGAAAAGCATGAAACACAGCATCCCTAAACAGAGTAACTAAATATTTCGCATTCCAACAATGAAACGAGAAGATTCTGTGCATGAAAGATGGTTCATCAGAAGGAAGAATGATATACTCTTGGAATATTCTACAAATATGAGGTCATATTTCACTTTGAAATGCATTGCAATAAACCGTTAAAAACCCTGGAATTGTCACAAAGTAGAATAGCGGGGCCAAAAAAAAAAAAAAAAGGATTTGCATTCAATTTATCTGGGGTGTGAGTGGCAGTCACAGTACACCTTTCATTAATTCAGTAGAAAAAGAAATCTAAGACCCATGATTTTGGATGCAAAGCAAACGCAGAACTACCGTGATTGCAAGTGAAAACCAGGACGACTAAAATAACAACACAGAGCACAGAACTCCTAGTGTGTTAGGAAGAACGAGCCAGGACAGCATAGACGATGAACCGAATGTGGCCTCGGCATCAGGGCGCCCCTTGGACACACGTGCCTTCACGGAGGCCTTACTGTGCAGAGACAAGCACACACATTCGCTGCTGGCATTTCCTCTCATTTCGTCCTCCCCTGAGCTGAGCCTGGGCTGGGCCACTGCCTCCCCGAAGGCCAAGCGCTCCCAGGAGCCGGTGGCGCCTGAGGCCGTCTCTGGCTGGGGATTCCACCACCCGCCTTTGAGAAGGCCAGCCCGCTGCGCCCCCTCCCTCGCTGCGTCCAGCTCACGTCTGGCCTCTTTCTTTCTTCTTCTTCTTTTTTTAACTTTATTTATTTTGAGAGGGGCAGAGAGAGGGGGAGAGAGAGAAGCCTAAGCAGGCTCTGCAATATCACCCTGAACTCATGAACCCTGAGATCATGACCTGAGCTGAAACCCAAGAGTCAGACACTTAACTGCTGAGCCACCGGCGCCCCGAGTCTGGCCTCTTTCAATGCTCTTCAAGCTCCAGGAGGAGGAGGCGTGGAGGGTGTGGAGCCAGCCGGGGCCAGGCACGGGAAGGGGGCAGGGGGGCGCAGGAGTGAGGGCCCACCAGCCTCTGCCCCGGTCCCTCCTGGAGGCGGTGCTGGCCTCCCAGAGCCTTTGCTGTTGAATAAGTCCTCGCGAAGTCACTACCGCACCCAGGGACTCTAAGCCTTCACCTGGGGCCACACGCACGAGAGTTCAGGGACTTGGAAGTCTCTTCTGTAAATTCCACTCACTGAAGGCAAAATGGCGTCCCTAAGCCGTGGCACAGAGCCTGGGGCACAGTGGGGCCCGACAAGCACGTGCAGAGCAGACCAGCGAGGTGCCCAAAGGCACACAATGACTCAGTGCTCGGGGCCAGCTGGGTGCCCACAGCGCCTTTCCTGGGTGACGACAGGGGCTCAGAGTGGGTGCTGGTATCTTGGGCAAAACCCCGGAGAGAAACACAGGAACCTGGCACAGGGGGGTGGGGGGTGGCACACGCTCAGTGACACAGAGTAGCTGCAGGAGGGGGTCTAGGAGAAGCCAGGTCCTCGAGGGCAGAGGGGAGAGACGGAGCTGCCGGCCGAGACAGGGCAGCAGGTGCGAGGCGGCCTGGGCCCGGCCGGGGGACAGGAGGGGAGGCCTGGCTGGAGGGAGAGCTGCACCAGCAAGGCCCTTCCTCAAACACATCGGAAAGCAGCGCTGGAGCTGGCTTCCCTTTTAAATCTGAAGACGCTGGTGTTTTCTTAAGTGTCTCAATGTGATCACGAGGCAGCAGCACACCCTCTCGGTCCTGGCCTGCACCCCTGCGTGTAATTAATGTCAACACCAGCCTGCCCTTGCTAACTTAAGCTTGCTAACTTCAGCCTGTGTTTGGTTACACACCCCTTGCACCAAAGGGTGATTTAGGGTGCGTTAAATAACAGTCTGTTTTGCAAGCACCAATAGCCACAGAAACGTAAGAATGAAATTTGTCTAGGTTTTTGCTCTACTATACGATAATTAAAGTAACGCAGGCACCAAATTGCAATGACAAGCACACAGAGGGTCCATCTGAGCGCATAGCTGGGCTGAGCAGGAGAAGGTGAGCTAGAGGTGGGGGATTAGCGTTTCCAGAGTTTGTACCTGGTGGGCTCGAAACACCCCCTCAACACACACACACACACACACGCACGCACGCACGAAAGAGAACACACCACAAGCATATTCCAGCATGTAAAGACTCTTGCTTCCAAATTTAAACATTTAAAACCACACTTCCGAAGGAGTGAGAAAAGATAGGAAATAACATTGTGACAACTAGATTTTTATATTTCGTTTCATTAGAAGTACCATAAGAGGGCTTTACGAAATATAAAGAAGCTCTTTCTTAATAATACAGAAGCAGAGGTTTCACATGAAAGGACATACTTTTCCCTGTTGGCATCAGAAGCAAATCTGCCTTCAAAGATTAAGTTCCTTGGTGGCATTTCTGAGCCTGGGCTGAGAAACGGAGCTCAGGCAGCCTGTGTGAGCAGCCAGAGCGGCAAGGGACTGAGTCACCGTGGGCAGTGATGGCCACTCAGCACCCAAAGCGGCCAGAGCCCCAGGGCGGCCAGCTCACGGAGGGCACCCCGCGCCCTCCCCTCCGGGAAACGTGGCTCATCGCCTGTCCCAGAGGGGCCGCCCTATCTAACACTCACCATGTCAGTGATGAGTCACGAACAAGTGTGTGCTCAGCCCTTCCTGAGAGCACGTTCTCAGTCACAGGTAAACCACACGGTGACCTTGGAAGCCGCGTACCCATCACAAGCTCGAATGGCTTCTTGACGGAAACAAATGTACGGAAGGAAAGGATCCGGGCTTCTGCTTGCTCGGTGCTGTCGTGTGGCGCTAGGGCAGGATCTCGGGCTCCCCCTCCTCCCCATCCACGCGCACAGAATAACGGAGCATCAGATGCAGCGACAGAGCCATTAGTAGGAAGATCATCGAATGCCGTAAGAAAGCTTGGTGTGTCCAGCTGGACGCAGGGCGCAAACAGGCCCGTCTCACAGGAGCGCCCGGGGCCTCGTCTCAGGCCATCAGCTGCCCGAGGCCCAAGGACATCAATCCAGGGCAGGGGACAGAAGGCAGGTTTGCAGCCGGACAGATGCAGAGGACATGTGAGATCTGGTGTGCATTCTGTCCCGTCTGTACTTTTACAGTTATTTTACTGGTGCATCATTTAACTTTAACAACTGGTGTTAACATATCACTGACATCTAACAACCGCTGGGCCCAAAGCTAGCAGCCTGCACACTGGGTCACAGTTTCTGATAAAACCCAGCTTTGCAAACAAACTTGCAGACCTCAGAAACCCACAGTAGCACGGAAGGACCTGGAACATGAGCATCACACGGGTGTCCCAGCCACTGGGGTTTCAAGCCCCAAACCAGAAGCCAGAGCTCTCGGGTCCTGAGCCCGGAGGCTGCTGGGAGCCCTTCCCACTGCTGGCCCAGGATCCCGAGGCCTCGGCCTGGAAGGGGCCCCCCGGGTGGGGGTGGCCGGCTCCGCGCTCCAGGGGTGGGGCGGGCAGGGGCTCCTGGTCCTCACGCTGGGTGCTGCCGGCTCGTGGGTTTCCGTGGCCTGGGGCACCACGTCACAATCAGCCCTAAGCTATTTTTATTAAGGGCTTACGGGACGGCTGTGTTACTAATTACACCTCTGTCTGCAGTAATTACATGCGCGTTTGCCTGCTTGTGTCTGACGTGAGCGCTCTCGCTTCAGCCGGTGAAACAAAGCACCTGCTTCCGACCCTTCAAGGGCAGAGTCCACCTTAGGATTGTGTGTCTACACAGACGGTGATGAGGGGCTTCCTCTGTGAGCCTGTCCTAAAGGCAGGAGCATTGCTGACTCGACACAGTCTAGAACCTGCTGTAAGTGCCTAGTAAGACTGTGCTCTGGTGCTGGTAAAACAGCTCTGTATCTCAGACACAGCCCCACACGCCAGCCGGGGGCGCCTCAGCCTTTCCCCGAGGGGCCCAGACACCCGCCCGCAGGGTTAGAAGTGCGCCCCCCCAGCCCCCCCGCAGAGACGGCTTGGGGTCCCCCGTGCGAACGTGGCTTTACGAAAGCCAACTGCAGGAAGATGCTTCACGTTGCATCCTCTGCCTTGTTTCAAGCCGGGTGCAGAGCCACTGTGAGCTTTCCAGAACTGTGGTAAGGGGGTTACCGACTATTCACAGATCTCGGGAGGCTTCTCTCAAAAGGCACGCCTTTCACATTTTTGTATTTTTCTGTTTCTAGGCGCTCACGAAAGTTCCTTGGAAACATGTCAGGAGGGTAGCCTCTGGAGTGTGCGTTGAACCCTGAAGCAGCCTGTATAGACATGTGTTGTTCTAACATCATGTGCCTGATGGCGGCCCCGGGCAGCCTGCTTGGGAGCGAGACGGAGATAAAGCGGTGAGCTGTGGGCCTTCCGAGCTGAGGGGAGCAAGAACACTTTCTCTCTTTTTTTTTCTGTTTATTTATTTTTGAGTGAGAGCGCAAGCAGAGGGTAGGGCAGATAGAGAATCCCAAGCAGGCTCTTAGCTGTCAGCACAGAGCCCGACACGAGGTTCAAACTCACAAACTGTGAGACCATGACCTGAGCTGAAGCTGGATGCCCCACTGACCGAGCCCCCGGCGCCCCAGAAGCACATTCTCACTGGCAGTTTCTGGCACTTCTAAGTGTGGTGTTTTTTTTGGTGTTTTTCAGAGGATTTTGCCTTCTGCACTCACCATTAACTTTTGCATGAAAAAATATGACTCTGAGAAAGAACAGAATTCTTTTCACAGACAAAGAGGTGCAGACACTTATCTGACGGGGTTCTCAGCACCCTGAGGATTAGGGCGACGGGGACGGACTGTCTGGTGGGGCCGTGCTGCTCCTACAAACATGTGGTCATTTAAGTCTAAATGATTTAAAAACAAGTAACATCTCAGGGGTGCCTGGAGTGCTCAGTTGGTTGAGCATCCGACTTGGGCTCAGGTCATGATCTCGCGGTTCATGGGTTCAAGGCCCGCGTTGGGCTCTATGCTGACAGCTCAGAGCCTGCAGCCTGTTTCAGATTTTGTGTCTCCCTCTCTCTGACCCTCCCATGCGCATGCTGTCTCTCTCTCTCAGAAATAAATAAAACCTTTAAAAAATATATAAATAAATAACATTTCAAATGTGGGTCTTCAGGTGTGCTGGCCACATATCACTGTTTCTTGGCTACATGTGTCTGAAAGATAGTTGAGGGCTCCGCAATCGGGGTTCGGAGAAATCCCTTATGGGTGTGTGTGTGTGTGTGTGTGTGTGTGTGTGTGTGTGAGAGAGAGAAAGAGAGAGACAGACAGACAGACAGACAGACAGAGACAGAGACAGAGACAGACACACAGACACAGACACAGAGACCAGCCAGAGAACGAACTCTGAGATGCTGCTGGAGATAAGGTGCTCTGGAAGTCTCTGCCCACCATCTAAGAATTCACCAGACATCGTCATGTTTCCGGCTATCAGACTATTTGGTACGTGCCTGTAAGGAAATACCTTCTGCTTTTCAGTTCCCTAAGCTTTTAAACGTATAGGATTAACTTAAGGATTTTCTGAGTTCTCAAAAAAATTTTTTTAGGTGACGTGCCTAAGAAACTAGAAAATTTACATTTATGGGTCTAACAGTAGCCAATGCACTGCAGTCCAGCCAGAAAGGTAGGGGTTTCTGGGTGAATTCAGTGCTCAGTCACAGCACGCTCTAGGCTGGAGGGAGGCCGACTGCGGAGAGAACACAGAGCCCTGCCCGGGGTCGCTGCTGACCTTCCCCGGGGCAGCGCCTGCCGCCGCCGGGCCTGAGCCGGCGTGGGAGGGCACACCAGCCACACTCACCCACAGGCCGTGCCCTCAGGACCCCTCAACGGCGGCACGGGGGCAGGGCTGAGGGCACACCCACGAGCGGAGCTGGCCCGGGCTGGGGCCTCGCTGGACTTGACTTCCGTGTGGGGAGCGGGGAGTAGCTCCTGCCGCTCATGGTTCCAGACGGAACCTTCTCGCCCTTGAGGACGGTACGGCCACAACAGGGGCAACGCCCTGCGCCAGGGATGAGAGCCTGCTGGACCCGGGGCCGAGGAGGCAGGTGGACAGGGCGGCCCCTTGCACAGCAGGGGGGTCGGTGGTTTCAAAGGAAACGTACTTTCCCATCAGAGGGAAGGAGGGTTCACATGTTGATGGGTATATTCGTATGTGTGCAAACTGATGTCTCATTTCTCAAAGTGTCATTTGAATGTTCTCTGGAGAGTCTTTTCAAGGAAGTGGGCTTTAATGATCATTAAATACACAAATGATTTTTTCTGGGACGTGAACACCCCTGGAGAGGCAAGGTGCATGGGCTGATGGTTTCCGTCTGCCACGCACTCAGTTTCAAAGAACAGCCTAAATAATCCGTTTAATCGGAAACACCAGGTTAATAAGTTACTCCCTACTATAAAATTTAGATGTGAATGTAGATTCTGCCAGCTTTCAGATTTCATTTTTCAGTGTGGTCTATTTCTCCTTAAGCTGATTAAATAGAAACATCCAGAAAAACATGGCTAGGCACCTGTGGAGAACATCTGTGAGCCAGATACGACCATGAGGAGAAGTACAGGCTACCCACAGGGGAAAGCAGGTTTTCAAGACTATTGTACTCGGCTAGGATTTCAACATTTTAACTCATCGCTTGATTTCACTCATTTTGGAAAATGTGCAACTCTGTCAACACAGACTACTAGTTGTCTTTATTTTTCGCATTTCCAGTAGTAATGATTCTAACGAGGGGTGGCCTCTGCTTTCATAGGGGGAAAAATCATGAGATTTTAAGGGCTCCTTTTTTTAAAGTTTGTTGCCAAGTAAGCTGATGTCCGTGTTCAAAAACAAAACCAAACCCTGACAAAGCTGAGATTTCAGATGTTAAGACCTAGTTCAAGAGCACTGGAAATCCTAATTCCTTAAGGTAGGTAGGAAATTGGGAAACAGGGAGATGCAGGGTCTCATGCTGAGGGAGTTAAAAACTCAGGGCAGCCCAAGTGACATACATGGCCTCTACCTGGAGCGCCTGAGGTGTGCGGACCCTAAGCCACGCGCTCTTCATCCTCGGGCCCTCCCCTAAGGGCCTGCTGCATACGGGCAGTTTCTCCCAAGGAACATCTTGTGGGCCAAATGTCTTATCTCCCTGTGCCGGTATCCAGCCTGGTTCCTCAGGGCCAGCCGCCAGGTGCAGCCTCCCCAAAGGCAGGAGAGTCTATTTTTAGCTTGTGGAACCAGTTTTCCTGGAGCCTCTGTGGGTGGGGCCTGCTCAGAGCCCCAGGAGTCAGGAGTCAGAGCCCAGGGGGCCTCAGCAGCAAGCGTGGACGCCGTCTGGGTCATCCAGGGAAGCTGGGGCGAGGCCTTCCCGGTTCTGCCAGGTCACAGTCGTATATACGGAGCCACTGAGAAGTGGCTGGTAAGTCAGTGAGCTCGCGCTACCTGGAACTCAAATTCTACCATGACTCTTAAAAACACAGGGATTCAAAGGCAAAATACAGGGAATGGGAGTGAATCCCAGAAACGTCCTGTTCCCGTGCTTCCTCCCGTGGCTGAGGTCTTCCTTCCTTCCACTCACCATGGGGGATTCTGCGCTGTCTGGGGGCACGGGGACAGGGCCCTTGGCCACTTGCTACGTGGCCGCTCCACCTGTTACTAGCGGTGCCGGGTCGGAAAGGGGGGCCTCTCCTTTCACCTACTGGAGACATTCCAGACTTACTCCTTCTGTAACGCTCCTCCCTCCTGCACCCCGACATGTCGTCTTCAGGAGGAGAGAGAAGCCAGCAAGAAGGCGCAAGGCGCTGAGTCACGGGGAGGAAGCTGAGGGCCAGAGACTGGAAGGTCCTGGCGGGAAATAACGACGTCTCCTTCCCCGACACTGGACAGAGGGCCGGGCGGGACCAGGAAGCCATGCAAACAACCAGTGCCAAACCCCGCCGAGCCAGCAGGTGCGGGCGGGTGCGGGCAGGGCGCGGGGGGGGGTTGTGGACCGGCCGGGCAGCATCCCCTGCGAGAGCCAGGGTTTGAGGGGCATGGAGGTGGCTTTGCCTTGCAGCTGTCCCTACTCACACGTCAGCCGGGCACCCGTCCACGACAGGAGCCTCCCTTCCGCTCTCCCGCAAGTCAACACACGCCTCACAGACTTACATGCAGAAACACACAGAAGGGGCAACAGTATGGCAGGAACCCAGGTACCTTCTCTCTATCCTGGTTCAAGTTTACGTGCCGTGTAACGTCTCGGGCACTCGCTCCTCACGCATTTTCTCTCCAGTTACAAAACAGGTTTTCACACGTAACAACCACCTCCAGGAACCAGTGTTCTTACAGTTCCAATTTTTTAAACCATCCAAACATTACACATCAGATATCAGAAGACAAGAGAATCAAGTATAAGCTTTACTGCCGCTCAACAAGCTTATTTAGGTAGAAATAACAAATTAAAACTATGTCTCTGTGTTTTATAATGTCCAACGACAGGAAAGAAACTGGGAGCCACAGGGTGGGTTTTAGAACCGGAGTCGCAAATCCGTCACTACAAGCCTTGCCCTCTCGCGGCGCTGACCGGCCGGAGCTCCCGCCGGGGCCCGGCTCCCCTTTAACTCTGGTGCAGACTCTGCTCGGGGGACAGACGGCGCCCCAGTCCCCACATTCCGGGGCCCCACGGAAGCCTGGCCCACCGCTCAGCGCCTCTGCCCATTATGACGAGATTCTCAGGAGAACAGTTTGACTTTTAAAAATTAACGAGTCATTCCCCATTCAATATTTACTGGAATCGTTCAGGTATTTATAAAAATTTCCCCTCAGCGGGAAAGTAGGATTCCAAACCCATAACGACATTGTAACTCCCTTCCGGTTCACCTTGGGCCTGAAATCATTAGTCTAGAAACTAGATAACACTGTTAGGAACGTCAATTGAGGTAAAATATGGGCAAGAACAGCACATACTTGCTCATTTACTTTGCAAGGGGTGCCCTGAAAGCACATTCTGGAAACTGACGCAGCGGGTGATACAGAAATGGGGTTCAGGCATGGAGTGGGGAGGGCCCACAGCTGCTGGCTGGGGTGTTATTATACAAGAACTGTACTGCCACTCAGTTCAGCCCCGTGGGCCCTGCCCAGCACTTTCGTGTGCACGTGGTGCTGGGGGCACCCGGGTCTGGTGACCCAGCCTCTGTCTGCGGCTGGAACACCTATAAGGAGTTGAGCACCGAAGACGCGGAGCCATCTCCCTTCCCTGCCCCCACAAATCAGGGCAGATTCAACGCATCGCACACCATGTCAGCCCCCTTTCCTCATCTGAAATGACCCTTCGGTGGTGGAGAAAAAGCCCCAGCCAGAGCGTGAGGCCACCGAGAACCCGGCGAGTGGCAGACGCCATGCGGGGAAAACACAGGAGCCTCCTGACTCCCGGGGGGGATTCGGACCATTTGCACTTCTCTCTCCCCTCTGGCATATCTGTACTCTCCACAGGCGGTACAGCAATGGTGTGGAAGGGAAGTAGGCGGGGGCCACTGGCAAGGTCGTGGGCCTGGGGTCCCGGCGAGGCGTGTGGGCTTCTGTCTGTTTGCCGGAGAAGTTTCTAAGATGGGGGGATGACCATCCAGCAGTTTTAGCAGGAAACCATGGCGCCACTGTGTGCATCGGGAGGGTCATGTTTAATGACAAAACCAAATGCTGTCTGAGGGATGCCCTGAGCCAGGCTCACACCTTACCTTGTTGACCTTCTCAGCGTTTAACTCCCGCTTTCCCGCGTGGTTTCCCATCCTGAGCCCGTGCGCTGGTCAGGAGCTAGAAGGAAAACAGAAGGCGTTAGCCTTAAGGCTCCTACTCTCAAAGTTTTCAGTCTGAGCAACAGTCCTGTGATGCACGCTCTGCTCTGCCCATTTCCGAGAAGAGAAAACGAAAACCCCAGACCCGAGACAGGGGAAGCCTGACCCGTGGGTGCCTCTGTTGAAGCCAGACACTGGGAAGCGGGGCCCCTGGCCGTACCCACACCCTGAGCAGAGCCCCTGCCTGTACCCATGCTCGGTTCAGTCACCAAGGCCTTCCAGCGTGTTCTCTTCTGTGGACAAAGATCCCAGCTCCTGGATGGTGTCGACCCGGCGACACACACACCTGGGGAACACACCTCCCCACACCCAGGTGTGCTGAGACGCCTTCACGGGCAGAACAGGGCGACCCTCCTGAAAACGAGAGGCTCGGGGCTCACTGTGTGGGGATCATGTGAGCAGACAGACCACAGCATCAGACCAAGGACTGCTTATCAGACAAGTATCCCAAGAATCTGCAGAATTTGCAAGGAAGATAAAGGTAGATTAAAAAAAGCAGCTGTTCCTCATTTGTATTTCCTAACATAAACTTTAGCAGAAAATTCATGATTTTTCCCTCAAAGGCACAAAACTGCAGAATTTAGCCAAACCCATTCTACACCAATTGCAAATCCACCTTCATGCTTGGACGTGCGCCGACCGCCAGGGCCACTCGCTCTGTCGCTGTGAACCATCACGGGGCCGCAGGTGCCAGTCAGTAGGGGCGGTTATGAAATGTAATTGTCCACGAGGAGCTCTTTCTAAAGAATATGAGTGAACCTACTCCCTGCTGAACGTGAAAGAGTTTTCCTTGAAAGGCAACAAAATGAGTTGTCTTCTGAAAACGAAAAGGATTTCTAAAACATTCCATGTGCCTTGGTGAAAGGCAAGGCTTGCCCCCCAAAAGGCACACTCCTCAGGAAAAAGGGAACTGCTCAGGATCGGAGTTTTTCCAAAGCCTCCCATCGTTCTGGATGCCTTCAGTGATCATGAAGGATGCACTTGCCTTTGTCCACAGGACCCAGACAGAGAGCGGGATGGGCAAGAAAGGAACTTTCTAGTGTCACCTCCCAGGGTGTGTGTGAGTACGTGAGCAGTGCCACAGCGGAGACCAGCGACAGCCAGCCACGTGGGGAGAGAACACCCTTCCGCCTCACATTTTGTAAATGTAAACCAGGGAAGGAGATCGCATTTCCAGTGATGGCCCCGGGGGGAGAAAGATAAGGTGAAGGGGCAGTCATGAGCTCTGGCAAACCACAGACATAGCGCCAGCAGCAAGAAAACGCCATAAACTTAGAAGATTTAGGTGAATTCCTCATTTTTTGTACACGAGAGTGAAAGAAACCCCCAATATTTAAAAATGCATGTCTTTAAATATGCACGTTTACCTCTGCAGATAGTTTCAGCCTCCAGTGTGATTCTGTCATTTATGTGCTCATTTGTTTAAATTGGATCACCACAGAAACCTTCACGGGGTAAACGGAGATTTGGGCACACATGGTACTTTACTTGATTGGTACAAAAAGGGAAGGAGAGGACTTGTTTTTGTCATTTGGGAGTCTACACGGTCGTCAGGGAATGTGAGTGGGTGTTCTCCCAGGAGACCTAGGTCTGAATGGGGATGTAAAGCAGCTGTTCCTCTGAGGTTTCGCTTCTCTTGGATTCCAGGCAGGGTTTTAACTGAATAGTGAGAACTTGCAAGATGACTAGAGTACACAGAATAATAATGCATGAAACATTTGTGTATCTCCTACCCTGTTTTAGAAAAAAGAATTGGCTATCCCAAACTAAACATAGGCAATAACAAATATTATTATAAGTCCCTAATACCCAAAGCAATCTACACATTTAATGTAATCGCCATCAAAACATCAACAGCATTTTTCACAGAACTAGAACAAACAATCTTCAAATGTATATGGAACCATACAAGACTCTGAGTAGCCAAAGCAATCTTGAAAAAGAAGTACAAAACTAGAGGTATCACAGTCCCAGATTTCAAGATATGCCAGAGCTATAGTCATCAAAACAGTATGGTCCTAGCACAAAAAGAAACATATATATCAATGGGACAGAACAGAGATTCCAGAAATAAAACCATGATTACATGATCAACTAATCCAGACAAAGGAAGCAAGAATATGTAATGGGAAAAAGACAGTCTCTTCAATAAATAGTGTTGAGAAAACTGAACAGCTACATGCAAAAGAATGAAATTGGACCACTTTCAAAACACCAACACAAAAATAAACTCAAAATGGATTAAAGACCAAAATGTGAGACCTGAAACCATAAAAGTCCTAGAAGAGAACATAGGCAGTAATTTCTCTGACATTGGCCGTAGCACCACAATTGTCTCCTATGGCAAGGAAAGCAAAGGCAAAACTAAACTATTGGAACTACATCAAAACAAAAAGCTTCTGAACATCAAAAGAAACAATATCACTAGAAGGCAACCTTTGGAATAGGAGCAGATATTTGCAAATGACATATCTGACAAAGGGTTAGTATATAAAATATATAAAGTACTGATAGAACTCAACACAAAAGACGCCAAAGAATCCAGTGAACAAATAGGCAGAAGGCATGAACAGATATTTTCCAAAGAAGACATCCAGATGGCTAACAGACACATGAAAAGATACTCAACACTGCTCATCATCAGGGAAATGCAAATCAAAATTACAATAAGATGTCACCTCACACCTGTCAGAATGGCTAAAACAAACAAACAAGAAATAACAAATGTTGGCAAGGATACGGAGAAAGGAGAACCCTCTTGCAATGTTGGTGGGAATACAAATTGGTGCAGCCACTGTGAAAAACAGTATGGAGGTTCCTCAAAAAGTTTTAAAAAGAACTACCCTACAATCCCACAACCATACTCCTGGGTATTTACACAGAAAACATGAAAACAGTATTTCGAAGGTATACATGCCCCATGCTTATTGCAGCATTATTTACAATAGCTCACGTGTCCATCGATACATGAATGGATAAGGAAGATGTAGTATACATATACATATATAGTGGAATAAAAAGAATGAAATATTGCCATTTGCAACCATGTGGATGGAACTGGAGAGTATAATGCTAAATAAGTCAGTCAGAGAAAGACAAATACCTTATGATTTCCCTCATGTGTGTAATTCAAGAGACAAAACAAAGGGACAAAGGAAAAAAAAAAGAGAGACAAACCAAGAACCAGACTCTTCCTACAGAGAACACACTGATGGTCACCAGAGGAGAGGTGGGGGGGTGGGGTGAAACAGGTGAAGGGAAAAAATGAAACACAGGCAAAAGGAGTAACTTGAAGTCGAGAGCTTGGACTTTCGGGGTCGTCTTCGGTCTGACCTAACGAGTTATGTCCCGTGCTCTCACCTGGGCAGTTCTCCAGCCGGGCGCCCCAGCCCCTACCCACTACTGCCCGAAACCTCCCTCACCGTGTCCCCGGCTGGCACTGGGCAAACCCCAGAGAGTCGTTTCGTCCTTCCAGAAAACAAAGCTCCAAGGATTTCACCGAAATCAGAACGGTGTGGGGTATAAGTATTTGGGGGTTGCCTGTGCACAAAAGCAGAGTTATGTTTGGACAAAGGGCCTTTGAGGTGTGGCTGAAACCCAATGACCAACCTCCCCCCGCCCCCCCACCCCCGGCCGGAAAGTAATGCTTCTTCTAAGCTGGTCTGTCTCGATCAAAACCCCACCACACGTCAAAACAAAAACTTCAGGCTGTACTTGGCAGTCCCACTCCTGAAATGCTTAATCAATCTTTAGAAAGTTCAAGACCACCGGACCCAGGACGGACGGAAGTGACGAAGGTCCGGGTCCGGCTTTCGAGCGCAGACAGAAGCCGGTCAGATGTGACTGGCCTCTCTGACTCACAGAAGGAGCACTTATCGTATCTGCGTGCAGATTCCAGCGCTAGATGTGAAATATACAAACTGGGCAGGGAAAGAAAGGCAGGGGGCAGGAGTGACGAGTGGCATAGATCTGCGACTCGGAGCAGGGCTCGCACGGGCCGACGCCTTCCAAGGCGCCCGTGGTGCTCAAAGGGCATCTCACAGGACGGCGGGCAAACGATGGCACGCCCACGAGTGACGGGCGCCTTTGGGAGCTGGGAGGGGTGCCGCCGAAGGAGGCGGGGCCGGGCCAGCCTCGACAGAGACTCACTGCCAGCCGCCGGTGTCCCAAAGCCTCTGCAGACACAGGTGGCACACGGGCAGGCGTCTTTCGTCCGTGCCATCTCTGCAATTAAGTGAATGCAGAGACCAGAGTTTTGGCGAGCACATGGGTGCCGCCAGGAAGCCAGCTGAGTCTGAGGCATCTTGGGCATGTTATCCAGCTTCTGGGGCCACTGTAAGAGGGGAGTGGGGGAGGGGAGGGCCTGTGGCTGAGCTGCCATCCACCCCTTGGAGGGAAGTCCAGTTCCAGAGGACACACCTAGTCAGCCCCTGGGGTTACTAGAACCTTCCACGCTGCCTGCACGGTTTCCCACACTGGTGTGAGATGGGGGGGATTAGGGAGGAGCCAGAAGTGAGCATAAGCCGCACCAGTGAGTGATCCAGTCTTACTGGAAAGCAGCCCAGTCGTAGCCATCAGGACTTTATGTTTTATAATTCGTTCCTGCTGCAGCCGAGACCAAGCGGTGCCCAGGGGGGTCCTGGAGGAACCCACGCGGACAATCCCTCTGCGGGCGCCTGGGTGCACCCGAGGAGGCTGGCGTGCACGGGGATGTGGAGGTGAAAGCACCACACCTCCAAGTGTTTTAACCAGGTGCGTCCTGCTGGGTTCTAACTTTTGACGTGCAGACGTGGCAGGTCGGACCTGGGCTCCTGGGCAGCCCTGTGCTGGGTGACGTAGGCAGCTGGCTCCACCTCTCTGGGCCTCACATGCCTTTAAAGTGGAAGGAAGAAAAGCCCTCTCGCTGCCCCGTGGTGAGAAGGAAGTACTCTCTGGGGGCTGGTGAGGGCGGGGGGATGCTGGGCTCCAGGCTCCGCCGGCTCCCCTCCCTGCGTCCCTCCCGGCAGGTGCATCGACCCTCCTGACGGCTTGTGTACTGCAGAGACCTTTCCAAGGGCTCCCACAGGCGTGCGCGTCCCCAAGGTCAGGGGAAGGGGAGGGGTAGGAAGGGCCCCGAGGCGACGCCACACAAGGAGCCTGTAAGGAGAGCTCCCGCCCACCGCCCACCGCAGAGCAGCCCAGCGCACTTCTGCTGGCTCCAGACTGTGGTCCCCGCGCAGGCGACCAACGAGGCAGCACACAGGGGACTCCAGGACGGCCCCTCCCCAACCTTCAGAACCGGAGACGCTAACGGGCTATTTCTGAGGCACCGCGAGTGCGTTTTCACAGGCAACGGGGTGACATTATTGTGACCCAGCGGTCTTCCCAGAAGTCACCCCGACCCTCTCACGTGCCCCCAGAGGTCCCAGAAGGTGGCGCCTGAGCGCAGAGCTGACCGCGGGGCGGGAGCAGGGTCAGGGGTGGCTGGCGGGGTGGCTGGCGTGCGGCCGCTACTGCCGCGCACCGTGTGCTTGGGCTCAAGCACAACCTTCCCCCCGCCCCCCGCTGAGAAAGTAACGCTTCTTCTAAGCTGGTCCCTCTCGATCAAAACTTCACCACACGTCAAAACAAAAACTTCAGGCTCTACTTGGAAGTCCCACTCCCGAAATATTTAATCAATCTTTAGAAAGTTCAAGACCACCGGACCCAGGACGGACGAAGTGACAAAGATCAGGGTCATCCAATTAGGAAGAGCCCCATAAGCTTTATTCCCATTTCGTAGCCGAGAAAGTAAAGTTCAGAAGACGGAATTTAGCTTTGAGGGTATCGTGTCTTTAGGGAAGTATTTTAGTTAAAAATAGGGATTGTTTTAACATATTCTAAATATATCTTATGGGGAATAAACTGTTACAGTAGCTCTAAGTATCAGACGTTTCTAAATTATTGGTTAGCACAATACAGAGAGATAAGACCTTACGCTAGCAGGTAGCCTTGAAAACAATACCAACTTACAAGAACCTGTTCTTTATAAACCCCGGTATGGGGGGTTCACAAGTTTAATAATGGAAAGAGCAGAGACTTTCTTCAATCTCTACCAGGTGGCTGGCAAGAATAGCTGGTGAGAAGTGCGTGCGAGAAATTATTTGGGTTTTAATTCCCTGCCAGTGGTTGTTACCTATAGAGCTTCCTTAGCAAAGCTGATTCCTCTCAACGTCTATTTCCCGTCCGTCGAGACGGAGATGGGACACCTGCGCGCTTCAGGGTCCAGGAAGGTGACGGACCCGACAGCCACGGGCCCGAACACACGTCAGCAACAGAACTGCCCTCGCTTCTTACAGACGGCTCGTATGTCACGTAAGGCGCAGAATGAGGCAAACAGGGAGTTAATTAGGGCCCCAAAGAGCTAATCTTCCACATGTATCTTAACTGGAAAAGTTCAACTTTCTTGTAATAACAGTTTTTTAAAATAAATAACTGCTTCATAATTGGCAGCGAGCCAAAGGGCGATGTGTCTCTGTCATTGGCCTCTGGTGCAATTGGTTCGTGTTTGCTATTGCAGAGCAATGTTTTCCCTGTGCTGTGGGCACTTGCCCAGTGTGGGCGTGGCCAGTAAGGCGTCTCCCCCGGGGGGGGGAATGGGGGTGCCGGGAGGGACGGGCGGGGGTCCTCGCTGGCCACAGAGGCGGGTCCAAGTGCTGCAGTGAATTTGCTAAAATCTACCCACGAGGACCCCTGAGTCATTGCCAACAGAGAGGAGGATTAACACGTACTTACGGCAGCAGGAGTTAAAATCCCACCGGGGTGGTAATTTTTGCTTTCTTTGATTTTTAAAATCTCGAAAGCAATGTTTTCACAAGTCCGCGCACTCTGCCACGGACCGTTAATGGGGTTTTCGCTTCTATTAGACTTTAACGGTCAGCAGATTCTGTTGTTGCCATTACAGTTCCTACTTCCCTGGGTCCCGGGTCCGGTCGGCCCCAGCACCGGTACTGGGGCCCGGCAGCTGGCGCCCAGATGCTCCGTGGACGCATGCTGTGGGGCGGGCATCTGGGTCCTAGGGACGGAGTGCGCCAGTCACGAGTACTGGCGAGGAATCCCCAGGGGCTCGCGAGTGCCCTGTTGTTTTTGGAGGTGGTCTCACTGTGCATTCAAGAAGAAGGAAAAGTAGGAGAAAGATAGTGGATTTGCACAGAAGAGGTTTATCTGATTTTTGAATCGTGGGTCGAATACTGAGGGGAAAACTGTAGAATTTAGACTGATAGGGTGTAGACAGGGTAGCCCAGAAACGGGGTAACCTAAATAAAGGTAATAAGGCAAGGCCGTGATATCGCCAAGGGACACCATCATTTCCTTTCTGGGAACGCTAACCACAGACAGACGGACCCCGGGAGAGCTGCAGGTGACCCCCTCCACGGGCAGCACCCCGGCCCAACCTGCCCTGCACGAGAAGACTGCTAACCTTGAGGATCCCAGCGTCGCCTACGCCATCCGCCCCAGTGGTGAGCAGGGCTCGTGACCCGTGACGTGTCCGTCAACAGAGCAGACTGAACACGAAGAGGAAGTGGCCATCTGTCCCATCCACCCCAGTGAAGGCCACACACCCTTCCTGAAATTCACCCAAAGCAAACAGGGTCTAGTTTGAAAAGCGCGTGTTTTGAGGATGTTGGGCCATCTCACAAAAGTAGATGTGGGAGAGGGGAGCCTTCTTAAGTTCAGAAGCTCGTTGTTTAGGATGAAAATAGCGTTGAGGGATGACAGACTTGGAGTCTGGGCCCCTGGTTGGCCACGACCTGGCCACCTGACCTTCAGCAAGTCACCTAAACTCCGCCTCGGCTCCCACTTGTCAAGGGGGCGGTGACTCCTGCCTGAGCCCGGGTGGGGGTTGGGGGGGCGCCCAGTTCAGGTAACACAGCGCACCTGACACATGTAGGGGCGGGAACCGCGGATGGCCTCTGCGGGGAGCCCGCCGCGCCCAGACAGCGCCTGGCGAAGAGGATCTGGGAGTCCTCATTTCAGAAACCAAGCTGTGGACAAAACCCTCAGCTGCAGCTCGGGCGCGGGTGCGCAGCCTCGGTGGGGGCTCCTGCTGGGCGTCCGCAGGTGCGCAGGCCACGCGGCCGCTCAGCAGAGCCGCCATGCTCTCTGTGCTGCGATCCAGACCCCGGGACAAAAGAGCCGGGCGGTTCCACACTCCGCATCTACAGGCAGGCTCGTCACTGCAAAGGGGCGCGTGCTGACCTGTGGGCGTGAGCAGCACAAGACGGGGGGCTGAGCGTGGAGGGCGATGGGGCGTCAGGGGTTCAGCGAGAGTGGGGAACTGGGTACAAGGGAGAACAAGAGCATTCCGGTGGCTGTTCACGGGCTGGACCTCACGGCAGGCGTCGGGGGCCAGCAGTGAGCCACAGACGGTGTGTTTAGGACCCGCAGGAAAGCTTACGGTAACCTAGGTGACAGCAGGGGGCGAAAGCAGTTTCCAGGGGAAGCACTTGGACGGCTCGTACAACAGAGATCAGAGCAGATGTGCAGATGCTGGTGTGCATGGGAACACGCGGGGCCCAGGAGAAAGGAGGCAGGGAGGCCGAGGGAGGCTGACCAGCCTCAGTTTGGGTCTCTGACTCAACGGCAACTGGGCCTCAGAGTGGTCTGGTGACACCCCCATTTCCTCCCATACCGTGTCACTGGAGGGAAATTCCTCAGGGGTCCAGACCCCCGTCCGCCTTCCCTCCTGGCTGGTGACCAGTCTCGCTCCAGGAGAAGCGCCCAGACAGAAAGGCCCTGCCCGGCCTGCTGCTACGCAGAGAGAAAAAACTCTCCGTGTAAAAACAGGTCATAGGAAGCTGGCCTTGGGCCTTGCTCTGTATTGTAAGTCATGTTGAGACGGGCCTTCCCGGTGCAGGGGGAGAGGGCCGGGCACACCCTCCCCCAGCAGGAGGCCCCTCGGTCCCGGCAGCCCGCCTCCGTCACCTGGGTGAACGCTGGGCCCTGCTGTCCCCAAGAGGCTCCGTGCCAGTGAGGCCGGGCACAGGCTGTCCGCCCCCCGCGAGGAGGCCCAGCAGCTGGGACAAGCCAGGCGGGGTCCAGAGTGGAGGCGTCTGGAGCCTGAGGAGAGGGGTGGGCGTGACCTTTCCTGTAGACGCTCCCCCCCTGGCACGGAGGGTTCTGGCCCACGTGTCTGCAACCCCAGGATGGTAAGTGCTACTTCCTGGAGGCACTGCGGAAACCAGTTAATATTTTACAGGCACCCGAAGATACAAACCCTGGGTCAGAGGAGAGTAACCCTCGCGGGGGCCTGGCCTTCTGGGACCGGCCCACGGGCACCCCCTCCTTGGCCCCGGCATGGAGTCATGCGTGCGGCATTACACGGGCATGTAGGCCACACAGCCCAGGGCGCCGGCCATCAGCCACACCTGCCCGCTCACCAGAGATCCGGGGTGCCTCGTGACCCGGGGCGCCGTTGACGGCGGGGAGAAGGGACACAGACGCTCTGGGTCTCTCTGGGAGGCAGGGCTGGTGGTCAAATGGCAGCACAATGTTTGTTCAACGCAGTGCATCTCACCCACTTCCAGAACGACTCATACATTCCTTGACATCAGGCATGATAGCTCACGATCGTTAGGCACGCGGAAGAAACGCGTCTGCTCGGGCCGTGCGTTTCCACGTGGCCTGGGGCCAAAAGAGCTTAGTCTGAGTCTTAACAACAAAGATAAACCCGTGTTTCTTTCCCAAAACACAGAGAACATCCGAATCCTAGGACTGTTGATCTAAAATCTCCAGGTTCGAACTCCCAACCCGAGTGGTCCCACGGGACACAGCGGGCCTCACGGGCACCTTGTCTTCACACAGGCATGCAGCACAGGACTGAGCGACTTCTTTCCGGAACCTTCCAGGTTGCAATCAGGGAAAAGCATGCTACGCTCTGTCACCCACCCACCATGGCCCGAAGGGGACATGGCTCGGAGCTGTCTGGGGGCCCCCTGGCTCTCCCTGGCACGGAGGGTTTGCACTTCTGAGACACAGTGGAGAGACTAGTGAGTGGCAATCGTAGGGACAGAAATGGCGGGAAGACGCGTTGCGGGAGAGCAGGGCGCAGTGACGGGGCTGTGGGTTTGGACCCAGGAAGCCGGCAGCAGCCGACGGGATGGGGTGACCACGTGGCAGGTGCCAGCTGGACACGTCAGCACTGTGGCCTCTTCGTGTTCCCGCTGCACTGAGGTAGGGACATGACTGAGCTCCTTGTTTGCAGATGACGAACCTCTGGGGTCTAGAGAGCTCAGGCGTCCCCGTCGAACGATGGCTCCTGAGTTCTGGCTCCAGCTCGGCCTCAAACTGGCCTGGGGACTTGGGGACGACCCCCAGTCCCTTCTGAGAAGGGACTTCCCCGTGCACTGAGGCCTGGCTTTAGTAAGGAAAAGCGCTCCATCCGAAGGTCAGAGGGGCACCTCTTCCTGCATTTCAGGCCTTTTAATGCTCGCTCTCCTAGTAGAAAATACATTAGCGACAGCTTCACAAAGCCTTCCTTCTGCGTAAAAGCCACCGAGAGCAACAGCAAATGGTGACGCTTTACACGGCTACATCGTGCAGTGAAGGCCCTTTTCAATCCGTTCCTGGAAAATGGCACTTAAAGGACTAATTAATTACAGGGGTGCCTGGGGGGCTCTGTCAGTTAAGCGTCCGACTTTGGCTCAGGTCATGATCTCACGGTTCGTGGGTTGGAGCCCCAAGTCGGGCTCTGTGCTGACAGCTCGGACCCTGGAGCCTGTCTTTGGATTCTGCGTCTCCCTCTCTCTCTGACCCTCCCCTGCTCATGCTTTCTCTGTCTCTTTCAAAAGTAAATAAACTTTGAAAAAATAAAGGAATAATTATGTAACAAGCAATCAAGAGCGCAGCAAGCACACGGCAAACTCAGCGCTGCCGGAAGCTGCATTGTGCCCTTGAGCTTTCTAAGCAGTTTCTGTGCAGCATTTGGTTTCTAAGTGGCGCCTTTAAGGCTTAAACGGATCAATAGCCTCTCAGAAGGCACTGACTCATTACTACCAGGTTGAGGCCTTATGGTTTTTCTGTTCCATCAAAACCTAGATCGTCCGGGATGGCCTTGCATAGGCTATAAAGTGCTTCCCCGGTAGACGGCTATAAAATTACCCCGAGGTGTCTTAACCCTTCACACTCCATACACACCACAGCGTGTCTCATCGCGGATTGCGACGAGGGGCGGGAACAGCTAAAGCCGGAGCAGAACCGACTTGAGAGAAGAAAGCAGCAGGATGCACGGGAGAAAACAGGCTTCGGGCAGAAAGCCCGACTCTAGTCCCGTCTGCCTTCGGCAGCGAGGAGGCCTTGGACGGGCCCCCTGGCCTCTCTGGGCCCCGTCTGCTGTCCTTCCCGGGGCTGGAGGGGCTGGAGGAGGGCGGCTCCAGGCCCGGCGGCCGCCACCAGCGCTGAGCCCCCCGGGCTGGGCACGGGCTCTGCACACCCGCGCCTCTGGACTGGAGCCTTTCCTGACAAGGTTTAGGCAGAGCCGCCCACACGGTTAAGACTGCTGACAGCCGCTTGCCGAAGCCAGAAGCCAAGTCCAGGATGAGATGCTATGAAAACTCCCGATGTGAGCATCTACCTGGGGCTCGGTGCCAGAAGGAGCATCGAAGCCACAGGGCGGAGGGAGCCGGACTGCGTCCTGTGTGCGCGCACGTCCGCACCTGTGTGCACACGCCTGTGCATGCCTGTGCTCTCGCTCCCTCTCGCCTGAGACCTAGGGCACTAGCAGGACACACACGTGCTGTCCTCCTTTGAAGGGGATCCTCGTACCTCATCTAACATACTTTGGCCTGAGACCTTTCTAGAGCGAGACACGGTCCGCGTGGGAAGGAAAACCCCACAGGCCGTCGGAGGCCTGTCTTCAGGACGAGCAGGCGCAACGGCCTGTACAACAAAGGTGGGGCCTTTGGTTCGGGCATACGGCGTCCCCAGCGCTACAACGGTCCCCAGTGCGCAGTAGGTGCTCAACAAATCACTGCTAAGTGAATGGGAGACAACAGAATGAGACCATGAAGCAATCCTCCCAGCCATGTCTGCACACACACACACACACACACACACACACACACACACACCAAGGCACACGTGTGCTTGGAGACCTGTCACTGTTCTGTGGCCTCACACTGAATGACAGCAATGTGTGGGGAGGCCTGCGGGGAGGAAAGGCCAGGAGGTTTGTCCAGCCCGGGGCACCATGAGGGGCATTTCAGACCCAGGGCCACTGAAGGCCCATGTCTGGGCAGAGCCCCCTGAAAACGGAAGCCCTTGCTCAAGAAGGAAGTGGAGAGGAAGTGAGGGTACTCACGCTGGTTGGGGCGCTGAGCATGGAGGGCGGCGGCCAGAGTCGCGGGTGCCACCCTCAGCTCTGCGCTGAGCCTCCAACACTCGGCCGCAGGGGACCAGAGCAGATGTGGGGGGCGGGGAAGCCCCGGACGCGCAGCCTCCACACACACGCTGTATGCAGGCGCCCTTGGCCAAGACCAAACGCAGCCTCCGATGGGGCCGGGAGGGGATCCAGCGTGGAGGGGGGGTCGCAGCCCTTCAGAATGACCCAGCGTCCACCACCCCCCTGCTCAGCTCACCAGTCACCAGTTACGACAGGCTGGGTGACACCAGGCAGAAACAAATTACAGTATGTAATAGATGTCGAGGGGTGGGCGTTCTTCCGTGAGTTAATTACCTTCCCAGGGTGCTAATTTAGACATTATATTCTAATAAAACTGTCCAAATGTTGTTAAATAGACACACCGGAAGCCAGGCTACTCCAAGCAGCATCTGGTGCCGCGACTGGCCTCTGGGTGGAGGGCAGCTGGGTTGCCCGGGCAGGGGAGCCATCTCTGTGTGAGCCAGGCCCCCCCAGAGGCTGTCCTAAAACCTCGGCTCGCTGCTCTTCTTTCTTGCATGAAGCCTCCAGGCACCACTTGGGGCCTGGGCTTCCCTCCCTGCACGTTGCCGTGTCTGCCTTACCCCGGCCGCCGCCAGACACCAGCCGGGCCTGTGCTTAGTCAGGGGGCCTGGAGAGCCCCAGCCCGAGGACCAGGAAGACCTGCTTAAGAGGCGGAGGTGGAGACGCTGGGATTTGGGGCCCAGGGCAACGGCCTTCCGGGACCCCACCCGATGACAGGTGTCAAGGTCGTCAGGTATCACTCCGCTGAAGGAGGTCAGGGACACACCCTGTGGGCTGAGTCGAGGTGCCTTCCTCGCGTTCCTCTTTGAGCCCATGTCATGAGAGCAAATGAAGCCGTGTCTCCGAGATGTAGGGTGTGAGGTGACTGGGTATCAGTAGCCCACGGAAAGGCAGCACCCGGGAACTTCTCTTTCTTCAGGAGCAAATCCAGCTGTGTTTTCATTTTTAGAGTGGTTTGACATTCGTCCCGGTTCTAATGTACTTTCCCAGTAAAATGCACTCTTCCTATAGCTGTACTGGGTGTTGCTAATCCTCCGTCAGGATGGATCTATGGATCTGTATTTATATATAGTGTTAGGACGGTTACCTAACGTGGCTTCGACCGTGGCGTTTCACCACATTTCAGGAAGTTCATTTGCCAACTCTGTGTGTTCCCACCCCTCTTCACAGAGCAGTTTCCAACCACCACCCCGAAATGGTTTAAATCCCTCTCTCTTCAAAAATAAGTCCCAACATACGAAAACAACAGCAGAATAAAAGAATCATCTCCCGTTTGGAATCGCACCACCTTTCACACAGCAACACAAAATGATGTGCTGAAGCTACAAATGCGTCTTGCCTGTCTCTGAAATGTAACTGATGGTCTGTATGTTTCTAGGAAGGACAGTGTGGCTGGTGGTGACACTCACACATCTCTGGTCTCAGCTTTTCCAAGCTTAGTACATTTTCAGACACCAAAGAACCAGAATACAAACAGAATAAAAACCACCACAGCACCCTCCCTGCCGCACGCACACACCCCCGACACACACACACCAGGCTCCTAATTCTATTAAATCCCTGCTTTAATGTGTCTGGCCTTTCAGGCAGCACAGGAGGCTGGGTCAGTCCTGGGACTGGGCGCATCTCTCCTGTACAGTCCAGACCCCGCTGCTGGTCGGCTGCACGGTGACGAGGCGGTCGGAGCCGTCCCTCCGCGGCTGCAGCAAACATGAGCCCCACACACTCTGCCAACGACACCCAGGCCAGAAAACGTATTTGCGAGCTTCCCAGGACGCACGGGCACGGTGGCACATCGACGCCCCTCGTCAGCAAAACGCTGCAAACCACGGACGGGGGCCCCTGCTGCTAAAAGCTGAGCAGGGAGGGCGCGCGTCCTGGAAACACGGGGGAGGGCGGGGGCCCAGGAACGCCGGACAGGGCCCCCGGAGTGGCCGGGGGGCGGCTGGGGGGGTGGGGAGAACGGGGTGCAGGACAGAGACCGCCTCATACCCTCTACCTCGTCTCCTGGCCTGGGGCAGAGGCTGTGTCCTGAGAACCTGTCTGTGTGCCTCTAACCCCCTCATAACACAGACAAGCCTCTCGGGCCAAGAGCCACACCCGTTTTACCCTCGTGGACCTGAACACGCCACGTGGCGCACAGTCCACGAGCTTCAAAAGATTCATCAGGCATTTGCTGCATTTGGGAAGCCTGGCGGCTCTACAGGTTTTGCTTTTATAGCAAGTTTAGCCAAAATGTTAGGTTTCAGGCATCCGGGCACCTGGACGAGAACGAGGGTATCTGTAAATACTCCTTGGCAAAGGCGCCAGCGCTCACGAGGCAGGAAACAGAAAGCTACTCTCCGAATGTGGAGAAAGTAACAAACAAGACACAAATAAAAAATATAAAAGTATAGAATTTATTTTCCATGGGTCCCTCTTTCTTTTTTTAAAAAAATCTTAATGTTTATTTATTTTTGAGAGAGGGAGAGAGAGAGAGACAGTGTGAGCAGGGGAGGGGCAGAGAGAGAGGGAGACACAGAATCGGAAGCAGCTCCAGGCTCTGAGCTGTCAGCACAGAGCCTGACGCGAGGCTCGAACCCACAAACCATGAGATCGTGACCTGAGCTGAAGTTGGCGCTCAACCGCCTGAGCCACCCAGGCGCCCCCATGGGATCCTCTTTTTAACATAAAGTCACTTGATCAGTGAAACGTGCAGATTTTGGTGACCTTATGAAAATGTGTGTGAGCACACGCATGTCTCTTCGGATAACCCCATGCAGACTGGCCATGTCTCCTTCCTTCCCTTAGAGCAGGCTCCTCGGGGCTGCCTGGGGACCTCAGGAAATCCACACGCCTGCGCCCCATCCTGACTGCAGCTGGGGCAGTGGAGATGGGGGCCTGGGACTGCGATCCGCAGGAATTCTGGACGAAATGTGTGCAGCTGGTTGGCCAAGCAGCCAAGGGGACTCTGGCGTCAGCCCTGTCCCAGCAGCCACGTGAGAAGACACGGAGCCCGTGGGCTCCCCGCCAGCCGGCCACCAGGCCAATTCTGCACCCCGCTCGCGATCAGCACGGAGGTGGGAGGTTTGCTCTGCGGTTCCCCAGGTGTCCGGGGGCCCTGGGTGACGAGGGCTACGCCCCTGTGAGCCCTCCTTCCTCTGGGTTCCGGCTGCTGGCGGAGGAGGGGTGGCCTCGTGTGTCCGCATGATCGGGGCTGGAGGAGCCGAGCCCGCACCCGGCTGTCTGTTCCCTCCAGGGCGCGGGACGCGGCTGGGGCGGGGCCCCCACGGGGAGCCCTACCCTCACCACCCTTACTTCAAACACGGGCCGCAGGGGCGCCGGGGGCTCCCTCAGTTAAGCGTCTGACTCTTAATTTCAGCTCAGGTCAGGATCTCACGGTTTGTGGGATCGAGCCCCACGTCGGGCTCTGTGCGGGCAGCTCGGAGTCTGCTTCGGACTCTCTCTCCCCCTCTCTCTGCCCCTCCCCTGCTTGCTCACACCTGCGTGCACTCTCTCTCTCTCCCTCCCTCTCTCTAAATAAATAAACTCTAAAACAATACAAGACGAAGCCACAAGACCCACCACACTCACCACCATCTCCGGCAAACCCCTCGCCCTCACCCGGCTGGACTGCAGTGAGGACCAGCCTCTGTCTGAAACACTACTCTCACGGAGGGCCCCGCAGCGAGGCCCACCGCACCTGCGCCCAGGTCTCCCCGGCCCCTCACGGGAAGCCGCCGGGCGGTGGAGACGCTGGGCCGGGGTCCCTGGGGGGCAGCGCTGGCCGTGGGCCGCGGCTCTGCCCGGGGCGGGCCCCACGCTGCGGGGGGACACGGCGCCGTGATGAGCGGGGGCCGGCCGCTGAGTGTTCTGAGCCCACGGCCACCGAAGGTGCAGACGGTGGGCTCCGGCTGCTGACCACTGACCACCGACCACGGCCACGTCCCATCTGCCCGCAGGAGAAGCACCAGCACCACCCACTATTTTCTGCGTGGTTTTTAAAACTTTTTTAAATGTTTATTTTTGAGAGAGAGACAGTGAGAGCGGGGGAGAGGCAGAGAGAGAGAGAGAGAGAGACAGAAAGACAGACAGATAGAATCTGAAGCAGCTCAGACTCCGAGCTGTCAGCACAGAGCCCGACGTGGTGCTTGAACCATGAACTGTGAGATCACGACCGGAGCCGAAGTCGGTCGCTGGGCCGGCTGAGCCCTAGGCGCCCCTTTCTGGGCGATTTTATTTTATTATTTTATTTTATTTTATTATTTTATTTAATTAATTAATTAATTAATTTTTTTAATGTTTTATTTATTTCTAAGAGAGAGAGAGACAGCATGAGCAGGGGAGGGTCAGAGAGAGAGGGAGTCACAGACTGAAACAGGCTCCAGGCTCTGAGCTGGCAGTCAGCACAGAGCCTGACGTGGGTCTCGAACCCACGAACCGCGAGATCATGACCTAAGCGAAAGTCGGGCGCTTAACCGACTAAGCCACCCAGGTGCCCCTGGGCAGTTTTAAAACAGGGGAGATCTAAACCAAGTCCCAGCCCTCATTACGGCACAAATCTGACTCTGCGTGGAGCTACAAACCGCTGCTTTAATAAAATACGGGACAGCTTGGGACCGTTGCTGGGTTTTAAACCGTACAACACGGATCAGAGAACCACGGCGTCCTCAAGAGAAACAGCCGGGGGCTCTGAGCAGAAATTCATTTCCTGTAAGAAGAGGCTGTGGCTACAGGCCTCAGAGAAACCCCCTCACACTCTGGAAGGTGTCGGCCTCTTTGTCACCGTCCACAAGCCACTGACCCCTTTTCCGAGTCGGTGTCGGCTTTGCTGAGCTGTCTCATGGCATCTAGACGGTGCTTTCACGCTCCTGCAGGCAAAAGATGTGAGCGCTTTCTGAGCTTCCTATTTCCCTCCAAGGAGGGCTGCTCTGCAAAGGCCTGTGGCTGCTGAGCTGTCCCCAGGCGCTCGTGAGGCTGGCCTGGGACAGGGCGGGGGCGTGCCCGGGCCTGTGGCCCTGTCCCCTGCTCCAGGGGCCTCTGATAGGCAAAGGCGAGCTCCGGGGGGCTGTGAGGACTGGTGATCCGGAACATGTGATCTGAGAGCTCGCACCTGTCACTCCACAGGCCCGCCACCCCCGGGAAGTCCCGTTTCTCGCATTTAAACCGGGGACAGGACACTGCTGTGCTCAGTGTGGCGGAGGGACTGAGAAGGACGTTGTCAGGCTCCCCATCACGCGCAGGGAGCGCCCGGACCACGGACACGGCCCTCCTGCAGAGCCCGCCATCCGTCCGTCCGTGTCCTTCTAGAAGACACATCTGCCTGGGGGAGGGGATTAGTGAGGCCTCTGAACAGGTTTCATCGGAGTCCTGAAAATATGTGTCTGATCCCAGAACGGGTGTCACACGAACATAAACTCCTGGGCTGAGGGGTTCAGAGGACTATCGCTTGTTTAAAATAACCTCTGGGAACAGAGTAGGGGCTCCTGACTGCCCACCTCCTGAGGGCAAGGGTGTCATGGAGCAGAGTCCCCAACATCGGCCACCACACATGGACTCCCGGTGCGAGCAGGTGGTGTGTGTGTGTGTCTGAGTGTGTGTATCTGGGTGTGTGTCTGTGTGTGCGCATGTGTGTATATCTGGGTATGTGTCTGTGTGTGTGTGTGTCTATGCGTGTCTGGGTGTGTGTGTATCCACGTGTGTGTGTGTGTGTGTGTGTTGGGTGGCCATGAATCAGGCCCTCAGGCCCTGAGAAAGTCTCTCCGGCCCCTGCCCTCCTCTCCCCTCCTCCCCACACTTTTCCCCTTTGTTATTTGCCTTTCAGTATATTTTTTATATTCATCTCTACCATAACACTAAGCATGCAACGTGGTTAATCACTTACTATGAAAAAAACCTTATTTTCCTTCTTTTGTTTTGGAAAATGTTAACCCCTTCACTCTCAGAGAAAGTGAATTACTTAAAAGGGAATCAAAATCCCACGGAGTTTTGTGACATGAGCAAGCCTGTCTGACACTTGTGTGGAAGGCGCAGGACGTCCAGAACCCACCACGAGTTCTCCTTCATAATTAAAAATTTGTTTATGTTTGTTTATTTTTGAGAGAGGGAGAGAGTTCATGTATGAGTCAGGGAGGGGCAGAGAGGGGGACGGAGGCTCCGTAGCGGGCTCTGAGCTGTCAGCGCAGTGAGTCCAACGCGGAGCTCAAACCCCCGAACCCCGAGATCATGATTCGAGCCGAGGTAGGACACTTATCTGCCTGAGCCACCCAGGTGCCCCTACGGCCACCGTGATTTTAATGAAGGAAACCAGAGAGGACTCACTCTGCCCAAAGTCAGGGTGACTCTCCGGCTACAGTGATCCAGAGAGTGCGGTGTGGTCCTGGTGGATGGAGCAGAACCTCAACCCGGAAACGACACGCACAGATGTGCAGAGATGACTTCTGACAAAGGAGGAAAGCGGTGTGGGGGAGGAGTGACCCTCTGTGTGACAGCCGCCTGAGAACAAGGGGGACCTTCCCAGGCCAGGACCAACCACAAGCCAAACAGAAAACCTTCAACCTGCACTTGAGGCTACAGAGAAATTAACTGAGTGGACAGATGTCAGTGTCACGTGGGAAACTACAGTACAGGGTGGGGACTAGAGAGAAAGGTCTCCAGGATCTGAGGCTATGCAGACGGTTCGCACCCTCCTCCCCCATCGCCACCCAGAGAAGGAAAAATTAAACTGATCTCATTAAATGAACAACTGTGTCTCCACAGAACCCCCGGTGCATTAGATGAAAGACGAACACGAGAAAACGACGGCAAACCGCCGGGACCAGAGTCTAGAACACATAAAGAGTGATCAAGACCAAACACCCAGTTAGATATGAGCAGGCTCTTCACTGGCGGGACACAGACGGCAGTCTCACTCGTGAAAACCCCCAGTGAAAACCCCCAGCATCGCTCTCCAGGAGGAAATGCACATTAAACTCACCGCGTCACGTTAGGACAGCTAAAAGAAAAAGCAGTGACGGTGCCGAATCCTGCCCAGGGGCCACTCCTCCCTTGCTGGTGGGAACGCAAAACGCTATTCTAGACAAGAGTGTGGCTGTTTTTAAAAATAAAATTAAGCATGTGCTTACCATGTGACTCAGCAATTGAACTCTCGGGCATTTATCCCCAGGAAATGAGAACGATGTTCACACGACAACCTGTCCGTGGATTTCCAAAGAAGTTTTATTCTCAGTAGCCCCAAGCTGGAAATGATCCAGGTGCCTTTCAGACAGCGAGTGGTTAAAACCAAACCATTCAGAGTGTCCATCCATATGATGAAACACCGGGCAGCACCAAGAAAGAAAGAGCAGCAGATACATAATCTGCTGGGACAGATCCGAAGAGAACCGTGCTTAGTGGAAAAAAGCCAATCGAGGAAAGTTTGCATATTGTATGACCCCATTTCTACAGCATTCTCGAAATGATGAAACTGTAGAAAATGGAGACCGGGACTCCGCGTGCCAGGGGCTGGGGTGGGGGAGGGTGTGCGTTGACTGTGGCTGTAAGGACAGGCTGTGGAAACCTGAGATGGGGCTGCCTTAGCGACTGTTGGCGACCATGTGATTCAAAGAACATTTACAAGTTCGGGTGGAAGAGAAAATCACAAGGAAGCCTGGGGTCTAGTTTTCCGCACAGAGTCACTGCCGTCACCGGCCAAGCAGCAAGAAAGACCCAAGGTTCAAAACCACCACAGAGGAATTCAGTGGCAAGTTAGAGAGCAAGTAACTTTTCCTGAACTTTCTTATCTTGGGGCAGAGGTGTGATACTCGAGGAAGATTGTCACAGTGGATTTGAACCGAGTAGCTTGGTTTGACCCCAGGTTAATAAGAGTAGTCATTTCAGAACAGCTACATCCTTGAGAGTTACTGCTAAGCGATATCGCACAGTAATTTGTAACTGGTCTCTTTCCCTTCTGGTGTTTGTTTATTTCACTTAAAAAAAAAAAAGGAAACTTCTGATGGGCACTTTTACTTGTGTAGTAGAAAACACATCAGGTTGCCCGCCTCCATGCAGGCCACCTGGCCTGCCCCGGAGGGCTGCTCTGCCCCAGGCTTCGCAGCGCCGGACACCAGGCAGTGAAGTCCCTCACCTGCTCCCTGACTTGAAGGCCGCGGTCTGGAAAGTGTCTCCCTGACCTTGGCCGTTAAAATCTTCTCAGATAACCAGAGGTGTTAGGCCGCTCCCTACACTTCCCTTCCAGCGCGGGGGTCCCTGGCTGCATGCGCTGGGCCCCGGGGCCCCTCACACCCCTCTGCGCCCTGCCAGCTACCTCACAGCGCGGCACGGACACGTGTTGCTGATTCTCCCGTTGCCGCAGCTGGAAAACAGGAACCAGATCGCGCTGTTTCCTGCCAGAGTCGTACCGAGGCCCCCCCACAGAAAACCCCCCAAACCACGGGCACCCCCACTCCGCCTTCCGATACACGGGCGGCAGTAGATCCTGAAAGAAACGAGGCGCCGCCACCAGCGTCCCTCAGGACCCAGGGCCACCTGGGCGCCAGCGCCGAGGGAGCAGAGCGCACACCCTGGGGTCACCGCCCGCCCGCGTCGGGCCCAGGAGGGGCGCGGCCGCCGGGTCACAGGCGCAGGTGGGCGCGGGCGGCGGCAGGTGGCCCCTTCGGCGGCCAAGGCGGCTCAGATGGGCCTGGTGGCCACAGGTGACGCGTCCCCGGGGCTGGGACAGGCCCGAGAAAGCGGAAGCCAGGCGTCTCCGGTCCCCGCCCCCGCGATCAAAGGGAAACTCGCTTCGTCTGGGGGTGGGGGCGTCCGCGGGGCTCGGCGCGGCGATCAGACACGGACCCCCAGCGCCCGTCCCCACGCGAGCCCCCTCTTTTGACCTCCGTCACCTCCCACCCCGAAACCCCACCCCCACCGCCACCCCCAGGCCGCCCGCCAGCGACCACACCTGCAAACCCGTCGGGTGCCCGCGCCCGCAGCCGTAGACCCGCGTCCACACCCGCGTCCACCTACCACAGGGAGACCTCGGGCGGCCTCCTGCGCGCCACCTGCGCCGCTGCCCCCGAGAACCCCTCGTCCCGGGTCCCCGGTCCCCGCGGTCCCCGCTCCGGGCCCCTCCAGCCCCCGCCCCGCCGCGATCACCCACCGCGCGCTGGCCGCTCGGAGGCCCGGGGGCGCCGCGGGGTCCACGCCGCCCCTCCGCTGCCCTGGTCCCACGCGGTGGCGGCCGGGTCTCGGAGCTGCCGGCGCCGCCTTCCGGGGAGGGAGACGCGGGCCGCCAGGGCCGCAGGCTCGTCCTCGCTGGCGCGCCGCGGAGACTGACGGCGGCGGCTCCGGGGCCCGGAGCGCACCCCGCCCCCCGCCCCCGCCGCCCGGCTTCCTGCGAACCAGGTAAACCCGCCCCGAGCGGCGCCCGCCCACCTGCCGCCCCGCCCCGCGCCGCCCGGACCACCTCGGGGCGCCGCCTGGCCGCGCGGGGACCCGGGCGCAGAGTCGGGGCGGCGGGGCCCGGCCGGCCGGGGCCGCCTCCGAACCGCTTCTCTGGGAGCCCTTCCCGGGCTAAGCCTCGGAACACCCCTCCCCCGCCGTCGCCGGAGGCACCCGAGATAACGTCTCCCGGCCCCATTGCTCAGCGGGGCCACTGAGGCGCAAAGCGCGGCCGCCGGCCGAATCCGCCCGAATCCGCCCGAATCCGCCCCCACCCCCACCCCCACCCCCACCCCCACCCTCGGGCGCGGGGCGGGGGCTCGGCCGCAGGTCATTCGCTTTGCCCGCGCCCGGGGCTGCAGCGACCCGGGGCTCAGGCGGGCGCGTTTCCGCAGCGGCGGCGGGAAAGAGCCCGAACACCCCGAGCGGGCGGGGCGCCCCGGCCTGCACCCCGCGCCGGGCCCCGGGCCCGAAGGGCGCCTGCCTTCGCCCAGGAGCCACCTGGACGCAGAGATTCGATGGGCAGACGGGCTTCCCCTCGTCCCCCCACCCCCCGGCGGGAAGTCAGGGGTGCGGGGAGAGCGCCGGTGCCCCCCACCCCCCAACTCAGACGGGGCCAGGGGACCGCATGGTTAGGGGAAGGGGGAGGGGAAGGGGGTCTGTGCGGGGCCGAGGCAGCGTCCGGCCCGCGGTGGCCCCGCCGTCTCCCCGCAGCCGCCACCGCGTGGGCCCCGGGGTCCAGCCGCCCCCGCCCGAGGCTGCTGGTTCTAGAGACACGCGTCGCGTCTGGTCCTGTCCTCAGGGGACAGGTGACGGACAGGACGGTTCTGTCTGAAGTGCGGGGGAGGGCGGGGGCGCAGACCCCCCATCTTCCCGCCTCCTGCCTTGTGCTCCGGGTCAGAACCGGGTGAACCCTGAGGGCGCACCAGGCGGCTCCCAGGTCCCTGACTCGCCCCACCCCCACCCCCAAGCTTCTTAACGTTCAGACCAGGGCAGCCCAGAACCGGGGTTCCATTTGGGTGTCTGTTTGGGCATCACAAACAGCCCCTCCTCCCCTCCCTGGGGTGCTGCCCTGCAGACTTCAGTGAAGGGGGGAAGGGGGCGAGTGCCATCCGCCAGCGGCCTTCTTCCTCTTCCGGCTGCTTCTGCTGCTTTCCAGGGGTTTCTAGAAACTTCACAAATGCCAGCAGTGGTTTTCACAAATGTCCAGCTTGCCGATTAAAGCGTCTTTTAAAGTATTTATGAAATTCCACTGTGTGTATGTTTGGGGGGTACCGTGCCCCTAGATTCATACCCACGGGTCCTTGAAGGAAAACGTGTGTGAAGGAGAGAGGGACACTGTTCGGGTCAGCGACAGAGGGGCACTTGGAAGGGCCCCCCTCGGGCCCCCCGCGTCTGCATCTCGGGGAGTCACGCGTCATGTACAGGTGGCCACGCACCCTTAGCAACACACGGACGTTCCTCTCGCTGGATTAACCTGAATCCGGCCTTTTCACAAGGAAGGGATAAACGATCCCCCCTCGGTGCCTCTTTAATGTTTCTGAGAAGACGGCTTTGCAATCCCGGCCGAGCCGAGGACGGTCAGGTAAGGAGGGCAGGGCCCCTGGGCACCTCGTGCTGCGCGGACTGGAGCGCGCTGTGGTCGCGCACACTCAGGAATTTTCGCTGGGAGGAGCCGGGCTTCAGATGTCCCAAGCGGGAGGAAGGAGGGTGACCGAGCGCTGCCCAGCAGACGGGACGGCGCGCACGCTGAGCTCTTTATTCTCCTGATGACAGACTTCAGCTTTGGTTGTATGTTTGCCTCGACAAGGACGGGACCTCGTCGGCCTCCCGGGTTGTGATGAACAGCCCGCCCGCGACGTCCGCGAGGCCGAGAAGGTGGCTGCACCGGCGGAGGGGGCTTCCCACGTCCCGCCAGGGCGGGCTCGCTCGGCTCAGGTCACGGACACCGGAAGGTGCAATGAAAACGAAACGAAACAGAGCGCGTGAGCGCGGACGCACTTGAGGGTTCCGACCACACGCACACACACCGCGCCCCACACCCCTCTCCCTGCCGCGGGCGTCCCTGCGGCCTCTGGTCTCCGCAGAGGCTCCGGGCACCAGGGCTCCCTGCTGTGCTGCGTGCACCAGGGAGCCCAGGGCCGGAGAGCACCCTCCACGCCGGCCTCGGGGCGCACAGCCAGGTGGGGAGGGAGGCGGGCAGGCAGGCCCCCCGCCAGCCGGGAGGCACATGGCACTGCGGGCCTGGAGTTTGTGGAGCTGCTGCAGCAGAGAGCCCTCAGCAGGGGGAGGCAGCGAGGGGGCAGAGGGCAAACCCCCCCCCAGGGATGCAAGGTTTTCCGGAGCCAGGGAAGGGCTGAGGGCCGGGAAGCTCCAGGATGGTGGTCCCCGGCTGCCTGGGGGGCTGGGTTAGCGGGGGAGACGAGAGCGGGGGGGCCTGAGGGGCCTGGGGACCTGGGGGCGTGTAGCAGTAACAGGAGGTGGCAGGTCGCGCCTGGGCCCCCTGCGGCCAGCACTAAGGGCTTTCCTGGCCCCGGCCCAGTCCTCCGGCGGCTCCGGGACAGGACCTGTGTCCCGTGTCCCGAAGGGCCCGGGGGCCCAGCCAAAGCAGACACCCCCGTTAACAGTGTGCACAAGGGTGCAGGCAGGGAAGGCCCCTGACGAGAACTCGCTGCGTCGGGATCCCGCGGCGGGGCCCCTGCCAGGGCGGTGGAAGACGGCGGGGCGCGGCGGGAAAGGGCGCCGAGGAAGAGGAAGGGGTCTCACCGATACGCAGGCTTCTGCCGGGATGGCGCTGGGCCCGAGGCGCAGGTCTGAGGCAGGGGAGGAGAGATAAGGGTTCGGGGGGGCAGGCTGGCCGCTCAGATAACACCCCATCAGGAGCCGTTCGCCCGGAGCACGGCAGGCTGTTGGGGTATAAACAGCTTTAGCTCGTAGCCCCCTGCTCACGCCGTCCTGCCCGTGTGCCCGGCCCAGGGGCCTCCTCCGTAACGCAAGGGCCCTGGCGGGCGGCATGCATCTCTTTGGAGCAGCGGGGGGCTCACCCAACAGGACGATCACAGGTAGAATGACGGCCATTTAAGGACCTGATCCGTATAGAGAAGTGCCCAGGAGAAAAATAAGGCAGGGAGGGGGATAGCGCGTGGCGGGAACAAGCCCTGGGGCTGTCTCCAGGCTGTGGTGGGGGAGCACATTCCAGGAAGTGCAAAGGTCCTGGGGTGGGCATGCCCGGGCGCTCACGGGCTTGCGGGAGCCCACTGCGGCTGGAGGGGAGAGAAGGGGAGGGGCGGGCTAGGAAACGAGGCGGGAGATTGGGCCTGGGGCCTCAGCACGGAGCCTGAGCCGCGGGGGACTGAGTGACCAGGGAGGGGTCAGCAGCTCCCTTTCCGACGTGCCCGTTAGGTGTCTTAAGGGAGGCTGGGGGGTGTGTTTAATGGGGCGGGAGACCTGGGTGGAAGCAGGAATGGACGGGGCAGGTGGGAGGAGGAACCCGCCAGCGGTTCTCGGGAAGGTGGCCACGTGCGGCGGGAGCCCCGGGATTAGCGGCATGGAGGTCTTGGGTCACCTTCACCAGGACCGGGTGACGATCTGAGTGTGGGGGTGACAAGCTAAGGCCGTGCCCGCACACCCTCCTTTCCGGGAGGGGTGAGGTCACAGGGGGGAGGGGAGCAGGGGAGTCAAGAGACACTTATCATTTAGGACGTGAGAAAGGACAGCCTACTGGCACACTGATGGAACCTTCCGGAGAGACGGGCCCCTCGCTGCCTACACTCCTGTTTGAAAGTGCTTCTCAAGGACTGTAAAGTCCCTCCTGAACCCTCTTTTACACTCGTGGGGCCCAAAGCTCATAACATTTTGGAGCCCTTTTTAAGAAACAGAACAGAAGAACGGGGGTCAGCGGGGGCGGGAGGGCCTTGCCGCCCGGCGGCCCTGGGGTTGTGGGAGGTGAGCGACTGAGCCGCCGGCCGGTCTCTCCCCAGTCCTTGGACCAAGCGCTTAGCACGTCTGTGGCTTCATTTTTCATAGTGCAGGTCGGATGAGGCTCAGAGGCGTTTGGCACTTTCGTGAATCCCCTTCGCCTTCCGGAAGCATTGCCACTTGCACGTCTGTTTCATGATAGGCTCAGCACCATCCATGACAAGGAGGTGATTCTGTGCTGGAAGCTTCCGGCTAAATAGTGCGAGATGACTGCAGCCTGGGAGTTTTGCTGAAACAAGGATTCTTCGTGACTTTTAATTATGCCACACCTGACACTAGTGTTCACGCTAACGGGGGTAGGAAAGAAACCTCGCCGCGCTCAGCGACTCTGCAGCTCTGCCTCTCGTCCCGGGGCCGAGCGATTCTATGCATCCCTTCCCACAGCGGGTCGGTGCCACAGGCTGTTGGAACAAGCGCACGGGACCGTGCATTACATGGGGTCATCGGTGGTTTTATCTCTTCGGCAGCAGAAATACGATCAGGTTTGCAGAAAGGACAGCAGTCTATTCTGCGCCCGAGTTGAAGAAACATTAAATGTCCCTGGAGTCCCGTGTCCTCAGACGTGGCCTCGCTAATTACCCCGCGAGCCATCGGTGTGACAGAACTCCAAGTGTCCTGCCTCCTCCTGCCCACGCGGGCATCCCGTCCACCCCAGGAGGACTCGACGGCCAGCCGGGGCCCAGGACGCATCCGACCCTGTGAGCTCACCCACATCTCCGTGGGTGACCAGTACCTGCTTTCTCTCTTCTCAGCCCTTCCTCCCAGCTCCATCCCCTCTCACCTGTCAGCCCTGTGTCCCATGGGGCGGCTGGGGGCCCCTGGGCCCCGTGCTTTGCCCTGCCCGTGGAGGGCTGCGGTCGGTCCACTGGGACATTTGAAGTCTTGGGACCACCCGTGGCCTGTTCACCGAAGGCAGCGGGGTGGGATTTGTTGATTGGCTTGGGCTTTAGCCCCAGAGCCGGGCACTGGGCCAGCTTCCCGGAGCACATGTGCCCCTGGAGGCTGCACCCAGGTGTTGTCACTGACAGAGGGGACATTGGCCTCTGAAAGGTGACTTCCACAGCTGAGAGAGGGCAGGACACTACTTAGGGTGTCTGCACATACGCTCACTTTCCAGAATGGCCAGGAGACACCTGCACCGAGCCCTGCATGAAAGGAAGCCAATCTTACAGACTCACAGCAGCCCTTGGCTCTCGCCCTGGGGGAGGTAAAGCCCCCCCACCCCACCTGGGGGGTTCCTCTGGGGGTCTGGAGACCCAGGGCTGCCCCCATTGCGTGCTAGAGGGAAACAAGGACTGGCTGTAAAAGAGCGGGGGTGGGGGACAGAACAGCCCGGGCTCCGGGCCCACATGGTCCCCCAGGGCCTCGCGCTGGGATGCCTTCCCACCAGCACGGTGCGAGGCCACTTTCCGGCTGGAGAGACCGAGGTGCTCGCCTGGGAGTGAGGAGACTGTGGCTCTGAGTGTCTCCCCAGCAACAGCCAGGCTTCTGCCCTATTTGTTTCCTGTCGGTTGCTTAGTAACCACCCCGGGCTCTGTCTCAGTCACTGTGTGTGAGTCTGCCATCGATCGGGGACTCGAGCTCCACACTGAAGTGCTTAGCCCTGCGCAGGGGGGAGGCGGAGGAGCCTGTCCCGTCCGCCCGCAGGGGAGGCTGCGGAGAGCAAGCAGCCTGGGGTTGGTCTGAAGATCGGACACGCCCTCTGTCCCCATCTTCCCTTCTGTGAAGTCCCTGCCGGCCCCGGGCTCAGCCCCGTGGGGGAGACCCCTCAGGGCCCTGGCCCCCCGGCTGCCCCGCAACCTGGGTGAGCTGCTGGAGGGAGGCCCGCCAGCGTTTGGGCCCTCTCTGCCCGCGGACGGTGGCAGCTGCGCGGGAAGCTTGTCTCCTGCCCGGGGTGCTCAGTGCCCTCCGCCACTTGGGCTTGTCCTAACCTCCAAGGTCCTGCGGCCGCCAGCCCCCGGGTGCCAGTGGCCCACCGACATTGCGGAGCCGTGCGTCCACTTTCGCCGTCAGGGACGGCCCACCGCTGCCCGTCTCCAGTGCAGCCCGACCCATATTCATTCCGTGGAAAGTTGCTCGTAATAACATCACGCCCCTGGACCAAATTACGTATTAGGCACAAGCAGAAGAGCGCCAACGTGAACAACGACTTGTGCCGCACAAGGGCTGCGTTGGGTGCTGTCACAGGAAGGGCAGGAAGAAGGCTGCCTTCAGGTGTGGCTTGACCCGGCCGCTCAGGTGCCGTGACGAGGCCCCTCTGCTCCCTGGACTTTGCAGCTCTGCCTCCTCATTTAGATTCAGTGTCCAAGTGTGAGCCCCGGGCTTCGTCGGGTGGGGCTGGCTCTTTGCAGGGTCCACGGTGACCTGTAGGGAGCGTGTGACTATGCTGAATGGCAGCTGACACTTACGTGTGACAGGCACATGTGCCTGCAGGGACACAGGAGGCAGAAGTCTGGGCTCAGCCTCCACCGTGCGACACGCTGGCTGTGCGATCTGGGGGAGCTAGTCGGCCTCTGCGTGACTCCGTTTCTTCCCCTGTAAGTGGTGGTGCCGGCCCTCCCTGACCCCCGCCTTCCCGGATGCGGGGAGATGCTCACACAGGGCGGGGGCTGAGCCGTGTCTGCTGTGCGTCCATGCACTTCTTACACAGAGAAGAAAATAGAAACTGTTCCAAGCACGCGGAATAATCACGATGAGGCCAAGGGAGTAGACGGAGTCGGGCCGTGAGAGAACAGCCCTGATGCGTAAGACAGGAGTCGGGAGAAACACTCCCGGTGGCTGGGAGCGTGGGCGGGGAGGGTGCTTAAGACGCTTATTCCCTCAGGCAGGTTGAACCTTCTTTTTGAAACCCCGCCTGCTGTTTGCAGGTGAATTCGGCACTGATGATAGGAAATTACAGGGTGGAGTGAAAGGGGGAAGCATGTGCCATCCTCGGAGGGCTGGGGGCCCTTCCCGCTCAGCTTCGTGCTGCGCACAGACCCCTCCCCGAGCGAGCCTGCGCCCCTGCACACCTTAGCCGCGTCAGGGCGGGGGGGGTCCAGACTGATTGCCGGGGAAACCGAGGGAGACCCCCCAGCACTTCTCCCCCTGCCTCGCGCACACCTGCTCCGAGGCTGTACAACCTCAAACTCCAGTCACACAAGGCCACTCACTGGTTAAAAAGAACCTACATGTTTAACATTTAGTGGGCGATTTAGGGGCCTCAATCTGCCTTTCCAAGTATTTTCTGGTCCCAGTCTCTCTCCCCAATCCACTCCCCTTCTCTCCATATCTTTATATCTACATGCATGTCTGTAAGTAACACCTTACAAATGGCGGGATGTGCCATGGGATAGGAATCGGAGGTCGGACCTCGGGCAGCAGAAATGCCACCATGGGCCACTCAGCATCGGTGACATGCAGTGTCTCAGGTGAGTGGAAGTCTCACTTGAGGTCCTGAGGGGTTCAAAGACACTCATCCTGCAGACCAGGAGGAGCGTTATAAGTGCCTGTTGGTGCTTATGTGTGGGGACCAGTGCCGTCCCTGCCCTGAGCCCTGAGGACCTGCCCTGAGCCCTGGGGCCAGTGCCGTCCCTGCCCTGAGCCCTGAGGACCTGCCCTGAGCCCTGGGGACCAATGCCGTCCCTGCCCTGAGCCCTGGGGACCTGCCCAGGCCCGGGGCCGGTGCGTCCCTGCCCTGAGCCCTGAGGACCTGCCTGGGCCCCGGGAGCCAGTGCCGTCCCTGAGCCCTGGGGACTACCCACGAGCCCTGGGACCTGCCCTGAGCCCCGGGGACCAGTGCCTGTCCCTGCCCTGAGCCCCGGGGCCAGTGGCCCTGGGGACCTGCCCTGAGCCCTGGGGACAAGTGACATCTCTGCCCTGAGCCCTGGGGACCTGCCCTGAACCCTGGAGGCTGGAGGAGGGGACCCTTGGTGTGACAGTGGTTGGCCAAGTGATTGCTGAGCCAGGAGTGACTGGTAAGCACAACCTGCTTATAGTTGAAAGAAAATCCAGAGACACTCTTTTTTTTTTTTTTTTAAATAAAAAGCTGCAGATTGCACCCCTGAGGACTGATTCCTTGGGCACAATGTGCATTTTCACTTGCAGATGTTTGCGTTCTCTCCATATTCAAAAATCTGTAATTGTGCTGTTAGTTTGCACTATTTTGTGCTATTGTTTTATAATCCACTTTTCCTACTGAGTAGAGTATCCTAAGCTTGTTTCTCTATGTCCATAAATAGACCCCAACCTCCCCACTGCTCACCGTGGGGTGTGGGGACTGGCTGATGGTCTTGCTGGGGACTCAGTTCCTTGTGTGTGAGTCTGGTACAAAGGCCCCTGGCCTGTTACGCTAACCCTCCCCTGTCCTGCCTGGCTTTCAAGGTGTTAGAGCGTGTGCTGGAGCACTGGCCCCTAGAGCGCTACCTGGAAGCCAAACAGAGTAAAGACATCTGTGTGCAGACCCGTCCTCCGCCGTCCAAGGGGAGGAAGGAGCTCTCGTAACATGGGAGTCCTTACACCGAGGTCCTCCGGTGCGTATGAAGCAGCTAAGTGTCTGGGGAGGAGCTTGGGAAGGCATCGGGGCCAGAGAACCCGCACGGTGGGAAGGCAGAGGACCCCGGCCGGGGGTCAGGTCCTTATCTTTATGCGTCGTATCTCTTAGGATATGAGAGTTGATCCCCTTGGAGATGGCGGGCAATTTCCCCTTTTCATTTATAGGGTTCCTGGGTGGCACTTCCAGGGAAAGAGTCGGGCCAGTCCCTTCCCAGGAGTTCATGAGGATCTTTCATGGACGCATCTGAACTGCAACGGCCCACACTGGGAAATGAGACACATACGTAGTAATCAGGTTGGCAGGAAAGTGTGGGTGAGGCTGAGTCAGTGCCAGGCGCGTGCTCTCCTTGGACCTCGGGGCGTCAGGAAACTGTCTCAGGATCAGTGTGGGGCCCTGTGCTGTGCGCACATGTGTAAGCTCCATTTGCACGGTTCTGACTGATCCCGTCACACTGAATCACATCTTTAAAGTTATACCTGGAAAACATAAAGGCCTTTGGGGAGCTTACTTGCTTCCTCTGGCCTCTCGAGTCACTCAGGCAGTTTGTTCAGGGCACCAGGAGTCGGGCGTGAAAAAACTGATCTAATGCACGAAGAATCTATTCGTTAAGACAATATAGCTAAATATATTCACAGGCTTCTATCCTTGCAAAACCTGTGGGACGTGGCTTATAAATTAATCACTATTCCGGGAGGGGAAGGTAGATGACTCAGGGCTTTCCAGGGAGACAGAACCAATGTGAGGTGGGGGCGTCTGTGCATGGGAGCGGGTCCCTGGGGACGGTACCCCTGGGGACGGAAGGTCTGTCGTCGGTGGGCAGGCCGGGGCTCAGGCAGAGGCCAACGCTGCAGTCGGGGACAGAATTCCTTCTTCCCCAATAACCTCCGCTTCTGCTCCAAGGCTTCCAACGGATCGCATGAGTTCCACCCATATTCCCAAGGGTGATCTTTCTGCTGACCCCCCCGCCCCCCCATGGAAGGTACTAATCACGTCTCCCATGTATCTGTACGGCAACATCTAGGTTACTATGTGGCTGAATGGCTGGGCACGTAGCCTAGGCGAGTGGACATAGAAAATGCACCCACCACAGCGGTATTGATGGTGTTTCTAAAAAGACCCTGCAGATGTGTACGGACCGTCGCAGCTCACGCGGAGGCCCTAATGTCGGTGACTGAATTTATACCTGGGTCCCTTTTTCCTTATTAAAGTCCTGAGTTTACTGTTTAACTTCTGTGGCCACAGGATAAACAGACAACTGTTACAATGTATTTTGTTTGTCTCCAACTCTTAAGAACTTTAGGGAAATACTTGCCTTCAGGATACACATCTGGAGGCTTTGAGGAAATAGCACGAGGAGAGGCTGAAAGACGAAGCGCTCCAAGCGGCCGCTAAGACCTATGGGCCCCACTCAGTGGAGCGCGATGTGTTTCTTGCGCTAATGTGCGCCTCTGAACTTCTCTACGATGCCGAGTTATTCTCTTCCTGGACGGGGACAATCAGGTCCCCGCTGACTGTTATGAAAAATGTAGATGAAAGCAAAATTTCAAATGCTGTTTTACAAAAATCATTTGACCATCGCTGGCTTATTGTGGAAGTCGACGCGCGCTGTGGGTTGATGGATAGCTGTGCGGTCCCGCCTCGGCAGGTGCAATAATGGCCAGTTGCATGGAAAACGCAGCATACGCATCTGTGCGGCACACACTCGCCTCCGAGCGGAGCGCAGCCGCAGGCAGGCTGACGCGAAGGCGGAAGACAGTTGGAACTGGAGGCGTGTGTGAGGTTGCCCCCTGCCTTCCCCCAAACAATTTTCTGCCGCCTAACGATGCAAAGTCTGACATGATAGCGTCATAACTTGATTGGAAAGCTTTGATTCATGATCCAATGCTGGGAGCTGTTCGGGGGGAGCCCAGAGAGAGCGAGGCAGCACTGAGGGCATCAGGAAGGGACCGAGCCCGTCGCGGCTTCTCTACAAACTTTGAGACGCGGCAGTTGGAGACCTCCTCGGCTTGGGGTCCAGGACAAGCCCCCCAGGTAGCTTCCCTGGGCCTTATAGCAGCCACCTGCCCCTGGGGGGTGCCCGGCCCCGCCCTTCGATCTCTCCCGCCCTCCGCGTCTGGGGCAGTGTGCGACCCGACCGCGTGTACGCAGGGTCAACAGTGCTGCCTCCTCACTCGTCCCGCGGAGGGTCTCAGGCCTCCTCGGCGTGCGGGCTCGGGACAGAGCCAGCCCCCAGCGGAGACCGTCCTGTGTGCGATCAGCTTCTTCGCACGGGATTAGTTCATTTGATATGAATTCTCTGCTCAGGGCCTTTAACTATTTGTTTTCCTATGAGTTTATCGGCCTTTTTCTTAACGCTTTGTAAAAATTCTGTATTGGGGAAATCAGCCACATGTGATAGGAGTTGGGAAAAGGTGGTTCTTTTTGCCTTTTTACTTTGTGGGGGGATTTTACTCTTCTTGAAAATATTCATTAGTTGTGAGATGTAATCTTTTTTTTTTTTTTTAAATTTATTTATGAGAGAGAGAGAGAGAGAGCGGCAGGAGGGGGGAGAGAGAGGGAGACACAGAATCTGAAGCAGCTCCAGGCTCTGAGCTGGCAGCACAGAGCCCGACGCGGAGCTCGAACCCACGAACCGTGAGATCATGACCTGAGCCGAAGTCGGCCGGTCAAGCGACCTAGCCCACCGGGCGCCCCTGTTTATTTACCTATCTTGAGAGAGATCCTGAGCAGGGGACGGTCAGACAGAGAATCACGAGCAGGCTCCGCACTGACATGGGGCTTGAACTCATGAACTGAGCTGAAATCAAGATTCGGAAGCTCCACCACCTGAGCCACCCAGGTGCCCCTTAATGATGGAGGAGTTTGAACACACAGAAAAGGAGGCAGAGCCCTGTGGCCCGCAGGTGCCCCGTGAGGATGAGACAGACGGCGCAGTGCGGGGCTTTCCTTCCGGCCCTCCACCCTTGCTGTAACCTATAAAACGGCACAGGTGAGGCTGAAGCTCCATTTCCTTTCCATCCCTGCCTCTCTCAGGTTGGCGTGCGTCATCCCCACGCCAGCTTGGGTACTTTCCTGACACAGGGAGGTAAATATCATGTAGTTTCATTTCCCAGATACTTTATGCGTTTAAAACACATAAGTAGGAGTAGACCCTGTGCATCTTTATGCAGCTTGCATTTTCATTTCACATTTTGGTTTTCAGATTTATCTGCAACGTGCCTGTTGCTCTGGCTCACTCATTTTAACAGCTGCTGTCGATGCTGTTGTGGAAGCCAATCCTAGGCTTTCTCTTCCCTTCTGAGGGCTGTTCGGTTGTGTCTACTTTTAATATCAGAGAGTTTCCTGCAGTAACACTCTTGTGTAAGTTTGTGGTCATCGAGTGTGTTTTGCACTTAATCAACCTTCTTTGTTTTTGAATGTTTATTTATTTTTGAGACACACACACACACACACACACACACACACACACACACACACACACACACACAAGCATGGGAAGGGCAGAGAGAGAGGGAGACACAGAATCTGAAGCTGCTCCAGGCTTTAAGCTGTCAGCTCAGAGCCTGACTTTGGGCTTGAACGCAGGAACCCTGAGATGGTGAGCTGAGCCGCGGTCAGAGCTCAACTGACTGAGCCCCCCAGGTGCCCCTGCACTTAATCAACCTTCTTGATTGGACGCTTAGCTTCCTCCTTTTTGGTCTGTCTCCCTCCCTCCCTTCCTTCCTTCCTTCCTTCCTTCCTTCCTTCCTTCCTTCCTTCCTTCCTTCCTCTTTCCTTCTTTCTTTCTTTTATAATATATGCCTGAAGTTTATAGGTGTCTGCCTATCCTAGCCTTATCTCATAAAAGATCTCATGTTTGCTCATTTCGACTATTTAAACATTCCCTTCACGATTTGTTCTCTGACCCTTTTCCGTGTGTGTGGGAACATGTGTGTTTATGTGAGTGATTTCCAGATGGGTGCTGGGTGGGTGGGTCGCTACCTTTTTGCTACTCATTTCTAACGTGATTGCCTTGTGGTTTGATACCAGTTCTCGGGTCTTTGCCGGGAGTGGCTCTGTGATCTGGCGCGTGGGCGATTTCCATAACCGGTGTCAGCCGCATGGAGGGGGTGCGCGTTGCCTGGCTGTCGGCTGCAGCGTTCTGTGTGTGTCTTTTACATTAAAGCTTCATAGGCCTGCGGTTTCAGTCTCCTACACACGTACTCATTTTGAAAGCTTTTCACTTAAAACACATTTGAGACCCACAGAACGTTGTGAAACTCTCCGTAGACAGTTCTGTACCCGGCACCCCGCGCGCGGCCACGCTACACTCCCGGAAACCAGGAAACGAGCGCTTCTAAGTGCCCCGCAGACCTGGTTCACATTTCCCGTGTTGTCTCTCTGACGTCCTCTCCTTGGGCCAACAGCCGGCCCGGGACGCCACGCTGAGCCAGCGGCAGCGGCCCTGGGTCTCTAACTTCAGAGGCCAGCGTCCCTCCTTCCGTTCGTGAGCTTGCAGCTGCGAAGAGTGCTGGCCGGCCACTGTGCGGGATGGCCTTGCACCGGGCGGAACCGTGCTCTCCAAAGACTCATCTTCTTCCAGAATCTCTGAACGTCACCTGCTTTGGAAGTCGGGTTTTGCAGATGTAACTAGTTGAGTTAGAATGGGGTCATGCTGGATTGGAGGGCAGTGAGCCGTGTCTTTATGAGGAGGGGGTTTGGTCACAGACACAGGCCCACAGAGAGCAGGAAATCACTACCTCTTCTCCAGTCACTGATGAGCACATTGAGGCACCCAGAGCGAAGTCTCGCATCCAGGTCCACACGGGGCTCCCCACTTGAGAGCCTCGGCCTGTGCGCCGGGCCATGCGTGCGGGGTACATTTTACTCCAGGCGGATAGTAACCGGCCTCCTCCGTCCGGCTTCTCCTGGCGGGACTCTTGGCCGCTGGCTGTCACTGTTCCGCCGTCACGCTTCAGTTTGTTTCTTCTGAGCACTTGCTACCAGGTTTCTCGGTTGTGGCTCCTTCTGCACAAAGCCTGGAGTTCGTGAGACAGCAGGAGACACGGGCGCTCCAGGCCGCGCTGCTGCGGCCTCTACTCCCCGAGGGTCGGAAGGTTCTGTTTTTATCGCACGCGACTCTGTCCAGCATTCGTGGTTGTACCAGTCTGCGGGGAGAGGGGGAGGTCCTACTCCATCTTCCTGGCAGAGGACGTAGACAGAACTGGGTTTTTAAATTCAAATGCTCTTCAACCAAGACATATTTTAGGGGGCGCCTGGGTGGCTCAGTCGGTCAAGCGTCTGACTTGGGCTCGGGTCATGATTTCACGGATTGTGTGTTTCAGGTCCCGCGTCGGGCTCTGTGCTGATAGCTCGGAGCCTGGAGCTGCTTCAGATTCTGTGTCTCCCTCTCTCTCTGCCCCTCCCCTGCTTGCTCTCTCTCTCTCTCTCTCTGTCTCTCAAAAATGAATAAATATTTTAAAAAAATTTAAAAATATGTATTTTAGGACTTTTGTCTGTTGTCCTAATTTCCCCATCTCCTTTCTTCTTCTTCTTTTTTTTTTAATTTTTTAATGTTTTATTTATTTCTAGGAGAGATAGAGACAGCGTGAACAGGGGAGGGTCAGAGAGAGAGGGAGTCACAGACTGAAACAGGCTCCAGGCTCTGAGCCGGCAGTCAGCACAGAGCCCGACGCGGGGCGAACCCACGAACCGCGAGATCATGACCTAAGCGAAAGTCGGACACTTAACCGACTAAGCCACCCAGGCGCCCTATCCTTTCTAAATTTAGTAACATTTGAGGCTCAGCAGACACCTGACACAGGAGAACCCAAGGCCTCGGGAAGTTCCTTCTCCAAGTTTCTCTCCTGGGAACTCACGCATGTCCATAGCTTCACTCCTGCGGCAGGAGCTCCGCGCCCACCTCTTTCTGATCTGACACCACTGAAGCTATGGGACCCCAGGAAACATGCACCACATAGTATTATCTGCTCCCCAGGGTTCCCGGTGAGAAATAGGAGAAGGCAAGGAGTTTGGAAATGAAGACAGATAGACGGTGCTCTGGATACCCCTCCGGTGCTGGGGAGTTTGCTGACAGCTGGGCTCAGTTACACCCCTCAAGAGGGTTTCTGAATTTTTCGAGGAAGTGTTATTGTGACATTAAGGTATCTGCCGATACTCTTGGATTCGGTTAAATGGTGATCGATAAAGACCTACACACTAGCTGTTCTCACATTTTCACATGCCAAGGTGACTTCCAGAATGGCTTCAGGAGGAAAGGTAAATTTGGGGGCCAGCCATAGCCCCGAGGGGAGAGGCCACCTGGACTGTCCCGTTGACCTGCCCCTGACTCTTCCCCATCACCCAGATTAGCTGGTGGCGTCCCCGGCGTAATTATATGAATCCTCGTGCAAAGGCTTTCGAAAGTTCATCTACGTCACTGTCTCCCAGGGTCATCCTGTGAGGTCCACCCTTTCAGGTCACTTAATGTTTGTCCGGGCCTTAGTTCCCCACCATTTATGTGAATTTTTTTTTTGAACTTGATTTTCTCTTGGCGAGGTCCTTTTCATCTCTGAATTCCCGTGACTTTTCAGTTTGGAGGAAGGCAGCGTCTAAATGCACGGTTGTGATCACCGCTTTCTTTTTTTGTTGTGTAATTACGGTTATGTGAGAAAAATGCCTCCTCTTCTCAGGCAGGGCTTTCAAAAATGCAAATTTAAATGTTCCAAGTTATTTTGCTTCAATCCTAGGAGTCTTTATAAAGTGAGAGGCCAGTAGGATTATGAATCGTGTCATGGAGTTTTGGTGCCTTTTCAGCCTGTTCTCTACTGGGAAACAATAGACTGTATGTTCCATCCAAACACAACAGAAATTAATGTATCCAAATAATGTGCTGTGTGAATTGTTCACTATTGCTTAGCATTTTGGGCAGAATCAGTAATTAAAAACCGAGGAGTATAAATAGAATGAACTTGAAAAAATGTGAAACTCATGACACTAAGTCCAATTTTTATTTACATGAAACAGGGTGACCTTGAAATGTATTAGTAAGTATTGGTTATTGGTTAAAAACTCACTAAATTCCTTTGCATCATAAATATTGGAAATATATGAGGAGGGTATAGTGTCTCCACTTCCAGACTTTGAAAAGCTAAGGGAAAAGCCGCATCACCAGTCATTACCCACGGTGATGACTGGGGAGCCCTCACCCCAGCTCTGCACACAGCTGGTCTTCCAGAGCCTCCGTGGTTCTGCCCAGTGTGGGTCAGGCCCCCGCTGGGCCGCCACTGGCGGTGGACACGTCTGAGTGCTGTGTACTCGCCGAGTCGTTTTCTTCCCTCCACAGTGCTCGCCTGTCCTTGGGCCCTGCTCTCTCAGGTACCAGAGATGGTCACGAACCCCCAGCTCTGGCCTCTGGGGAGTGGCTGACCATGTCTTCTGAGGTAAGACCCCCTCTGCCTTCCTCCCTGATTCTCTCATCTCCCAAAACTCCACATTGTCTCCCTCTTTTTTGAACTGTCCCTCATTCATGCACAACCTCTATTAGAATTGCTAGAAGAAAGTCATCTCCTTAACTGCCTTGGGATTTCCATTTCTCCGTCCGGAAGGGAGGCCCTCTGGCCCTCTGTGCTTGTCCTTGACCTGTGGTGAGGTTCATTCCTTGGAATACTCACCTGATTATGGATGCTGAATTCTTTTGCTTTCGTGATCTGTCCATTTGGCGATCTCTGTGAATGGATTAGTGGCTTATGGTGAGACTTTCTCTGTCATACGGAGCCAGAGAACCTGGTCTGTTGCTCTTTCCTCTTTGTCTCTTTTCTGCTCAAATCAGGTAAGTGTCATCGTGCCCATTGGGAAGTGGTAAGTTTTGTGTTTCTCTGTTTATGCTTGATCCATGGTTGAAAATTTTAGAATGAGAGCTGTCAGCTTTCCCTTTGTGTGTGTAGACTACATTCAGAAGGGCCTTTGTTTCAGGACACCCCGGTGACTCAGTAGGTTAAGCATCTGACTTCTGCTCAGGTCATGGTCTTGAGGTTGGTGAGTCTGAGCCCCATGTCACGTTCTGTGCTGACAGCTCAGAGCCTGGAGCCTGCTTCGGATTCTCTGTCTTCTCTCTTTGTCCCTCCCCTGCTCATACTTTGTCTCTCTCTGTCTTTCAAAAATAAGTAAATGTTTAAAAAAATTTTTAAAAAGTCCTTTGTTTCTCATTGTGTAAATGTTGGTATTTTCCTACCTCCAGATACTATTACCAAATTAGATTATAAAGTCTCTGCATGAAGCTCTATTTTGATTGGTTCATAGATAAACAAGTGATTATATAAATTCAATTCAATTCCTAGAAATGTAAGAAACTTAACCTGTAATACTTTCAATGTGAAAAAGTTGTTCGTATAGAAATCAATTTGGAAACGCTTCAGGAATTCATGTTTATACAATTTTGACAAGTCTTTGACATACAAGACTACTTTACTATGGTTTTAATGAAAACAAACTCTAGTCTCTGAGCTGCCAGGGTGAAATATAAAACAAGTGTACATTTTGTGTCTCCTTGGGTATATTCTTCCTAAACCTATATGGGTGTGCTGATCGAGCAAGTTCTAGCATCTCTTCTCCTAATGCTTAATGTTATACAAAATGGAAAGTGGAAATTAATATTTAATCATTATTCTGACAAACTCAATTTCAAGAGTCATTATTCCAACTTGAAAGTAGGTTTCTAGACTTTTATGTATGTTGAAAACCTTGGATTGATACTAAATTCAGTTGATCGATGTCTTCTTTAGACTCATAGATCATTTGCAAGTCAAATCGAATATTGAAATGTTATTAGCCGGGGTATATGTATGTTTCTTTCTTATTTGTGTTTGCTGCAGACAGACGCCAGCTCTCCTTAGGTTATCTGTGGGTAAATGTCACCAACACAAGGGACACAGGAGCCTCAGTGGCACGGGAAGCACACAGATCTGCGAATGTCCTCGCCGCCCGCAATGTTTGTCTGTCTGAGTCCCCATCGCCGTCTGCGATGTCTGTCTGTCCAGGTCCCCCACTGCCTCACTTGTAGGAGCAACAGAGTGTTATCGCTCCTACTCTCCGTTATTCTTTAAAGGGTTCGTTTGTTACAACATTGCTTCTTTACCTTGAATTTAGCATTTTCTCAGCCAGTGGGTTTCAACTGGGGACTCGTATCGTGAACCTATGTAGTCTTTTCAGTATTGAGGCATTTAGGTCCTATTCCAGGATGGGAGAGTCTCTTTACTTGATTTTCTTAATAAGGTCTTGGCACGTTCATGATGCACTAAGTCAAGATTATTGTACGTTCTGTCTGAAGATACTTTTCTCTGTAAAGATTATCTTCATCCATTCTCACAAATTACAAACACTCCTTCTTTGAAAACAGCGTCAATCATTATGTTTATAGATATTTTCTCTAAAACCCACTTGGATTGACTTTTTTCTCTTGGACTGAAAGCCACAAAACAACTAAAGCCCTCGTCAGCATATTATTCTTGTGGTGAACGCATCAGGTCATTAGCTTCTGAAAATTATTGGTAGTAAATGAGCCACAGTTATTTTAAGTCTCTTGTCATCGATAGCTGTTTGTTAATTTTACTCTGCCACTTTCCTGAAATTGCTTGCAATGAGCATCTGGTGAAAGCACTTCACCTTCTACCAAGGAGGGCGTCTGCAGAGCCCGCAGACCAGGGCAGGAGCTTGCGGTCACATGATTGGAAGCCACCGAGACTTTGACCAGAACATCACATTCAGGAATGATGCTCATTGAATCACATGGGCCCAGATGTTTCCAAGGAGCTAAGGTCCACTTTATTTTTTATTTTATTTTATTTTTTTAATGTTTTATTTATTTCTAGGAGAGAGAGAGACAGCGTGAGCAGGGGAGGGTCAGAGAGAGAGGGAGTCACAGACTGAAACAGGCTCCAGGCTCTGAGCTGGCAGTCAGCACAGAGCCCGACGCGGGGCTCGAACCCACGAACCGCGAGATCATGACCTAAGCGAAAGTCGGACGCTTAACCGACTAAGCCACCCAGGTGCCCCTAAGGTCCACTTTACAGAACTGATGCTTCAAAGTCCTCTTGGCAAAACTGGTCTGGTACTTTGTGTGCCGGGCTCCAAGCCTTACGAGTGAGTAAGGATGGTCACTTCCTGGAAGACTCATACATCTTGAGAGAGTTGGAGACCTCAAGAAGAGAGGCATTCATCCAAAGCTACATGCTTTGCATGTGAAATCTGATGCAAGTTCTCGGTTTAACTTCCTTGCCTCAAGAGTGTTTTGTAATCCAGTCTGGGGCTCCTTAGGAAAACCTCCAGCAGAGAAACCTTAAGAAGGCCTATATGGTAAATCACCATTCTTACAGCACCAGGTAAAAATAAATGAAGACTAATCGAATGAGATCAGTTTTATTTTGTGAATAAGCATAATCTTTCTTTGAGATTACTTTTGATCAAAAGGCTGTAGAGAGACATTTTGTGTTTCAGTGGAAAATTTGTACCTTCTGAGTTATCAGATCCTAGTTCATTGTCTTTGAATGATGTTATATATTTTGTGAATTGTGGTTAACTGGTAGATATGCAAACTCTTGTCTGGTAGAGGTTTAGTTGGCTTTTTGTGGTAGAGGTTTAGTTGGCTTTTCTGCGTGTGGAAAAGACAGATTTAATGCCTGCCTGCGTTTGGACTGGCTACTATTGCCCAAATTACTAGCTCTTGCCAAATTTAAAATGACCCCAGGTCCTTTCCCATTTTTTCTCATTTTCCCCTGACTTGAAGTCACCAAGGACTAAAACTCAACTTCCACTTCCACCTGGGTATCCAGGGTGTTCCAAGATGGCCCATCTTTCCAGGATGTGAAGGAAACCTGGTAGCTGAAGTCGATGACCTGTGTCAACCTGAAAACTGCCATTTGGATCAGTCCAGGGGTTTTGACTCAGTTCAAACAAAAGTCAATAAGGTGGTTTCTCTCCAACAGCTATCCTGACTTCATTTTAAAAGGCTCCAGGGGCGCCTGGGTGCCTCAGTTGGTTGAGCATCCGACTTCGGCTCAGGTCACGGTCTCACGGTTCGTGGGTTCGAGCCCTGTGTCGGGCTCTGCTAATAGTCAGCTCAGAGCCTGGAGCCTGCTTCAGATTCTGTGTCTCCCTCTCTCTCTGATCCTCCCCTGCTCACACTGTCTCTTTCTCTCTCTCTCTCAGAAATAAATAAAACACTATGGGGCGCCTGGGTGGCTTAGTCGGTTAAGCGTCCGACTTTCGCTTAGGTCATGATCTCGCAGTTCGTGGGTTCGAGCCCCGTGTCGGGCTCTGTGCTGACTGCCAGCTCAGAGCCTGGAGCCTGTTTCAGCCTGTGACTCCCTCTCTCTCTGACCCTCCCCTGCTCATGCTGTCTCTCTCTCTCTCCTAAAAATAAATAAAACATTAAAAAAAAAAAAAGAAATAAATAAAACACTAAAAAATTTAAAAAAGTAAAAATAAAAATAAAAGGCTCCAATCATGTCAAACTTTTACAGCTGGTATGAATCTTCAGGAACTCCTCTTCATTGCTTTCACTGACAGGAACTCTCTCTGGACAAGTTGTCATCTGGTCACTAAGGTGATTTGCTGAGATGCTCTCATACAAAAAGTGAGTAAGACCATGGACAATATGACCATGAGTATCGATATTCTACCATCTAGGAACTCAATAAATGAATATTTTTTACCATGAATAAATGAATATTATTTTTATTATGGGGTCAGTATCTGAGAATGAATGATAGAATGAGCAGTTTTCTGTTGGCTTATGACACAAGCCAGTGATGCCTTATATACCACAGAGCGATGGCTTCTTCTGGCTTGTTTTTGGATTATATACCTAGTTCCTGGAATAGATCTGGCTCGTAGTAGTTATTCAGTAAATAGTGTGGAATGAATTAATGTCGGTACAACCAAAATGATTATTTTTGATAGTCTGTTTCATGAGACTTTTATTTATTTATTTATTTATTTATTTATTTATTTATTTATTTATTTATTTATTTAATGATGGATAATTAACATTTTTTTAAATTTATTTTTTTACAAATAGTTTATTGTCAAATTAGTTTCCACATAACACTCAGTGCTCATCCCCATAAGTGTCCTCCTCTATGCCCATCCCCCCCTCCCCCACATCCATCAGTCCTCAGTTTTTGTCATGGGACTTTTATTAGTCAGTGGAAGAAACCCAACTTGATCCAGGTAGATGAAAAGGAGATTTACTAGGTTAATAAGATTTAATGAACTAACACAAGGGTTGATCTTCATCCCAGAACCCAGAACAAGAAGGATAAGGATGCAAATGGCCCTCTGGCTCTCCTGGGTCAGGAATCAGTGCTGCTGGAATCTCCCTCTTTTCCTCCATCTTGGTCCCCCTCTACCTCAGCCCCCTGCTGTCTTCCCTGGCGTCTGAGCTCCCTTGATTTTTATTACAGAGATACAGTCAAGGGAGAGAAGGCTCTTCTTCCTTCACAAGGAGTGGAGTCTTCTTTTCCAGGCCAGGCTGAAAACTACAATTACCTGGCCTTTGGCCAGCCCGACCCCCACCCCCTCAACCAACCCGGGGAGCAAGGTCAAGTACACACTCCTGTAGGAGTCATATGGATCGAATGTGACTGGATGGTCTCCAGGAAATCAAGGAGCTGTTCCCAGACCTGAGGGTGCTGGGCCGACCACGGCGGATCTTCTCAAAGTCACTAGTGGGGAACGGTAAATAATTTCACAGGGACACTCACTTCTTTAGCTACGGGGGCGGGGTGGGGTGTGGATTACTCTTCTCGGTGGGCACGAGGAGAAAACCGCATTGCCCAGAATACAACATTCCCTGGGATCCACTGAGGTTGTCCCTCCTCTGGGTGGGACCCAGGTGGCATTTGGTTTGAAAGTCTTTCCAGCTGAAAAGAATCCTGTTTTGCTCTATATGACTTAGCATATGAGGATTCAACAAGCATTTGCTCAAACACTGGGGTGGAGCCTGAGGAAGATCCTATCTGTGTTTGTAGATACCTGGCTGACCTACCTTTACAGTTTATAACTGTATTAAAAAAAAAAAAAAAACAACTTTGCCGAGATAGCATTTACTTGCAGTAAAATCTTGCTTCGAAGTGTCCAGTTCTGTGATTTTTAGTATATTTACCATCCCTGTGATCTAATTTTAGAACATTTTCATCACACTAGGAGATAAAAGCATGCTGATTAGCAGACACTCTTCCCGCACGCCGCCCTGAGCAGCCATGGGTCCATTCTCCATCTTTATGGACCCTCCTGCTGTGGACAAGCTCCTATAAATGGAAGCATGCGATCTTGATCTTTTGTGACCATTCTTCCATGTAGCCCAGCGCTTCTGCTGTTCATTCATGTGTAGCGTGAATTGGAGGTTCATTCCTTTGTGTTGCCCAGATGGACTCTGTTTTACGGATAGACCACCTTTGTGTACATCCATTAATGGCCTCTGGGGTATTTAATTTGAGTGTAGCTTTTGCGTTAGCTGATTAACTTTCTTTTTTCATAAAATGGCATTTATCTCAAAATGAAGTCACTGTCTTCTTGGAGAGATGCTTGACCTACTTTAGATTTACCTTAAAAATAATTCTTTCAAGTTTTCTTTTCTTTAATGTTATCTCGCCTCTGGAATACCAGCGCTAAATGCAGAGGGTACAGGGAACTTGTGATGGTTTTATTTGATCGTTGTTCCCACTTTTAAGTTTCATTTTGCTACTGTATTGTATACCTGTTTTATTGTGATTCATCTCAAAGTCCTTTTCTTAAAAGGAGAGAGGTAAATAAGTAAAGATAAAACATTAAAAAAAAAAAAGAGGGATCCCCTTTTCTGTGCTTTGCCCTGGTTTTTAGAGAATAGGAGTTGATTTGGCTTTGAGGTGGTTTGTGCCAATATGTGATGTTTGGTTATTTGTTTTTATTTACTTATTTATTATAGTTTATTGTCAAGCTGGTTTCCATATGACACCCAGTTTTCTATGTTTTATTATTTGTAAAAAAACATTCACATTTCTTAAGCAAATTAATACAATCCGGTACTTTTCTAAGAACTTCATTTGTCCATGAGCTAATTGCTCGAGTTGTGTAATGGGTTTTCTCAGACAGAGTGTAGAATATCCTTGTAAATGCTGAGAATATTTTTAAAAAATATGCTGACTGAATTGCTCCCGCAGAATTTTACACGGCGAGGTAGAGGCACACATGGGCCTTTGTGCATGACTACCGCTCACAGTTTCTCACCTGTGCATAGTAACAGAGGCTATGATGCATTTTCTTGGGCCATTCAAGGATCTTAACAAGCCACATCTTTTTTTTTTTTTTTTTTTTAATATTTTTTATTTATTTCTAGGAGAGAGAGAGAGAGAGACAGCGTGAGCAGGAGAGGGTCAGAGGGAGAGGGAGTCACAGACTGAAACAGGCTCCAGGCTCTGAGCTGGCAGTCAGCACAGAGCCCGATGCGGGGCTCGAACCCATGAACCGCGAGATCATGACCTAAGCGAAAGTCGGACGCTTAACCGACTGAGCCACCCAGGCGCCCCTTAACAAGCCACATCTTTAGGCAGAAGACTTTTCTCAAATATATGTAGCTATGTTCAATATCATTGCTTATACAAGAAGCACAAGGTGTGTCTTGTTGTGGTGTATGATGTTGTGATTGGAATTTATAGTAACTGTGATATTTAAAACTTAGCTCTCTCCTTCCAAATGGTTAAGTAAACTTTTATAGGGCTATGAATGTGAACGTAAGTTTTATTTATTTAAAAAAAATTAATGTTTTTTATTTATTTCTGAGAGAGAGGGAGAGAAAGAGAGAAAGAAAAAGAGAGAGAGAAAGAGGGCATGAGCAGGGGACTGTCAGAGAGAGAGGGAGACGTGGAATCTGAAACAGGCTCCAGGCTCTGAGCCAGCTGACAGCACAGAGCCTGATGTGGGGCTTGAACCCACGAACCGTGAGATCATGACTTGAGCCGAAGTTGGACACCTAATCTACTGAGCCACCCAGGCACCCCTGAACGTTAAGTTTTAAATGCAAGAATAATTTGGGGGAAAAATATTAAAAGTGTTAACTCTTCATATTGCTAAGGGAATGATAGAAGGCAGTTATAATTTTATCTATCATGATTTCATAGTTCACATTCTCAGTTTTATGGGAAATTATAATTTTTCATGCGTTTACCACCTCACCATGTGTATCCTAAGCTATCAGAACTTCCATGACCCTTCTTTGAAGTTCCAAAGACTTGCCTTTCCCAATTCTACCCACTTATAGACATACGTTAGTGATGCAAAGGCTCAATTTGGACCCTGCTTCCCACCTAAGTGTCTTATCTCTGAAGGGGATGCTTTCTGGTAGATTCCAGGAACACAGGAGAGTTTGCCTCTGAGTTCCTGGAGCCAGGGTCCTAGGGGAGGGGGTCCCAGGGACTGTCTCACACCGGGGGAGTCCCCAGGCATCTGTTCAGTATGAGTCATGGCTCTCTCCACTCACAGCACGTGCTTGTTCTCGACTGGACTCTCCTAACCAGCGTGTGACCTCTTCTACTTGACCTGTTACATCCGTCTTCCTTGTCCCTAGCTGGTTGGAAACCCAGAGCTGGTTCTAAATTCCTAACTTGTTCTAAATCCCTAGCTGGTTGGAAATCTCTCACTGGTTCTACATCCCCAGGTGGTTCGAAATGTCCTTATCCCCAGCTGCTACTGACAGCCTTTCAAAACTGTCAAGTCAGAGGCACCTGGGTGGCTCAGTCAGTTAAGCGTCCGACTTCGGCTCAGGTCATGATCTCACAGTTCGTGGGTTCGAGCCCCGTGTCGGGCTCTGTGCTGACAGATCAGAGCCTGGAGCCTGTTTCAGATTCTGTGCCTCCCTCTCTCTCTCTCTGACCCTCCCCTGCTCACACTGTCTCAAAAAAACAAAATAAAACAAAAAACTGTCAAGTCAGTGTGGTTGCTTCCTGCGGGTCAGCAGATGAATGTGGCCGAGGGTTTGGACGAGGAGCCACGCCCCCGGCTGGAGCTCCTGGAAACGGGAGTCCCGGGGGATGGAATGAGGCGTCCACCCGGTTCCTCCGCCTTCTCAGCAACCTCCCTGCCGTCACCTCACCTCTGACCCTGCAGAGACTTCCCGGCTGCCTGCCGCTCCCCGGGCCCCATCTTCTGTGCTGAGATGTTTGTGCCGTTTCCTCAGGCATCTGTCCCACCCCCTCTCGGGTCTCCTTCTCCACGGAGCCCGCGAGCTGTGGGGTAACAGCCGCCCACGTCCTTGGCATTTCTGATGGCACTTCTCACCTTTCGAGTATTTCCTGTGTGTCAGCACCAGGCAATACCACATTTAACACCTGAAGGACCCTGTAGGGAAGATGTCATCATCCCCACTTTGTAGAGGAAACACTGAGGGCCATGTGACTTGGCCCCAAATCACATGCAGACGTGCATTTCCCAAAAAACCCTCAGAGCTTGAGCATTAGGGCCCCTCTGTTTATGAACCCCTTTCCGAGCCCTGTATGCACAGTGCTGACTCTTGCTCAGAGAGGCCCCACTGTTGCAGCTTCAGGCCCCCAGCAGGGGGGTCTAACTCAAGCTGCACACCAGGTCTACACTGGCGTCCGGAGGACGTCATGAGCCACACGGATGTGCCTGCTACATACTTATGTCATTTCAGATGGGCCCTTCCTTTCTCTCAGGACTGCGGTGCTCACCTCTCTCGGGCCCCACGTTGTCTTCTCCAGAACACCACGTTTGCTTCCTTTGTCCGACATGCAGGCACCGAGCACCTGTTAAGCGCCGCCCCTCCCCAGTCCCTGAGCCACAGGGAGCACCGTCTGCAGAAACCTTACTCTCACGACTAGGTCGCTGGATATCTTATCCTTAATGCCTACATCATTGTGACCGGGACCTGCCCCTTGTCATCAGCCACCCCCACTCCACACCCTATTTCTGAACCCCGTAGGCGGCCGTGAGAATGGTAAGTGTCTGAGACCTGGAATCGCGGGGCTCAGGTTAACGCCGGATTTACTGCTTTGCTGCCAATTTTCACATCTAAATTCGGGATGACAATAACCCAGCTGCCTGTGAGGTGTCTCCTCTACGAGACAAAGACAAGAAAATGTGAGAAATAAGAAGTTAGTCTACACAGAGGTGGGCGTTGCTGTTGTCACTGGAGTGTGATCCTCGTGCCCGTGAGAGAACCCAGTGGACGCTTGAAATGTGGGCCAGCAACTCGTGTGGTGACAAAGGTGCCCTGTGTCCCTTGCTGGTTCTGGTGCCACTGCCCGGAGTGCAGGGGCCTTTCCTGACCCGGGTTAAGTCCCCACCACAAGACCCTTACCGTCAGCACATCCGCTCAGTCTCTTTTGCCAAATAGGGCACCACGGTCAGTGGTTTTGGGGATTAGGATGTGGACTTCTTTGCTCTCGATTAAGGCAGAGACGAGGGCTTTTGTGTGGCTGTGGGGCGAGGGAACGCGGAGCACAGAGCCCTGTCCCCAGGCTGGTCTGGACTCATCTTTTCTCCTATTCACACTGAGTCTGCAGATGTCTAAGATCCACTCACCCTTGTGAGGAGTGAGAAATGAGAAGGGCTTACCTTCAGCCACTTCCTCATCAGAACAGATTCTGTTTCAGAAGAGTGGTTGTCAGAGGTGCCCGTGTGGAATGACCCACCATAAGCACGCACATGTGGTGTAGACATGAGGGTGGGGAAAACAGGAAGGGATCCTAAGTCGGGCCAGAAACCGAGCGAGGCTTTGATAACTCAAAGGCAGGTTGAACATTCAAATTGGGGGCCCGCTGTGAGCTGTCGGGGTGTGTCTGAGCTACCTGGGGGTGGCGGGGGGCCGGTGGAGGGCTCAGGGATCAGGTGCTGATGCAGAGGCTGGCTGGGCCAGGCCATGGCCATTCTCTGCCCGGCTAAGCGACACAAGGGGAACTGTGTTTAAGAAAAGGGAACGTTGTCAAGTGTGGATCATAGGAGATGAGGCAGGAAACCAAATCCGGGAACGATGACAGAAGCCTAGGTGGAGAATGAGGGTCAGTGGGTGAGTGACCGTGGAGACAGGTGTGGGCACTGGGGTAGGTCCTGTTTGGGGTGACTCGCCGTCCCAGCCATGGGAGCCAGAGCTCCGGCATCCGGGGCATCAAGGCACAGAGAAAACTCGGTGATGGGCCCCTGCAGATTTTTAAGCTGATGCCAGAAAAAGAACGCAAGAATCCCCAAATATGGAAGTCCCTTCCGAGGGACTTTCCTGCTCGGGGAGGCACCCTGGCCCTGACACTTGGTGAGCTCATCAGCCGAAAGCCCCGCTTTGTTCTCTCCCTGCCCCACGGGCCAGCTGTGCCCAGAGCCTGGCGTCTCTGGTCAAATGTGCGTGTGGAGTTGGCTTTTATGCAAATGTTCTCTGGGGGAGGGACACGGAGGCCCCTCACCCAGTCCGTCAGAGGAAGCACGCCCGGAAAGGCCCAGCTGACCGGTGGGGTGCAGGGGCCTCGGCCCGGCATTCACAGACCGCCTCTGCTCAAACGTCACCGGGCCACTGAACGCCACACATGCAATGAGGCAGCTCCCGTGTCCCGGCTGACAGCGCTAATCCACGTGGGGATCCAATGCGCCGTTTGAAGGAAGGCTGTGTGGCCCGTGGCTCACAGAGCACATCCGTCCAGCAGTCGGTCTGTCCGGGGGACCCGGTGTCGGTCCTGGGTACTCATGAAGGGCACCCGAGAGGGGCAGAGAGAGGCAGGAGAAGCCAAGCGGTGGGGAGGTTCACGGCCCCCAGAGGACAGGCTCCTGGCACTGCCCGATGGCCAGTGCTGTTTCAGCGGCATTTCAGAGGACAGAAAGCCTGGCTGTGTCCAGAGCTAGGCGTGACGGAAGGGCCCTGCCACCGCAAGGCGCATGTCACAGTGACTGAGAAGATGCCCAGCCCCCTCCCGCCCCCCCCACCAGGGAAACATCTCGGGCTGGCCCGTCGCTCCTCACCCACAGCCCCCCTTGCTCACGCGGTTGCGCCCAGACAGGCCAGCGAGGATGCCCTGGGGAGCAGCGACATGAGGCCGTGCTTCTCAACCGCCCCTTCCGTTGCGACAATAGGGGAGCCCCAGCCTCCCGGAGGCCACCTGGACGGTTCCAAGATGCGCCGGGCGCCCCGTGGCTGAAGGTCACCAGGTGTGAAAGCAGCAATTGTACGGACAGAGCGAAACGGGTGAGGGAGACTCTATTCAAAGCTCTTGCTACAGGGGAGGGAGGCAGACTGAGCTCAGCACCGCGAGAGCCGGGGTGGGAGGGACTCAGGCGCCACCTAGGCCACCCACGTCCGCCAGCTGGCCTCACCCGGAGGCAAGGTCAGCCTCCTGTTTCTTTGTTAGAGGACAGATTTTGCACCTGAAGCAAGGCGCCCGTGGATTTGAGGCTCCTGCTTCTGCAGGGGTGCGGAGATGAGGGGCTGCATCCCTGGGGGTGACAGCTCATTTCTTTATTTATTGAGAGAGAGAGAGGATACGAGATGGAGAGGGGCAGAGGGACGGAAAGAGAGAGAACCCCAAGCAGGCTCCATGCTGTTAGCACGGAACCCGACATGGGGCTCGAACTCACAACCTGTCAGATCATGACCTGAGCCGAAACTTACCTGAATGAGCCCCCCAGGAGCCCCTAGGGTGATGTTCCAAAGGGCTGGCTCTCCTAGGTCCTTGAGGAAGGCACTTCCGTACCATTGGCAGAGGCTTTTTAAAAGATTTACACCTCAAAGTGGTAGAGAAGGAATGTGCAGGAACACATTTTCTAGAGTCACTGCTCTGAGCAAAGGGAGGTCAGGGCCCAGCCTCAGGAAGAGGCCTGTCTGAGGTTAAGCTGATGCAAGGGGGACGCTAAGGCCTTCTCGCTCACAGGATTGAGACTCTGTGTAGTGAGACCAGACCTACATTAAATGCAGGCATCCAGGTGGAAAGCGTGAGGTTTCCAGCTGAAGGGGTGAGGGCGGGGCTTACCCTGTGCAGGAGGTGGCGCGGGTCATCCTCCCACGGCTCAGGACAGCACTCCGGCTGGGGGGCGGCAGACGGTGGGGGCCTCCCTCATCCCTGGGGGCCCCTCCCCTGTGCCCTTGAGTTGACAGGTGTTCAGGCACACTGAGTTCGAGGTCCCCGGGATCCGGCAGTGATGGGTCCTGGCAGCCGGAAACGGAGGGGATTGGAACTTTGTCACAAGACCTTTATCACCAGAATAAGCCTCCACGTTCAGGGTGCAGCTTAACTGGAAGAATGAGAAGCCCTATTCTAAAAATAAGACCCTATTCCCACCCCAAAGTGTAAAATCCTCAACTGTTAGCACCGCATGCTAAGTAGGATGCAAAATTTTATTGCAATCAGTAAGCCTTTGGGGGCTTTGGGGCTTTTGTGGAAAGTTGGTGTGGTGTGTTGCATGTTTATCCGCAAAGCCTTAAAATCCATGCTGGGCAAAGGGGTTAGGAGATCAGGGGATGGCTATTCCCTGACTATCTCACTGGTCCCGGGGCGAGAAAACAGTTAAAGTGCGGGGTGTGTATTTTAATTGCAGAATCAGATCAACTTTCAGAAGTAGAAGTACAGCCAATTCACAGACTCACTTAGTATTTACTGAAATGCTTTCAAATGAAGCAATAGAAAACTACTTTAGCTCAAATATGAAGAATTCAATGACTTTATTTTGGCCACACATTTATAAGAGTCTGCAGGAGGGGCGCCTGGGTGGCTTAGTCGGTTGAGCGTCCGACTTTCGCTTAGGTCATGATCTCGCGGTTCGTGGGTTCGTCGGGCTCTGTGCTGACTGCCGGCTCGGAGTCTGGAGCCTGTTTCAGAGTCTGTATCTCCTTCTCTCTCTGATCCTCCCCTGCTCATGCTGTCTCTCTCTCTCTCTCTCTCCTAGAAATAAATAAAAATATTAAAAAAAAAAAAAGAGTCTGCAGGAAACGGGCTGTGGAAGATGGCTGTTCAAGTGTTCGATTTTAGAGCTTGGTAATGTTGTTGGGAATAAGTTTAGCAACGTACCAGGGCTCTGGCCATGTTCACACTGAGCTGAATGTTGTGGACACCCCCTGGAGAGGGGTAAGTGGGTGACTTTTCATCGTCTCTTCCAAAGGTTCTCAGAGTCTCTGCTGCTCGCTGCTTTGGGCCCTCGTTACCTCCCCATATAATGTCCCATTTCTATGTTTATTTGTGTCCTTCACTAATATGGGCTCTTTTCCAACTATTCTAATCCGTTGCCTCTGGGGAGCCATTCTCTCCCTTAGCCCAGTGACTCTAAAGCTGCTGCCAGTGTGGTCTTCTGTGCCCCAGTGGCCCTGGCGCGTGACCCAGGCCTGCCTGATTGGATTATGCCTTCCTGGGCCCCAGGGATCACCCTGCCCAGGACTGGCAGTGCCCTTCCGTGTGAGAGAAGGAGAGGTCTTACTTGAGTTGTGTGTGTGTGTGCACGCGTGTATGTCATCATAATTTGGAAGGTAAAAATCTGAGTTTCCTAGATGCCAGTTTCCTTTTAAAATAAAGGATGTCTGCCCATAAAAGAATTCTTTCCAGCAGAGATGAAGTGATAAATGCAGCAAACAGAACGAGGGTGAGGTCCCAGGAGATGGTTTAATTGCCGGGATTCCACGGCTGAGTCTACCCTGCTGCAGGCTTGCTGGACACAAAGCCAGAACTTTCCTCCGTGGCTGGATCTACCGTGACATCCGTCTTTCTGTTAGAACTTCAAGGGACCTGGCTGGTACGGCAGCTGGCTTCCTCCGTGACAACTGACGGTAGTGACAGTCACAACCGTGGGAACGCTGTGGTGCCGGCTGCCACTGGGGGTGCTCACGGCGTAGCAGGCAGCGTGCCCGCGGATCTACAAGTGTGGGTTCATTTCATTTCCAGGAGGGGCTTTCCGGCTGAGGTCAGATACATTGCCAAGGCCGCAGCCCAGTCAGGAGTGGCTCCAGACTCTGATATCCGAGCCCAAGGACTTAGCTGCCCTCGACGTGTCCCCTTAAGGGCTGAGCTTGCTCCTCTGACGTACTCCCCCTCCACGCTGTCCTCGCTGCCTCGGACGATGAATGAGCACTAACTGCATGCATTCGGACGACGTCAGGAGACCATGCTGTCCGTAGACACTAGCAGCCATCGTCATCGAGTCCATCATGCACCGGGCTGTGCACAGGGGGCACAGGCTCGGGGGCGGAGGTCACACGGCCAGTGGGCGGCCTAGCGCTGGGCTTCCCTGCTCCTGCCCAAACTCTGGTTTTCTTGTCATGGCGACCACTCCAGAGAGGAGAGATAGCCTGGTAGCTGGTCTGTTATTGAGCAACTGATTGATTGCTTCACCAAGCGGCAAGTTCAGAAGCCGCGGGAGTGAGGCTGCCGTCTGTGGAATTAGTTAAGATCAGATGTCTCCCGTCGGAAACCTCCAAGCAGGACCATGTGGTTTTGCCGCGGCAATTCTGCTCAGCAGCGCTGACGAGACGAGAACCATCGCTCCTGAGGCACCAGTATCGTCCCACCAGGACTGGGTGCTGCTGGAGGAAGACTGGCCCTAATTAGGGCAGAGAGTCTGCTGAACGGTGAGCCCACACCAGGGCAGGCAGATGGCGGGAAGGGAAAACCTTACCAAGTCAGGCCGCCTTTACCTTCAGAGTCAACACGTCCGTGTAGTGGGATTTCGTCCTGATTGTCTCAGGAGGGGGCCACGTACTCACTTGTGACCTGGAAACTGGACATGATTCTGTTTGCTTCGTAGCGTTGGGGGGAGGGGGTTTAATGAGATGATGCACATGGCCAGTTCTGAATGTCACTTGTTAAATAAAACTGATGTCAATAATGGAAATAAGTAGTGATTAATACTGCATGGTTACTAGTAACAGTAGGGGCGCCCCCTGTAAATTAGGCCGGTATGTAAAGTGTGCTTGGTTAAATGCAGAAACTGAGGCTCAGAGCCAAAAGTTTTGCTCAAGTTTACCTGAGTGGTGGCCGTCTGGACCTGAACCAATGTCTCCTGATTCTAGGCCCCAGGCTGTTTCTGCAACAACTGTCACAAAGGAATATGCACAAAACAAATCCAGATGGTGGCCGCCTCCAGACCCGGGGGAGCGAGAGCCCCCAAGGGCAGGCCCGGACTTCGGCCACAGGTCAACGCCATGACCTGTCCGCTCCTGCCCAGCTGGCCTGGCATCTGCCGCTGGAGATCCGAACCGGGACCAAACCCGTCAGACTGTCAGCCGGGCACGAACACTCACAGTCCTCGCTACCAGGCCTTTACCTTTGGTTTCTAACTTTTATATCTCCCCCGGGTTGTATCTCCCCTGGGCCTTGGTCACTTACTTAGAGGCTGAAGTGACTGATGCTTGATATGCTGAGGAGTCCCCAGGACTTGCTGACAGATGCAGGGGTGAGGGAAAGAGATAATTGCATGGATTTCTGAATGTGTTTGTCGTCTAACTGAAATAGCACACTTCTGATTCTCTTCCCGGCTCATATGTCTTCATAGTCAGAATCCTAGGATGCGGGCTTTGGGGGCTTTGCTCCAGCTCTGGAGGGTGAGGACGCCTCCCCCTAGTCCCTTTGAAGAAGCCTCTGTGTGGATTTTGGACGTAATCATCTGATTGTCTTTTGTCTAAGCTGCCTTTCAATAGACCATGGTCTCCGGGCAACACGTGGGCTTCTCCCAACCATCTCTCCTTGTGACGGCTGACTCCCCTGGAGCCCTGACAGCTGCTGGCCGTGGCCGCTTTGCACAAGTTCCACAGTCAACGGTTGTGCTCCGATCGCTAATGCGCTTCAGTCCACTTACCGCCTCTGCCGGTTGTGTTTCTAGTAGGGATCGACGAGGGAGATTCATTACACTAAATGTATGCAGCCTCTCGTTTATTAGTCTATTTATTTTAATTACAGTGTCCTATGTGTGTGGTGTGGTTTAAAAAACAAATCTGTGTTTCCGCTTGAAAGCAAGGGCGCATGCAAGAAACGAGCTTGAAGCCTCTGACCAGGCTTTCAGCTTCTCCTATCGGACGCCAGGTGTGCTCGTTATCACTCTCGGTTCCCAGATCGGCTGGACACCGCAGAGCCGGGTTCTGGTAAATGAAATTCAGAATTTGTAAAACACTCTCGAGTCATCTGCAGGGAGCTAAGTATGGAAGCAGATGGACCAGCTAGAGCGTTATTACAACAAACCAGGCCAGGGATGTTGGTGGCTTGGCCACGGTGAGATCTGGTTCATGAGGGTCCTGGAGATATTCAAACCTTCCAGGGTAAGGTCTGAGACTGGAAGTCCGGACTAAACACTTAAAAGAATCTAGTTATGAGTCTAGTGATTGTCTGTCATTAATTACTTGCACAAAAGGCAATGATTGCTAAGGTCCTTCGTTGTCTATTTAGAGCTAAATGTACCCAGTGGGAGATGCTTCACAGATGGCAATGTTGAGAAATTGCTGGCTTTCAGCTCTGTGTGGAGATATTAGGACGGTACAGATACCCAACTAGGTCTGCACATCGTAAAATGTCAGATGACACTTGGGTGTCAATTACAGGGACGGTGTCATCTACAAAACAAGATGTGTACCAACAGCAGTCTCTTCTCAGTGCCCAGGAATCTAGATATTCTTCAGCTATTCCCATGGTCAGAACTTGACGACATGTAGACTCTCGATAATGTTTTCTGGGGAACATCTTCCTGTCAAAAACCCACTATACTTGGGGCGCCTGGGCGGCTTAGTCGGTTAAACGTCCAACTTTCACTCAGGTCATGATCTCGCGGTTCGTGGGTTCGAGCCCCGCGTCGGGCTCTGTGCTGACTGCCAGCTCAGAGCCTGGAGCCTGTTTCAGTCTGTGACTCCCTCTCTCTCTGACCCTCCCCTGCTCACGCTGTCTCTCTCTCTCTCCTAGGAATAAATAAAACATTAAAAAAAAAATTAAAAAAAAAAAACCCGCTATACTTAACAGCGAATACAGTCAGAATCTTTAGCACATTGTTCGTGTCTGCTTGTCCACCAGCATGAAAATGAGCGTCCTAATGCTCTCAACTGTCTCTTGCTACAGATACCAAATTATGATGGATTATGGCTGCAGAGTGTTCCGATATCTTACTTGCTCAGTGAATTACACAGGATTCTAGGTGACCTCTCATCATTAGTGTGGCTAAAGGCAGCCAGCTGACAAATGGGAGAGGAATTCAAGTCTAAATGTGAGGGTGCCATCCAAAATTGCACTTATAAGCAGTGAGAAATATGAAAGTCCGGCATCTATCCTGTGCAGGTGCAGAGAGCTCAGCTGGGAATCATCCCCTCGAAGGCACGGACTAGTGATCGATAATCTCGAGCAGCTCGGAACCCAGCACGCTGTTAAAAAGACCTCACAAACGTCTTACACACCAGGCTGCTAGCATCACACACCAAGGCCTTCTTGTCATGACAGGGGACTTCAGACTTCTGGAGAACAGAGTATACATCAAGGGGGTTCGTAGTTCACCCCATTCTGTCCCAAATTGGCCTTCACAGGTTTTTTTCAGGTACCTGTAACACGTAAATGTATAAACCCTTATACACTGTGGTGTCTGACATGGGGCTGAGTTATTCTCAGGTGAATTTGAGGAATCTATGAGAAAACCATTCTACAGTCACTATCAAGCCTCATTCATCACAAAACAATCATCAAGCTAAATGGGAACTTGAAGACTATCAGGGTAACCTGAAACAGAAAGTTCTGGAAAATAATAATGATGGAAATAAAATAACACCACTATGAGTAATTAAATATCAGCAATAATTGTTATTATTCTAAAAAAGCCACTAATAAGTTTCTCCTCTCTCAGTGCGTCATTTCATGCTTGATATGAAAATCGAGTGCTCTCAGCCTTTTGATGGGATAATGTTCCATCATCTCAGTCAAGACCACATGAGGATTTGTGAGCTCAACTAAAATGCAGCTCAGACGTTTCACTTTCTACATCTTGTCTTGGCTCATTCACACCGTAAACACGCATGTTTGCTACGAACCCCAATGCCCTTGGAGGGTGACCATCACTGTGTGCTGGCCCACGCACCTGCTGCAGTGGGTCACCTGGTTTGTCATCACAGGTGACTATGTCCCCCAGGGGGCAGAGTCGACCCCGAGAGGGCACAGAGGGACCGGCTGCGGTGTGAGCTGCTGGGCGGGGGTACGGGCAGGTGTCCATCTCCTGCCCATCGTTTTTGAGTTCCTGCAGGTGTTTCCTATAGAATTGGTCTGTTTTGAAGCAGAAGGACTAGCAATTTCTCAATAATAAATGACCGTCTTGTGAAGATGACCTTGCATATATATTTTAAAATTTGCTATATATTATTTGACAGTGGTTCCTTTGACTCATGTATACATTCTTTGAAGGGGAGCCCAAATAAATACATGCATATGTATATGCATAAGTGTATACACACCATATATACAACCACATGCACATATTATATACATATGTATATATGTGGACGCATTATACTGTACATATCACAACTCCCGTTAAAGATATTTCTTACAATAATCTATGGCATTAAATCCTTTTCTAAATGAATAGACTTTTACAAGATAATCAAGTCCAACGGACATTTGCTTTAACAAACATATCAGCATGCTGTTTGCAGGTGGTGGCCTCTTTATTTTTACACTTCAGCACCCAGCTGAATTTTCCTGATCGTGGGCAAATGAGACAGCTTCTCTGGGACTCAGTTTCCTCATCTGGGAGAGGAGGAGGTCCAGGCGGGTGCTCAGTTAGATGCCTGCGGCTCTAGAACTGGGAGAGTCTGCTTCTTCCCGCTGGTCCTGGGCTGGCCCCTGAGACCCGGCGCCCAGAGCTCCTCGCCCTCGTCGGGGGGAAGCTTACCCCGTGGCAACTTCTCCTCCAGGTTAGTAAGTGTTTCCAAGTCTGGAAGGGAGTTTCTCAGTTTTTGCATCTCAGTGTTAGTACTTCTTGTAAACTAACTGCTTAGGGGACGTGACTTTCCCGCTGTCAGTGTGTTTCCCCGACATCACTTGAAAGTCCTCATAATAAGCGGTGGTTGAGCTGTAATTAAGTTTGAGGGAAAAAAATCTCTTGAAATAATCACTTTCTGCTGAATATTTGGGCTAATTTAGCCAGTCTTTTATTTTATCATTTCCCCCTCCCCCAGTTAATTAAGAATAAGAAAAATAAACAATTTTATCTTCATCTATGTTTTCTCCAATGCTCCACTTTTTAATTTTTTTTATGTATGGGTCTCTGACCTCTGTCATTTTCTTTCTGTGCAAAGAACTTCTACCTGTTCTTACAGGGCAGGTCTGCTGGGAGTGAATTCCCTAGGCTCTTGTTTGTATTTATTTCTCCTTCATCTTTGAAGGGTGATTTTTCTGCAGAAAATCCTAGGAGAATTCTAGCTTAGTAAGTGTTTTCTTCTAACACGTTCAATATTTCGCTTCCTATCCTCCGCCTGCATAGTTTTTGGGGGAATCTGCTGAGGTTGTCTCTGTCTGTCTATAGGCACGGCATTTCCCCCTGTTCGTTTTTCAAGATTTTCTCATTTCATGCAGTATGCCCAAGTGTCGGTTTTTATTTATTGATTTTTGTTTTGGTGTTTCTCTTCTTTGGTGCTCTCTGTGCTTCTGGATCTGCCGCTTGGTGCTTGTCGTTAACACTGGAAAGTCTGTGAACATGGAGCTGGTAAACAGTTTGAACAATCGTAGCTCATGGGCTGTATGGGCCACCCCGGCATTTTCTAGAAATTAATATTAATAGAGCTTGAAATACGCCCTTCGTCACACTCACAGCGTCCCTACTGAGGAAAATCTAGTCTCAGGAAACTTTCAATATTTCTTTTGCTCTGTCCTTTCTTACCTTTCTATCTGGTTTCTAATCACATGCATGCTACACCTTTTAAAATCATCCACTAGTTCTTGGATGTTATGTTGTGTTTAAGAAAAGTTTGTTTTACTCCTTTTTCTTCTTCGTGTTTCAGTTTGGGAAGCTTGTACTGACCAGGTTTGAAGCTCACTGATTGTTTTCTCGGCGGTGTCCGGCCTGTCGTGACCCCGTGGAAGACATTATGCTGTCTTGATTCTTTCGTAGACTTTCTATTTCTCTGTTAACATCACCCATATGTTCTTCTTGTTGTCTCCTTTCCCCTTTCCAGCCCTTAATGTAGCAACCTTAGAGGGGCGCCTGGGGGGCTCAGTGGGTTAAGTATCCAACTTTGGCTCAGGTCATGATCTCCTGGCTCATGGGTTCGAGCCCTGTGTTTGGTTCTCTGCTGACAGCTCGGAGCCTAGACCCTGCTTCGGACTCTGTGTCTCCCTCTCTCTCTGTCCCTCCCCCGCTTATACTCTGTCTCTCTCAAAAAGAAATAAACATTAAAAAAAAAAAAGACCTCATATTAATCATAGTTGTTTGAAAATTCCTGTCCGAAAATCGCCACATCTGCTGGGTCTGGTGCTCGTCTCTTCAGATTATGTTCCATCCTTTCCACGCCTTACAATTTTTTGTCGAAAGTCAGACGTGATGTACTAGCCGTGGGGATGATGGTAAACAGGCCCTTGGGGTGAGGTCCTCTGATCCTCTGGCCTCATGGTTGCTGAGGCCGTCAGTGCATCGGGTCCTGGTTTCCTCTGCTCTCTGGCTCTCAGCCTCCCCAAGCCCTCCTCACCCAGGGAGCCCTCCGTGCAGCCCTGCAGCTGGCCCCGTGCTGGGGCGTTGCTGCTGTGGGGGTGGGGAGGGCGGGGGTCCTGTGATGCGCAGCAGCCCCTGATGGGCGTGACTGTCATCAGCGGCACTCAGACACCCCCCGCTTTAGGAGGGGCTGCAGTGTCCTTCCCCAGGCAGCATGAGGCTCTGTCTGGTAAGGTCTTTCTGCCTGGAGAAGACGCCTTTGTCAGGAGGATGCTCTGAGTCTATTTTAACAAACTTTTTTTTTTTTAATTAACACGACTTTTTAGGGCAGTTTTATGTTCACAACGAAACAGAAGGGAAGGTGCAGATTTTCCATGTACCCTCTGCACCCCCCACGCCCAGCCTCCCCGTGGTGCACGACCCCAGCAGAGCGGCACGTTGGTACGGCCCTCAACCCATCTGGCTCTGCCAGCATCGCCCAGCGTCCGGCTTACGCGAGGGTGGATCTGGATGGCCCGTGTTCCGAGGGTTTGGACAGATGTCTAAGACGTGTATCCACCACTGTGGCGTCGTGAAAATTGCCCCAAATTCCTCTGTGCTCTGCCTAGTCATCCCTCCCCTAACCCACCCCCCAACAACCGCTGATCTTTCCACCATCTCCATGGGTCTGCCTCTTCCCGAGGTCATAGAGTCGGGGCCCCGGGTGCGCGGCCTTTGGAGGCTGGCTTCTTCCACTTAGTCATATGCACTTAAGGTTCCTCCATGTCTTTCTGGCTGCTGTCAGGTTTTGTCATCTGACCTTAGGTGGTTCTGGGAGCCCAGGACTCGAGAGCGCCTCCCTGCTGCTGACGGGCGCAGAGCAGGGCTCGCGCAGCCGCCTTGTTCGCTGATTAGCACGGCTTCGCCATCCATCCACTCTCTCTGTCTCTCTGCATGTTCTACCAAACTGGGTATTTTTAGGCTGTCAGTGTGTGTTGGCGCAGAAAGCCATGTGCTCGGCGGATGAGGCTGCTCAGGGTCCTGGATATGACTCACGGGTAGCAGCACCGAGTTCACGGTGAATTAGTCACGCCGTCGTAGCCTTTGCCTCTAATATGACTCAGAAACAGACAAAAATACGCAGTGTCCATGGGAACAGGGTCGTCATGCTTCTTCCTCCCTCTCGTCCCTTTTCTATTTCTCACTTTCCAGCCCGTGTCGCAGGGAATTGGCTAGAACATTTGTGGGTGAAGTGCAGAGCGTCTCAACCATGGCATTTTGTTTTCGTCTCTTTGGGCTGGAGAATTCCTGCCGGGCAGGGGGCTGTCTGTGCCTGAAGGGTGGTTGCCCTTCTACCCACGTGGCCGCAGCCGTCCCCCGGAAGGACAGAGCCGCCCCCAGGAGAAGCACCGGTGTCAGTGGTCCCCCAGCTGCCTGCAGAGAGAGACACACGCACCCTCTCTCCCAGCTGGGTGTTTCCTAAGCCCCCAATCACCGCACAGGAGGCCTTACGCGTACCTACTGTGTGCTCTTCCGTGGTGACTGGTTTCTTCTCCGTTTGCCTCTCCTGGGATCTGTGTTCTGCCTTCTGGGGAGTGAGAGGGGGTGGCCGGTGCGTGTCCTGGGGGCTAGGGGACCGGGGTCCCACCCGGGGACCAATCGCGCCCCAGACGCCAGACCTCACTGCGCTGCCCGCAGGCGCTCCCACCTCCTGTCCGCCCCCAGCGTCCTCCCGTTCAGCTCCACCGTCCGTCTCCTTCGTGTTGTGCGATTTGCAAGAACAGGCGTCTCCAGGTCGTTGCAGGTGCGGCTTGGGTTTATTCTCCTGTGTTCACTACGTTGGGCACATTTCTAAGAAGAAAAGGCAGACACGTGTTTATTCGGCCAAAGGAGGCCTGGAGGGGCCTGGTGGGATCAGAGAGGGGCACGGGGCAGGGCCGGCATGCACAGGGCAAGACCCCCGCCCGGGGCGCCTGGCGGCCGCTGGGTACCTACACAGGGGTCCCCAAGGAATTTCTTCTACTTTCAAAACAGAAATCTCTTTTTTCAAACTCATTAAACTTAATTTTTGTCTGCTTGTTCAGAAGGTGCCTGTCCGGAAGGGCAACTCACGCCTGTAGAACTAGGGTCTGAGCAGCATCTGCTCAGGTCACAGGACCACGGAGTCAGAGGCTGTTCTCTCTGGACAAGGTGGTTCAGGGGCTGCTGACATGTTTTCCGCGTGCGCCTGCAGGGCGGGCGGGCTCCGGGCCCCGGCTGGGACGGTGCACCTGACCCCAGGGGGAGGACCCCCACGTGGGCGCGAGCCACCCCTCAAAGCTTTGCCCGGAGGTACATGGCTCTGCTCTCCCGCCTCCTAAGACCTGGTCCTGGAACTGCTCCGTTCCTCTTGTCCCCTCCTGATCCGGGGATGGCCTTTGTGAACATCCTGCCCTGGAGCAAAATGGACGTGGTGAGCAAGGCTGGCATTGAGCGCCGCTCAGGATGAAGCCGGGGCTCCTCAGTCCTCCATCCCAAGTAAAAGTCAGAATTTTCTCAGCCTGTTGTCTGAGACCGGGGTCCTGGCTTGCTGGGCCTTCAGTGACTCTGGGCAAACCTAACTGTCCAGAACAGCGCCCCTGACTGTCACCCCAGAAACGGGCGAGGCAGGACGTCTCCCAGGTGGGGAGAGGCCTCGGCCAGGTGTGGCCGCAGAGCCGGCACGAGCGAACCCTCCTCGCTAGTGATGGCTCCCACCTGCTGCTTCTCAGCAGAGGGGAAAGTGCAGCAGAGCCTTTCCGTGTCTAGGGGCTGGGGACTCACCTGCTTTGGGGACACACCTGCTTTGAGGATGCGCCTGTGCTGCAGACCGGCCACCCGACGACTCCCTCCGGGGGACCAGGAGCTCAGACACGGTAGCACTAACTCACACCCCGAGATTTATGATGTGTCGGCTGCATTAACTGTGACATTTACTTACTGAGTGATTTTTTTTAATGTTTATTTATTCTTGAGGGAGAGAGACACAGTGTGAGTCGGGGAGAGTCAAAGGCAGAGGGAGACACAGAATTTGAAGCAGGTCCAGGCTCTGAGCTGTCAGCACAGAGCCCGACGCAGGGCTCGAACTCACAAGCTGTGATATCATGACCTGAGGCGACGGCGGATGGTCAACCAACTGAGCCACCAGGCGCCCCAACTTAGTGAGTGAATTTTCCCACTAATTGGGATTCTGATTGGTGGTTTTCCCATTGATTCTTGACCTGCCTCGCTTAGAAGGGGAGACGGACGGGTAGGCTCTCGGCACCTCGTGTGGTGGGGATGGTGGCGAGTTGGCCAGCTGCTCACATCCGCGTTACACGCTGTGTGGGGTCTGTCACGCCGGAGGAGCTGGCCCCGAGAAGGGAGACTGACAGGCGGACTTTTCCACTCTAGGAACAGTAGGGGCACTTTGTGCCCCAGACTGTGGTTACACTTGGGAAGCCAGAAGGGGGCCTGTGACCCGTTTTAACACTTAAAAAAAAAGTAAATTGATAGGCAGGAAGATGCTGTTAGCATTAGAGCTGACAATTTAACTACGATTTTCCGTCACTTCTGGTTTGAAGAATTCACGCATGTGCACGTGAACGCCGGGGAGAGGACCCCGCTGCCTGCTCCTGGCTCTGTCTGCTGTGGGAGGCACTCAGTGAACATGGGGGGGTGATCACACAAGTGACGGAAGGGACACAATTCCTGTCCCTTCTGTGATGTGGGCATCGACTCTTCCAGTGGATCCTGGACGGATCAGGGTGTTCCTAGTACTTCCTCGCCAGGCTTCGCAGAGACACCGAGGGACACGGTGCTCCACACCCTCTCGGCCAGTGCTGGGCAGGTCCCGCATACTCTTCTCCCATAGGACCACTCTGTCCAGCGTCACCCTTCCGGGAGCCACCGTCACCTGCCCGGGGCCCCTCGAAGTGCACATCTACCCGTGTCCTCAAACCCACACTTGGCCCTGCTGGTTGATGTTCTACAAGGTAGACAGATGAACACACGCCTCATCGGCCCCTCCATCGTCCGAGCCCTCCAGCACGTTCCCGTCGGTGCTGGGGTGCAGAGTAACCCCCACGCTGCCCGCCACGCCTGCCTGACCTGGCCACCCTCCTCCCGCGGCCATGCTCTGCCAGCCCCGCTGCCCCTGCCCCGTGCTGCCCCTGCCTGCCTCGCCCTCCCGCCGCTCTGCCCCCCTCCTCCCTTCTCTCTGTGCCTCCACTGTCCCTTGTGCTCGTATATTTGGCCCAACACCAATCCTGATAGACAGTGTCCCCAGGCTGCCAGGCCCTCGGCCACGTTCCCTCATCATTGCACACCTTTCAGAGGCCAGATTATAACTGGAAATCACAGATTGATCTGATCATCATTTGAAGAGATGCCTCTCTTTCCCCATGGTCCACGGGCGTGTCCATCAGGGCAGGGACCGCCTCTCTGTTCCCACCGCAAATACGGAGCTTCAGCCGCGGGTCAGCACGTCTGCCTGGTCCAGGAGGGAAGCCACCGGCCACAGCTCGTTATTTAAATTCAAAAAGATAAAATAAGATTAAACACTCAGTTCTTGCTCACTCTAGGCACATTCCAAGTGCCGGCCACCCATCGATTGCCCTGATTGCCCCCATGTCAGGTAGGGCAGAATTACAGAGCATCCGAACCGCTGCTGGCGCCTCGTCAGGTGACTGAGATCCAGATCCGATGAACGTCCAGTGAACCAGAAAATCCTCCCTCCGTGGACTGTACTTGCTGACGGTCTACTCGGTGTCAAGTCCGATGGCCCTGCCCAGAGCCGACGCTCACCAGGTATGTGGGGAAGAAATGAACTAAAAGGCGATTTCCCTGTAAGGTCAGGACTAGGAGGTCATCAAGCACAAACTTAAACAGAATTCGACCTGATACGTCATGTGCCTCTAAATAACCGCGTGAGTATTCAGCCAGCCTATCTCAATAACTATTTGCTCTATGCTCTATTTTCCTAGTGTGCTGAATAGAAAATAAACAGTGAGGAACTGGAGACAGTTCGGCGACCTCTAGCTTCCTGAGAGGCAACGAAGGTCTCTTGTGTTTGTTTTTCTATAAGGGAAGGTTCATCTTAAGTTTAAGTAACTACTACCAAAACTTCTTTGAGGAAAGATAAAGATGAGAACTGAAAATATATATAGAAAAAGTGAATAGTGGCCTCTGCTTGTGTAATAATGTCTCTTTCTCCTTTTTCGTCTTTGCAAATTTATTGTGTCTTTCAGGAAAAACGAGGCTTGCGTCACCGCTCATGTTCTCTGATGTTTTCTTTGCTTCTGGGACATGAAGGAGAGGATCTGGGAGGTGGTAGCACATTCTCACCCTCTGACTTACCTGTAACCAGAGGACACAGGATGAGCGGGTCACGTGGTTGGTTCTGTGTGGACCAGCAGAGAGCCTGGCTGCTCCTGGTTCCCGGAGGCCTGGGGCCTGGATTCAGCGCTACCAGCAGGAGGCGCTCCCGCTCAACCTGTACGCAGCGCTCAGGTGCCCAGAGTCCCCCGCCCCTCACCTGTCCCAACCCAGGGCTCTCCTGCGGGAGTGACGTCAGCGTGAACTCCTGGCAGATGCTCTGGGTGCTCACGAGGGAAGTGTGCACTTGCTGAAACGTATTTCCCATAGTTGCATTAAATTACAGTCCTGGCCTTCATATGATGAATGATTTGGGGCGAGGCCTGGGAATTTCGGGGGTTGCTTCAGGGGACCCCTGGGCTGCCTGTCAGCAGAGGATGGGGAAGCAGAGTGCCCACCAACCCCTCCAGCCACCACCTTCTCTGCCCTGTGAAGGCCCCGGGGGAGGGGTAGAGGGTCCCCGGGGAGTGACCCGTGGGCTAGCGGCGGGGTCTCCCTCCCAGGCTGCAGGGACACATGCTGCCTGGTTTGGGGACTTCGCGCTGCTCTCCTGGCCACTGGACTGGAAGCGGATGTGTCATCTCTCACTGGAGACCCCTCAGCGGGCAGTGGCCCCGTCTCCCCCCATGCCCGTGAAACGTATGACGCTGTGGCCTGTGGCTGTTGGGCTGCATGGCTCCCGGCATCGGTGCAAACAGCCATAAGGCCTGTGCTCAGCTCGTCCGCCCAGCCTTGCCTGTGAGTGGGTCGCAGGCCACTCTCCATCTGCGGCTGGCGGGACTTCCCGGGGGGACAGCGTTACCCCTCACACTTAAATCTGCGCCCGTGACAATCGCACATAACGCGTGCAGCGGCTCATCTGGGTAATTGTGAACAACACCCTACACTGTCCTGAACTCTCCTGACTTGGTCAAACCATCTAAGGAGTGGAAGGTGGTTGTTGGGTGTGAGGATGGATTTTACATGTCAATGCGGCTGGGCCACAAGGGCCAAACAGCTGGTCAAACACAATTTCTGGGTGTGTCTGTGGGCTGTTTCTGGAAGGGACGAGTATGTGATATAGTGGCCGGGGTGAAGCTGCCGGCCCTTCCCCGGTGTGGGCAGGTGGCGTCCAATCTGCCCAACACCAACAGATGGAGAGGCAGAGAAGGTGGAACTGGCTGGCGGTGGGGGGGCGGGGGGACCCAGGTGTCCTGCCCTCGGTCACTGCTCTGCAGGTGACAAGCGGCTGCCGGCCTCCCTGAGCAACTGGCGAGCAGGCAGCTGGCGGCAGATCTCAGGCTAGGTGGTGGATCTGCGGCCATCCCTCACCAGAAATGTCTCTATCAACACACACGCCCTGCTCTTGCTTGCTTCCCTGGGACCCTAATACAATGTTTTTTTTTTTTTTTTAATTTTTTTATTTATTTCTAGGAGAGAGAGAGAGACAGCGTGAGCAGGGGAGGGTCAGAGAGAGGAGTCACAGACTCCGAAACAGGCTCCAGGCTCTGAGCTGGCAGTCAGCACAGAGCCCGACGCGGGGCTCGAACCCACGAACCGTGAGATCATGACCTAAGCGAAAGTCGGACGCTTAACCGACTAAGCCACCCAGGCGCCCCACAATGGTTTAAGGAAAAAAAAGGTTTCTCCTTGGAGTCAAATATCCTTCATGAAAGGGGGGCCGTCCAGTCTGCAGGTGGAAACCCGCGATCACCACTTGCTTTGCAGGGCTGTCCCTGCTGCGTTCTGTTCCTCTCGAAGACTCCGTGTTAAAACTAAGGCGGAGGGAGTGATGTCCTGTGCCACAGCCCAGATGCAGGCGCTAAGGGACGAGAGCTCGAAACTTCCAACAGGAGATTGATTTGAAACACATTGTGAAACTCTGCCTAACATTAGACCAGGGGAATATTGTGTATTACAAACTAATTTGGCAAATGACATTTCAAGGATGTCATTTTAACCGATTTAAGTGCATTCTGTTGCGATTCTCTACATACTGCTCGTGAATATAAAAATCCATTTACCATAACTAGGCAAATTAAAAATTTTTCTGAGTGGAGTAATCTTTCCTTCCTTCCTTCCCGAGCATGCCAAAGAATAGTGCTTGATCTTTCAGAAAGCAGAGGCCTGTGTATGCAACCATTTTGGAGGGTCTGAAGTAGCTTTCCTGATCTTGTGAGTCTCTGCTGAACCGTGTCCTGATCCATAAAGGTGCCTCCCACCCCTTCTTGTAACAGCAGCAGATCGGAGTCCACATTGCAGAGGTCAGTGCTGCCGGGTCCGTTACTCCTCCTGCAGATTAATTTTGTTGCCATCAAGTGGTGACAAGTAGTCACTATTAATCAATCTGAACTATCTAGTTGAGTTGGACACTAGAAATTAGTTATACTCTTTGTAAATTTCCAAGTCCTTTAAGTTTTTAAAAAGAAATTCATGTCTATTTAAAACATGGGTAACTGACTGGCTACGTATCTGTGTAGGAATCTACCAAAGTTGACTCTTCTTTCCACTTCATTTTAGAGCTTATTTGCTTCCCCTGTGTTTTTCCTCAGAGATTATACTTTCCTCTGCTTCCGGCTGTTTGGTCTGACCCAGCTCCTTAATCCTCTGGCTAAGAATTTTTCTGTACTTGGATGACATGTTCCCTGTTCTCCAGTGTTTGTTTTTATTCATGTTCTTGGTACATTTTTCTGCGGGGAGAGGGGGGCTCTGAGAGAACTCGCCAAAGTCTCAAGTTGAATTTAGGTCAAGGGCGAGAGGTTGTTTTCTATTGTTCTGTCTCAAAAGTTAACAGCGCTGCTGCCTGCTTTTCTCTCCTCACGTATGACTTACCTTCCAGAGAGGGAATTATCTGCCTTTAAATGATTTTCCAATTAATTGTAAGATTAGTATTATTAAGGCAATAGAAAATCAGGCTAAATTTTAAAAGACTTAAACAAAGAGTGGTTCCCATTGCTTATATAAATGCTAAAGTATCATAAAGTAAGCACAATCCTTGTGTAGAAAAGTCTGGAAGCGTAAAGGAAAGTAGAAAGATTCACTGTCCTATGAATGAATGCCATTCCCAGCTGTTCTAGACCCTCTGGGCACCTCCCACCCATCCAGAAAGATACATGCATGATAATTTCTGCTGCTTCCTTAAAAAGAAAAAAACAAAAAAGCCCCAAAAAAACCCCAAAACCCAAAAAACTCCGAAGTCATTGTATTATGTCTTCTCTTCCACAACTCGGTTTCTTAACAGACTTCTTGGAAAACTTTACAAGCTGTTATCATAACTCTAGTTCATTGTAATTAAAACTATTTGGTTAAAATAAATGTGGTATCCACTCATTAACAAAGGAAATAGTGTAAAAGGGCTGAAGACAAAAAGTCTCCTCATTAACTTGCTGTTTTCCCGAGACCATCGGTTAGAACTGCTTCTCTTTTCAGTTCCGTTGGAAGGTGCTTGCACAACTCAAGAGGACATATTTATAGCTATTTTCTCTTATTTTCCACATCAGACAGTGTCTACTGACTCCCTGATATGAAAGATGGGTGTCTGGCTCATGTACTCTCATTGTATCCTAATATCTGATTACATGTCTTCATTACCAAGATATTGACATACTTTAAAATATATTTAAAATATTTAAAAACTAATATTTCCCATCCTATCATTTAAAAAGCAACAGTTTTGTTGAGCTATAACTGACGTTCCTGAAAAATATATCCATTTAAAGATTATAGTTCAGTAGTTTGTTGACACAATTGCGCAACTATCCCTACTTTTCAGTTCTAGAACATTTTCATCCCCCAGAAGAAAACTCTGCACCCCTCACCTTGTCCCTGGCAGCCATTAATCTGCTTTCTATCTCCATGGGTTTGCGTATTCTAAACACTTCACATGAGTGGGATTGCACGGTACATGGTCTTTTGCGACTGCTCTGTGTCACGGCACGTTCTCAAGGTTCATCCCTATCATGCGATGAATCAGTGCTTCCTTCTTTTATGGCTAGATAATATTCCATTTTGTTTATCCAGTAATCAGTGGACACTTTTGAAAAAGGCTGCCTTGAATATTCATGCACAGGTGTTTTGTGGACATGAATTTTCAGTTCTTTGGGTTTGGATCTTCCTAGAAGTAGAATTGCTAGCTTATGTGAACATTCACCATTTAACTTTTTGAGCTAATTGGCTAGTTCGATATTTCCTTTGGCGAAGTATGTGTTCAGATCCTTTGCCTGCTTTTGAATTGAGCTGCCTTTTCACTACTAAGCTGTAAGAGTTCTTCATACAAACTGGACACATGACCTTCACTTGTATACAGTCTGGACGCACAGCCTTCATCAGATACACCATTTACAAGCACCCCCCCCATCGTTCTGGGGGGATCAGTTGGTCTATGGTCCTCATTTAGCTTCCTTGGTGTTGGCTTTTAAAGCACTAAAGCGTTCGATTTTGAAGAAGTCCAATTTAGCTGTTTTCTTTTTGATTGCTTGTAATTTTGGGGTCACATCTAAGAAACTACTGACTAATACAAGGTGACAAAGATTTATGCCCGAGCTTTCTTCGGAGAGCTGTATAGTTTTAGCTCCTAAGGTTAGGTCTTCACTCCCCTGGGAGTTAATCACTGGATACTGCGTGAGATAAGGGTCCAGCTTCATTCTTCTGCAGCCGTCACAGTGCTGCTTGTTGACAAGTCTGTTCTCCCATTGAATTGCTTGGCTCTCTTGCTGCAATTCAATGGACCATAGTTGTGAGGGTTTATGTCTAAGGTCTCAAGTCAAGTTCATTGATGTACAGGTCTATTCTTATGCCATTTTCACTTAACAATATATATTGAAGATGTTAATATATCAGGACATCAAAAGCTTCTTTATTCTTTCTGTTGCTGTGAAGCATGACTTGAACTTTACTTAATATATATGATTTTAACTTGACCCATTTTTCATTGATAATACATTGTTTACAGTTGTGTTGCTAGAATGACTATACATACAGCTTTTAAACTGTGTGTATGTGTCCACATATCTGGAAGATAAAATTATCATAAGTAAAATTGCCTACTTATTCTAACTATCCTTAAGCTAACTTATCAAGTTAACAAAATGGATTTTGTTGAGTTTTCCAGGGAGCTGGTGTGGACCTCTATGCCTTTATGTGAATTAGTCCCTAAATGATACTTTTTTCTTTACTCATCCAGCCTCAGACAAAGTGAGATCTCTTTGGAAAAGAAAAGCGATTTTCTTCTGTCTTTGTTCACTTTGTGCAGTGGAGGCAGGCTGTGCGGATAGTGATCTGTCCAATTCCAAGTTTACATTTGATTTCTCACACTGGGTTTCTCTTATGGGACTGAAATGCGTTCTTCTCCAGTAACATAATTTGCTTTCTCTGCCCATAAATGAAGGGGTAGAGTGCCAGACAGATTAAACCCCCAGATTCTCCCCTAGGGTTTTTCTGTTCCCTGATGAGTCTCCACCACTGCCCACACCTCGCACTTGACCATTACTGTCGCCATCTGCCCAACCTGATCCCAAGGTGCTGAGCATTTGACCTATTTTCTTACTTGTAACCATGTCCTCGGTGCTTCTCTCGCCACAGATCACAGGTGAGGAAACCAGAGCTCGGCGAGGCTCAGTCTGTGTTGAGAAAGTACGCAGCTAAACCTGGTTTGTCCGATTCCAGAATGCGGACATTCTAGAGTGTTCTCTAACGCCAGGGTGCACGGCTGCCCCTCACTCCGCCTTCCTCCCTGCCTCAGGGTCACCCCTGCCTGGCCCCTCCAGTGTTCTGCTTCCTCTTTTTCTTCTACAACCTTTCAACCTTACGCTCTTTTCTTCCCTTTACCCCTATTAAAGCACAAGCTATGGCAGTTTTGTAAGTTGAGTTAATTCCTCCTGAGAGAGACTAAACATTCAGGGCACCTCAAATGTATGTGCAGGAGCATCTCAGTGAGATTTCTAAGCTCGTTGAAGTAAGTCAGCTCTTCACCCAGCTTATAAATTCGCTCTGCCCTCGGTGCTGGTTTTCTTCTTCTTACTTATTATTTTCAGTTCACTGGCTTTAAGCCCATGGTAGCCGTTTGCTGTCAGAAAGGAAAAGGAGTAAATTCTAAGAATTTTAGTGTCATCTTAAAGCCTCATCGAATGTTGTAATGTTTTAAAAGGTTATATAGAGGGCGCCTGGGTGGCTCAGTCAGTAATACACTGCCTATGGCTCAGGTCATGATCTCAGGGTCTGTGGGTTCGAGCCCCGTGTTGGACTCTGTGTTGACAGCTCGGAACCTAGGGCTGCTTCCACTTCTGTGTCTCCCTCTCTCTCTGCCCCTCCCCAACTTGTGCTGTGTGTGTGTGTGTGTGTGTGTGTGTATCTCTCTCTCTCAAAAATAAACATTAAAAAAATAAATGAAAGGGTTATAGAAAGCTAAAAAATTTTTTTCTTCTTAGGGATACCAATTGTAGGAATCCTGTAGTGATGTTTTGAAAGAGAAATAAAGATATTGAAAGGGACAATGTTGCCCAAGTCACTGCACGGAATGGGACAATGTGCACATTGGTTAGAATGACTTAAACACTTAGAAAACCTAAACCAATAATACTAAGAGCTAGTGAGGGTGTGGACGAACCGGAACCCTCATTCACGGCTGGTGGGAAAGCAGTAAGGTACAGCCGCTGTGGAACACAGGTTCGTGGTTTCTTACAAACACGCGCCCACCACCCCACCCACAGTACAACACCTAGGCGATAACACAAATGAAATATCTGCACAAAGACTTGCATATTATGTCTATAGTAGCTTTACTCACAAAGGGCCTGAAGTGGAATATCCCAACTGGCCATCACCCTGTGAGTAAAGGTCACTTACTCAGTGGGTCGTTTACTCAGCGGGATGCTATTTGGTAACTTCTGAAGGCGCACCAGCACACAGGAACCTCTGAGCCTGGGTGCCAGGAGGAGGGGGCTAGACCCAGGGTTCCATATTGTATGATTCCATCTCTCTGACTTTCCGGAAAGCGAGAGTCTACTCTCGGAATCAGATTGGTACTTGCCAAGCGCTGCACACGGTGGGAGCGATCGACCGTAAGGGGTAGAAGGGAGGGCTCTGGGGGTGCTGGAAGTAGGCTGTGTCTTAATCGTGGGGGTATGTTCACAGCTGCATTTCTTTCTCAAAGCTCACAGAACTGTGCATGTGATAAGGGTGGATTTTGCTCTATGTAATTATTCCCGACAAACCTGATATTAAAAAAATGGAAACAACTATGAAAAAAGGACAGGGATATATTTCCTGATTTCTTCTCCTTTATACAAGCACTGCCACCTTTTCCTCAGCTCCTGGCTTTGCCTACTAGTGATGTGGGGAGGGCCCCTGGAGATCTGTTATTTCCTTTCCTCAAGCCAGTGCCTATTGACCTGACTCCATTTCCATTTGTACAAGTCAGAGGAACCACTCACTCACCGTGTTCCAGCCACAGAGCCCACGCCACAATAGCAGTTTTGGTGGGTGGGTGGTCTGGCACCTGGGAGACTCTCCCAGGGCCCAAGTCATGCACCTCCAGGTAAGAGCAGTGCAGCCTTTCTTTCTGTGTGTCTTATAAAGGTGGCCAGTTGTGTGTGAGCCAGGACGTGGGAGAGGTGGGGGGCCTGCCCACAGAACAGGGACCTACAATAGCTCAGAACTGCCAGCAACTTCTCTGGGAAAAAGTGAGTAAGAAGTCAGACCCTGTTCCTTCTCATTAGGGCCCGAGCTACTTGAGAAATTTCAGAAAATGTGCAAAATTCAGCTCAAAGCATGAAAAAGTCATCTCCCCACTTCTCTGCTGCTGAGGAGTTTACCCCAGAAAGGAAGACCAGAAAGGGGAAAATATAGGTTTTCCAAATAAGCAACTAGTTTTTAGAAAGTTATTCATTAGAATTCAATATGGTGGTTCCAAAGTGGCCTTTCCATGGTCATTTATGAAAGGCTCAGTAGGATCTCTGTGGGATATTGCTAACATTCTGAGATTCTTTCTTTGCTTGAATTTCATTCATTCATTCATTCATTCATTCATTCATTCATTCAACCTATACTTAAGGAGCATCAGACATTTTGTTTGGCGCTGGAAGTCCAGGGGGGAATAAGTTAGAAATGGTCTAATTTGTCAAAGGTGGAACTATTTTTAGACTACTATATGCTCACCTCAGAAGACACAAAGGTGAGAATGCTGCTCAGTGTCCGTGTTTCTGGAAACGACCGTGTGTGTGGAAATTCTAATTAGGGGTCTCTACGGGGAGACAGCCATGTGGATGGGGCCAGGAAGGCCTAACCTCGCCAGGCAAACGGTGCTATGGTGGCAGAGGACTCTCTTCAGGTCGCATTCAAGTCCCGTGTGTCTGGTGCTGGAAATAGTCTATAGAAGGTACTTGCAACTCAACATTAATCACATCAGGCACTTTGACCTACCTCAGTGCAACAGTGGAAACTCGGTCTTAAAAACATGACACTTGGGGAAATCTTAAGTCATGGAGCCATCCTTTGCACTTATGACTTAGAATTAATAACTAGTAGGTCAGTGCTCCTTCCACGGAATCTTTGCCAGTGGGCAGATCCAACAACCCAGTCCAGTCCCGCCAGCTGGGTCCAGGCAGAGTACAGTAGAAAAGGCAGAAAGAGATGAATGCTGCTGGAAGAGAAAGAAGGTTCACAGTTCACCGAGTCAGTGAGGACCCGGACAGCGGCACCAGTGTGGCCGGCCCCAGCTCCCCACCGCACCATCAGGACTCCGGGAGCCCCCGGGATGGCCAGCGGTGTGTGTCTGCTGACCCCTCCAGGGGGCTTCTCAGGTTGGGGAAACTCTCCTCTGTGTTTTGCAATCTCACCTTCTTTGGTAAACTTTATCTTCCATCTGCTGATGATTATATTCCAGACTTTTCAACCGAAGGTCTTTGATGATTTAACAGAGGACTGTGAGCTACTTAACACAGCGATTCTGTGTGAATTAAATTTAAATGACACAGAGTAGGGCCGTCAGTTTTTTAATAAGTAGAAGAATTGCAGAAACGCCATTATGTATTAAAAATACATTCAAGACAACACGTGACCTTGTATTTACCCGAGCTCACTGCTTCAGCTTTATTTTGCTCAAGAATAATTCCCTGAAAGGAAGTGGTATTTGTATTGTCTAAACCAATGCATCCCTGTAAGTTAGGCCAGAGGGGCTGGTGGAAGCTTAGTTAGATCAATATAAACATGATCCAGAAGTATTTGGTGTTCTGCCCACGTTAGAGCGGTCATTTAGAAGAGACTTGAAAACTTTATAAAGTAATTATATTCTGTATTTTCACTTATTCCAGACTATTTGTGGTTGGAATTAACAATAAATGATTTCTTAATTGTAATCTTAATAATAGTCCCCTGTGAATAGTCACTGATTCATTAGCTCTTTTTTAATGCATAGAGTTAGGTAATGTCGTTATATCCATGGGTAATTAAATGTCTCCAAAAAAATGTAGAGTTGTTTGACCATGACGTGTCTGTTATGTTGCGACACACACACATGTACACACGTATACAGCAATGCAACTATATAGAATCTCATGACACAATATTAACCCTACAGTTATTGACCTATTGTGACTAGGTCTATCTCATTGTAATCAATTCTACTCTATTGGTTAACAGTTATTGATCACAATGCATTGAATTGATTTCAAAACCTCTAATGGGCTGTTGTACTGGATGCTTCCTTTTGCTTTTCCAGGTCTGACCTGCACCCTTCTCCCCTCTGCTCTATACCCTGATTGCCAGGCTCACCTGCGTGGACCCCATAATGGGTGCATCTGCTCTTAGCTGCCTGCTGGCTTTGGCAGCAGGACAAAGATTTCTTGCGGTGCTCAGTGTACCAGACCTCAAACCTCACCAATGTGGGGGGGCCCCGAATATGTTTCTAAATAGCAGCTTTATTCAGATATGTTTCACAAGCCACGGAATTTATTAAAGTGTAGAGTTCCAGGCATGTTAGCACATTCATAGAGTTGTGCAACACCACAGTCTAACTTGAGAATGTTTTCGTCCTGCCTGGAAGCGCTATTTGCTCATTGACAGTCACTCTTCCCTGCTCTCAAGTCCCAGGCAGCCGCTGATCCACTTCCTGTCTATGATTTTCACATTCTGGAGATTTTATCTAACGTGGGATCATAATAACAATATGTGGCTTCTTGCGTCTGGCTTCTTCTACTTGGTATAATATCAGCGAGGATCATGGATTCCGTGGATGTATGCGTGCTGCATTATTTTTGCGGCTGAGTCATATTCCTCAGTATAGACAGACCACATTTTGTTTATCCCTGCATCTGTTGATGGGCACTGGGTCTTTCCACTTTCTGGCTGTTATGAACCACATATAAACATTTGTGTCCAGGTTGCATGTGGATGTAGGTTTTTATTTTCATGAGGATATACTTAGGAGTGGAATTATTGGGTCATATGGAAACTCTATATTTGACCGTTTGGGGAACTGCTGGATTCTTTCCCAAAGCAGCTGCGCCATCTTACATTTCCACCAGCGACGTGGGAGAATTCAGAGTCTTCATATCCGTGGTGACACTCGTTACTCTATGGCCTTTGATTGCAGCCAACCTAGTGGGTGGGAGGTGGTGGCTCACTTCTGATCTACTCCCTCTGCTGGCAAATGATATTGAGCCTCTGCATGTACTTACCAGCCATTTGCATGTCTTCTTTGGAGAAATGTCTACACAGATCCTTTTCCATACGAAGGATTTTAATTCTTTTTCTTGCCTAATCGCCCTGGCTGGAGCCTGCAGCACAGTGTAGACAAGGAGCCGTGACAGTGGGTTCCTCATGTTGCTCCTGCTCTTAGGAGGAAAGCTCTCAGTCTGTCAGCGTTGCCTATGGCGTGCGCTGCGTCTCTATCAGGTTGAGGAAGTTCTCTTCCTCGTTTTGTTGAATTTTTGAAAAAATCATTAAGGGAGGTTGAATTTTGTCAAATGCTTTTTCTGCACATTTTGCTGTCTGGGCATGAACTGAGAGCGGGGGCACAGCAAAAATGACCAACAGGGTTTGAGAAAAATGATGCGATTTGTCACCGACCCTGACGCACATCTGTGGTTTACGTCATGGTTTGTGGACTGAGGATCCAATAGCGATGCGTGCACTCCAGCCAGTTACTTACGCTTAATATTCTGTGGTCATGGAGAGTTGAACTGTGTTGTTGGGTTTGAGGATTAGTTTTCAGCTTGGCTAGGCCGTGGTACCCAGATGTTTGGTCAAACACTGGACTCTATGTTATTGTGAAGGTAGTTTTAAGATGAGATTAACCTTTATTTTTTAAAAACGTTGTATTTATTTTTGAGAGAGAGACAGAGAGAGCGTGAGTGGGGGAAGCAGAGAGAGAAGGAGACAGAGGATCCAAAGCAGGCTCTGCACTGATAGCAGAGAACTCAACGTGGGGCTCGAACTCACAAAGTCAGATGTGCAACCGACCGAGCCACCCAAGCACCCCTGAGACTGACATTTAATTCAGTGGATGGAGTAGAGCAGGTTACTCTCCATACGGTGAATGGGCCTCGTCCAATCAGTTGAAGGCCCACAGGCAAAGACAGGTTTCCTGGAGAGGAAGGAGCTCCGTCCAGGGCTGTGTCTGGACTCCCGCCCCCCCTGGGGTCGCCCGCCTGCTGGTCTCTCCTAAGATTCGGGACTCGCCAACCCCACAGCCACATGAGCCAATTCCTTGAAAGAAGTCCACGTCTCTCTTCCCCTCTCCTCCTCCATTTCCATCTCTAGACCTGTACACACACACACACACACACACACACACACACACACACACACACACACACCTTTGTTGCTTCTGTTTCTCTGGAGAGCCCTGATTAACACCCAGGGAGCTGGCGAGCTTAACTGAAATGTGGTCCCTGAAACTCATACACAATAGACCAGGCTTCCCCTCTGCCTCCTCCCTAGCAGCTCTGACCCCACGGATGTAGGTGCTGATAAACCTTCTGCTTTTTTGGGGGGGGCGGGAAGGGCACTCCGCTTACCAGCGCAGTAAGGAACGGCCTGATGAGGCAACATACGCGTCACTGTGAAGTCCTGTGGTGCTCCCTGCAGACGCTCACGCTGGCCAGGGTCCCGGGTCATTCTGCTGCAGAACGGGCCCAGCTGATCACAGGTATCTGGGTGAGAAGCAAGGCTAGGGTGCAGCCCAGGGGCCTGACCGCGGGGTTATGATCCGCTTCCCGCCATGAGTTGCCCCGATAACAATGTCCGCGCATTACTGCTGGTGCGGCGCCATGGGCGGGGTCAACGGCCCCCCTCCACCACTGTGACCGCCCCCGTGCGCACACTGACCGTGAAGGCGGCTGCCCTTCCTGGCCACCCTGGAGGCCATGGGCAGGGGCCCCCGAGCCAGGCGTGTCCAGCTCAGAGCGCGAAGCCATCAGGAAGCCTCACCAGGGACTCTGAGGAGCTGAGGGTGAGCCCAGGGCAGGGGTGTGAACTGTGTTGTCACCGCATGAATGCCCTGCCTTAGCTGGTTTCTCGTGCTCAGGTAAGAACCGGTGGGCATGGGGGGTGGGGGAGAGTCTCTCAGTCAGGAGGTGGGGACGCTTAGGCAGATGACTCCAAGCTCTTGGAACCTCCCACTCCCCTGCCTTCTTCCCGCGTTGGGAAGCAGCACCCTTCCCACCCGAAGTGACCACCTGCGGAGCCTTCAAGGAGCTGCCTGGGAGGGGGTAGGGGTGTCCCCCACTTGGTGCCCCACCTGGTCCCCATCCTCAGGACTCGCCTCCCAGATCCTTATTCCCTCTGGATGCACCTCATTCCCTCTGGACGCACCCCATTCTCTCTGGATGCACCTCATTCCCTCTGGGTGCACCTCATTCTCTCTGGGCGCACCTCATTTACTCTGGACACACCTCATTTCCACTGGAGCACCCCATTCCCTATGGACGCATCTCATTCCCTCTGGGCGCACCTCATTCCCTCTGGGTGCACCTCATTCCCTCTGGGTGCACCTCATTCCCTCTAGAGTACCCCATTCCCTATGGACGCATCTCATTCCCTCTGGGCGCACCTCATTCCCTCTGTGAGCACCCCATTTCCTCTGGGTGTACCTCATTCCCTCTGGATGCACCCCATTCTCTCTGGATGCACCTCATTTCCTCTGGATGGACCTCATTTCCTCTGGAGCGCCCCATTTCCTCTGGGTGTACCTCATTCCCTCTGGGTGTACCTCATTCCCTCTGGACGTACCTCATTCCCTCTGGATGCACCTCATTTTCTCTGGATGCACCTCATTCCCTCTGGAGCACCCTATTTCCTCTGGACGCACCTCATTCCCTCTAGAGCACCCCATTCCCTCTGGATGTACCTCATTTCCTCTGGATGCACCTCATTCCCTCTGGGCGCACCTCATTCCCTCTGGGCGCACCTCATTCCCTCTGGGAGCACCTCATTCCCTCTGGATGCACCTCATTCCCTCTGGGCACACCCCATTCCTTCTGGGCGCACCTCATTCCCTCTGTGAGCACCTCATTCCCTATGCGAGCACCTCATTCCCTCTAGAACACCCCATTCCCTCTAGATGCACCTCATTTCCTCTGGATGCACCTCATTCCCTCTGG